>OY747124.1:64903401-65497323 GCA_963556465.1 Berberis vulgaris
CATAGGTTGACGGGAATATAGAATGTCCCCAATGGGGGAATGGTGCATTTATAGTGTTGTGCATGATGGTAGTGCAATGTGGTGGTGTGTAACAACAATGATGGTGTGAATCGAGCAAAATACAAAATCTTTGGAACACCTCTTCATCTTTCGGTGGTCACAGAGTTCCATAGCACCATTTCAACATACCCTGTTTGGAACTGAGTACATTGAAAAACACTCATCTTCACGTCATAACATTTTATGCTCAAGCAAAAGCAGGTCTGGTCAGGGTTGGATTTGGTGGGTATTTGTATCCAAAATTTTAGGTGAATATGAATGCAGGTGACAATGTCCAAAACTAAATCTAACCCATATTTTGTTGATCATAATTAGCTTTACAATGTGGACTAGAATTGTCCATTTTCAATAACAAATTATTTGATAGGGTTAAATGGGCAATCACATTGTGAAATAGAATATGATTCTCAGTTTGGCTGGATTTTGACTACATTTACGTATCATAAGAACTTGTTCCAAACAAAATCCTCAAAACATACATGATAAGAGTATAATTAAGTAATTTTATTGTTGTATTTCTCTATACTTTCTTAGCTAGTGTGTGTTATACAACAATAAAATTCCAAAGTAGAAGCTAAAATGTGCAAATTGGTTTGAATTAGGAAGACTTGTGGCAAAGGGAAACTTCACCCTTCTTTCTCTGTTCGTCGCCAATCAGAAAGCCTATCACCATAGCCTGACCGCAACCCCTCCCTCTTCACACTCGATCGGACAACACAGACCCTTCTCTTTGCAAGCCAATTCTCCATCTCGCATGCGTCTCTTTTCATCACCATCTCATCAGCAGACCACCACCTCGCCATCTCCATCTCGACCTTTCCTCATGTCCCTTCCTATCTACTCTCGATCTCTCACCCGTAGAAGACCCACACCACAAACCTTTCTCGCTCTCCACCTCGATCACATAGCAAACACCACCTTAGTTAGCGAGCCCTCTAATCCCCGGTCTATAACCATCCCTACTTATTCTTTACTACTACTACAAAGCAGGGTATTAAGTTGTGTGCTAGTAAAATAGTGCATCAATACAAGAAACATTTTACAAATTAAACCTATCAAAAGAATCCAAATGAGCAAGAGATGGTCAATACTCAATATAGTCGATTGTTAAGAGATAAGATCTGAAACATTTCATACCCTAATTGTACATTCTAACATGAAATGGTTTTCATGCCCTCTGCGATATAGCAATTTGCAGAGCATTGTACATTTTAACATGAAAACTTTGTTTTTTTAAGAAATAAATTTATATTAGCCACATTATTAACAACAATGGTCTTGTAGCTATCTGTGCTTATGAACTACAACTATTAAAGTTCCAGAAATATTTTCCAGTATATACCTGCAACAAAGCCTCAAATTTGTTTTCAGCGCCAGAGAGTTTGATAAAATCATGCCTAGCAAATGATATCCTCTTGTGTAGAGTTGATGTGCATAAATGTATGATACCTTGAAATTCCTCATCAACCAACGTTTGCACTCCCTTCAGTAATGTGAAAAATGTGACACCCGTTAGAGAATTGGGGTACATACACAGCTAACCAACAGACATCAACAATCATAACATCCTTCAACTGCAACAGGAACATATAGATTCCAGCAGGTTACTGGTAGAAAAACATTGGCATATTCTGATAGGAAAATTGGCAGAAGCTTCATCCAATGACTGTTGAGAATACAATCAATAATTCAACAAAAGGATATTCGGTGTTGAAACCCTAGAATGCAAAAGGTAAACCCCCAACGTTCAATGGATTATAACTGAAAAAAACTAAACAAGCAACTCTTTCGATTGGAAAAAGTTATCCCTTGTTTATAATAGCCGAGCACAACGTAATCTAGTATCGGGATTGTAAATGGATCAAATTAGGATGCTAGAATTGAAAATTTTAGGCCTTATCTGGACCCAAAATCTAATCCAATAAAGCCTAACTTAAGAAATTCTAGCATTCAAGTCAGATATGATTCAATCAAGTGTTGCTAACGAAATGGCTCTGGCATTTTAGGCCAGAAGATGAGGCTTATAGAAAGTGAGTATTACAGAAAAATGTGATGCTTTTTTGGTTGGTTGACACAAAATTGTTGTTTGCCTGTCTAATGTGTAAGACTTGAAATTGAAGAACTTATGAACTGTTTTGGAGGACTCTCTCAACCTTTGTTATACTTCACTTGATTGATTACAAATGGAGTAGGAGTCATCCTTTTATAACTATTCTAGTACATGAATAATCATAGCTAATTAACTCACATACACTTCCCTAGATTCATATGCCTAGATACATCTTAATCTAGCCAAATACATTACCTCAACATTAATCTAGATACATTAACCACTTAATTAACAAATGCATGTGAACCCAAATTTGGTTTATTTGCCAACAATGCCTCCCGTAAACCAAATTTGCTTTTGACTCCCATCCTTGCTACATGCGTCTTGAACACTTGAGCTCCAAGAGGCTTTGTGAAGATATCTGCCATCTGCTCATCTGTCTTGCAGTATTCCACTTGTATTCTTCCTTCATTCACAAGCTCCCTCAAGAAGTGAAATTGAATGCGAATGTGCTTTGTTTGGCCATAGAGAACTGGATTTTTTGCAACTGCAATTGCAGAGCTATTATCACAAAACAATGTTGTTGGGCTATCTTGCTTGTGCTTGAGTCTTTCCATAATTTCTTGAAGCCAAAGAATTTGACATCCTGCAGTAGAGGCAGCAATGTATTCAGCTTCTGTAGTGGATAGAGCAACAACTGACTGCTTCTTTGAGCTCCATGAAATAACGCCGCTTGCAAGATGAAAAACATAGCTTGAAGTGCTTTTGCTATCATCAATACTTCCTGCCAAATCACTGTCTGTATAGCCAACAAGATTAACTGGGACATTAGCTTGATAGAAAATACCATAATCCAATGTTCCTTTGACATATCTCAAAATTCTTTCAGCTGCTTCCCAGTGACTTGAATATGGCTTTGCAATGAATCTCTCACCAGGTTGACTGCGTACATTATGTCAGGCCTTGTAGCTGTTAAGTACATCAAGTTACCCACCAAACTTCTGAACATGGTGGAATTGACAAGCTTTCCATCACCATCTTTGCTTAATTTCAGGCCTGTAATACATGGAGTAGAAACTGGATTTGCATCTTCCATTCTGATTTTTTTAAAGATTTCTTTTGCATAGCTCTCTTGAGTAATGAAAGTACCATTCTTGGATTGAAGAACCTCAATGCCGAGAAAATGGTGTAGCTCTCCCAAATCTGTCATCTCAAACTCATTCTTCATTGAGAACTTGAATTCATTCAACATTTCAAGATCATTCCCAGTGAAAATTAGATCATCAACATAGAGACTCACAAACATGAAGCTTGCCTGAGAATTTTCTTTAGTGTAGAGAGTATGCTCATACGGGCATTTCTAAAATCCATTCTTCTCAAAGTAAGAATTGATGCGGCTGTACCATGCTCTTGGTGATTGTTTGAGCCCATAAAGCGCTTTCTTCAGCTTGTACACTTTATCCTCTTTTCTTCAAAAAACCAGGAGGCTGCTCAAGATAAACTTCTTCATTGAGGACGCCATTCAAGAATGCTGACTTCACGTCCATTTGAAATATCTTCCAGTTGTTTTGAGCTGCAAGCGAAATCATCAATCTGACAGTGTCAAGTCTAGAGACTGGAGCGAATACTTCAATGAAGTCTTCTCCTTCCTTCTGCTTATATCCTTTTGCCACAAGTCTTGTTTTGTGCTTGTTGATGGAGCCATCTGGATTCATTTTTGTCTTGTACACCCATTTCACACCAATAGGATTCTTGTGTAGTGGTAATTCTAAAAGCTCCCATGTATCATTCTTTTCAATAGCCTCTAGTTCTTTTTTCATTGCTTGCCTCCACTTTACTTCTTTGTTGGCTTCATCAAAAGTGACTGGATCTTCTCCTGCAAAGAATGCAAAAAAAAAATAGAATTTTCTGGAGCGACTTGCTGAGTGGAGTCATAGATTTCTTGTAGACTTTTCATTCTTGGAGGAGGACTCTGTGAGAAATCATCACTGGATGAAGCATTTTCTGAACTTGCTGTTGGAGAGTCACTTTCTTTATCTTCAAAGATAGGCACCTGTTTTGGATCTTCATCATTGATTGTTGAGCTTTCATCAAACTTGACATCACGGCTAATCACAATCTGCTTGGTACTTGGATTAAACAGCTTGTAGGCTTTGCTTCTTTCACTGTACCCAATAAAGATGCATTTTTATGCCTTCTCATCAAGTTTTCTTCTCATAACATTTGGAACATGCGCATAAGCAACACTCCCAAACACTTTCAAGTGAACAATGTTGGGTTTTGATCCATACCATGCCTCATGAGGTGTGCAGTTCTTTAGGCTTTTTGTTGGAGACCTGTTGATAAGATAAACAGCACAAGAAACTGCTTTTGCCCAAAATTCTCTTGGCATCCCCTTCCTAGACAGCATGGACCTTGCCATTTCCATGATTGTTCGATTTTTCCTTTCGCTAATACCGTTTTGTTGAGGTGTGTAGCGAACAGTTAACTGGTGCTTTATTCCTTCATTTCTGCAATATTGTTGAAACTCATTTGAAAGGTACTCGCCACCTCTATCACTCCTCAAAGTTCTTATTTTTAATCCAGTGAAATTCTCAACTCCAGCTTTGAAATCTCTGAAGGCTTGAAATGCTTCAGATTTTTCTTTAAGGAAGTACACCCATACTTTTCTTGAAAAATCATCAATAAATGAAATGAAGTATTTGTTACCTCCAAGTGATGGCACAGACATAGGTCCGCATAGATCCGAGTGAATAAGTTGTAATGGTTTCTTTGCTCGCCAAGTGGATTGCAAAGGAAATGAGGTTCTATGTTGCTCGCCAAGTTGACATGCATCACAAACTTCCTTAACAGGATCAATTTGTGGTAGCCCTTCAACCATCTTCTTTGTTGATAACAACCTCAAGCTTTCATAGTTGAGATGTCCAAATCTGTCATGCCATAATTTTGAGTTTTCTTGGCTGATACTTGTGAAACATGACAAATTTGGGCTTGGCAGGTTCAAAGGAAACAAGTTGTTTGGAGCTACTCCAATTTTTGCAACAAGTTGATTTTGCCTCGACATGAAGCAAGCATTGTCTCTAAAATGGATATCAAATCCCTTTCTCAAAAGATGGCATGTGCTTAACAAGTTACTCTTCAATCCAGGAACATAATAAACTTCAGACATTTTTTCGATGTTACCTCTTTTGGTTTTGAACAACACTTCACCAACTCCTTCAATCTTGTATGCAGTGTTATCACCAATCTTCACTTGCCCATGATCTCCTTCAACTAAGTTGGACAACAGGTTCTTGTTTTCGGTCATATGCTTGCTGGCGCCGCTATCAAGATACCATACATCATCGGTCTCGCCTTGGCAAACAAGCAACAAAGCATCTTGATTGCTATTTTCTTCATTATTGGCTTCATGCACATAGCCAATCTCATTTCTCTTCTCTTTGGGATTGTGCCAGCACTCACTAGCAAGGTGGCCTGGTTTGTGGCAATTGAAACATTCAAAATAGCCACGACCTCTCCCTCTTTGAAATCCACGTCCCCTTCTTTGTTGCGGTAACCTTGACTTTTGATCTTCTTCTTCTTGTCTTAAGCTATTGTGGTGGCTTTGATAGCCTGCTCCTCTTCCACCAGGACCTCGTCCTCTAGAATTTTCATATCTTCCACGTCCACGACCATGATAAGAACCACGGCCTCCCGTTGATGTAACTTGGGATTTTAGTGCTTGATCATGAAGAGAAGAAGAAGGATTTCGCCGATTGATCTTAATTTCGTGAGCCTTCAATGTTGCTTGTAAGTCATCCAACAAGAGAGTGGAAAGATCTCTTGTTTCTTCTATTACGGTTACCACATAATCAAATTTTTTTGGTAAGGTGCGAAGAATTTTTTCAACAACTCTAGCATCTTCTAGAGTTTCTCCATTTGAAGCCATTTGGTTGACAACCAAAGTAACTTTTGCACAATACTCTTCGATACTTTCGTTCTCCTTCATTTCTAACTTTTCGAACTCCGATCTCAAGCTTTGAAGACGAACCTTTTTCACCTTCTCATTTCCTTGGTAGGTTGCTTGAATTATCTCCCATGCTTGCTTTGAGTTTGTAGCTTTTGCAATTTTGTCATACACCGGCATCTCAATTGCTTGATAAATAAGGAAGAGAGCTTCACTATCCTTTTTTCGACCCTCAGCCAAGCTTTTCTTTTGTGCTTGTGTTAGAGTAACTTCATCTTCATGCTCTTCATATCGTCCATTGACAGTACTCCACAGCTCTTTTGATTTTAGCAACACCTTCATATTGTTGCTCCAATAATCATAATTTTGCCCATTGAATCGAGGCTCAACCGGGATACTTGTGGTTGCCATATGGCTCTGATACCACTTTGTAAGACTTGAAATTGAAGAACTTATGAACTGTTTTGGAGAACTCTCTCAACCTTTGTTATACTTCACTTGATTGATTACAAATGGGGTAGGAGTCATCCTTTTATAGCTATTCTAGTACATGAATAATCATAGCTAATTAACTCACATACACTTCCCTAGATTCATATGCCTAGATACATCTTAATCTAGCCAAATACATTACCTCAACATTAATCTAGATACATTAACCACTTAATTAACAAATGCATGTGAACCCAAATTTGGTTTATTTTCCAACATAATGGGTGTGATCTATGGAGCAGTCATGAAACTCAAGCTTAAGTTTATCCCACGCAAGGGTGACAGTTGATTTATGGAAGGATAAGCGGAGGGAAGCAACCCTTCATCCAACAGTCTGGAAACATATTTGCCTTACCAAAACCCAAACAAGGGCCCGTCATTGAAACTGTAACAAATAACACTGGTGTGGGAGGGAACTTTTTCTTGCGCAGTAATGTTAATGACAGGGATGCTAGCTGTGTTCATGGATTTATTAGTCTATCGATTAGAAGGTTGTGAAGTCTGCAACGAGTCAGACAGTGGTGTTGACATTACAATGACAACATGCTCTTTGTGTGCAATTGTTTTTAGCAAAAAAAAAAAAAAAAAAAATTCTCTTGTTTCTCCCTCATAGCCCCGATCGACTTCACAGAGTGGTGGATTTCCCATAAACATACTCTATCAAGGATGAACTTACGGTCTTTGGCTCAAGAGAACTTTTACTATTTTTTCTTAAACGTCAAATAGAATTATTTCGCAAAGCAGGAGGAATATTTACAATATAAAACATCCCTTTAAAGAGAGATTAGTAGGAGAGAGGTAAATCCTGCCAATTCACCCAAAGAGGAAAGGGGCGAGGGAGGAGGGTGCAACCCTTCATCCCCCTTGAGATTCGCAAAGGTGCACATCTCAAGGGGGATGAAGGGTCACACCCCCCTCCCTCACCCGTTTCCTCGCTGGTTCCCTCGCCATTTAGAAAAAGCGCCCAAAGTTTCTTAAAAGGTACCAATAAGAATTTGTTCCTATCCAAAGCCCAATGCCACACAATGATGAGAGAATCCATTGCCACCCCTTCACACATCCTTCTATTCCGCACCTTATAGTCTACCACATTGCATTAAAGATAAGAGAATTATTACTATTCCGCACCTTATAGTCTACCAACTTGCGGATATCAGGACCAAAGCAATGATCAAACATGGTATCAACTTCATCTTGCACCTAACACAAGATAGACACCATAAATAAGTTTCACAAAATAGGAGCCGGAGAAAGAGAAAGAAAATCAAGCCAATATACCAGACTGGTGGTACTAAACCATATTAGACTCATTCTACAAATAAGTTCCTTCTTTAATTGAAGCCACTGGTGGAAGAGGATATTTTTCACCTTTGCCTACTACCACACCACCACCATCTTCAAACCTTTATTTAAAATTATTAGGTCAGAAAAATCAGTCCTTGACTATCAGTTGCGTGACAAAATTGTGTTTCCAACCCCAATCTATGCATAATAAAGTTCCGATCAGGACTAAATTCTATTAGAATTACATCTATATCTTTGCTTATAGATCTCTTATCATGTTGATCCATTTTCACTTGAACTAGCCTTAGCCAGTGTGCTACTCCCTGGAGGTACCGCTTCTGAAAAGCAAGCATATGCTTATTGAAATGTACACTACTTGGAAAGGGTCATTAACTTGTCTTTTTTTTTTTTTTTTTTTTTCTCCTTTGTTCTTTGCTTAAATTTTTTTGTTACTTTTTAAATTTGCTGAACACGGTTCTTTTCGAAATCGAGGGGCGCACCAAAGTGGATTTCTAAAGACATGTGGGTATCGGCAGTTCATAGTCACAGCAAAACACCCGTTTGCAGCTATTTACTCTACAACAAGAAGAGAAGGGAAAATTACTAGCTTTGCAAGTATGGATAACTCAAAAAGCTCTTGGAATACTGTTCTGAGGGGAAATCTGAATGACTGAGCAGTCCCAGGTATTGCATAACTTCTATGCATTCTTCGAGAGGTTGTCATGGGCCCTAACGACGAGGACAGTTGGGTGTAGCCTAATCCATCTAATAAATTTTAAGCAAGAGCATAAATAAAAAAAAAAAAATGCACTCTATGACTGAACTGAGGCTTAAGCCTCACACACCCCTAGAAAGAAACACTTTAAGCCTCACACAGTCCCAATAAGGCTTACACCTCACTTAATTGAGGCGTACGTACAGCTTTGAAGCATTAGACTCAATTTGAACATGTGTTTAAAAAAACTAATAAATAAACAACCAAAACTTCAATTTCGACCCCATTCCCATAACTTTGATAATTACGTCATATGTTGCGGCTGTTTTTGTTATCTTACTATGTACTGTGAGCTCTGCTGACTTTAGGGGTAACGTTTTTTAAATGATAAAGACACTCATGCTATCTAATGTGCTTTGGTTATGACTTAAGATTGTGAATTGTGGTGTGGCCTTTGTATGCTTGTACAATATTTATTTCATTGAATAGTTAGATACATTTATAATGTCCTCATTTTTGTTATTATTCACTGAAAATTTAGCAGTCAATTTGCCTTTGTAACCATTTTCAGCCGCTTTTCCTCAAAAACCCGGTCTTAGACATCATGCGGTCTAAATACTCTAAACAATATCAACTGCATGGCAAAAATCTAGCTTTAACACAAACCTAGGAGAGACCCCCAGGCTTGTGAAAATGACTTATTTCTTTTTTCCCTCCTTTTCCTTCTTTCTTTTGTCCATACAAAACTTACTTATCAAAGACAATAAATAAGAAAAAGAACAGCTAGGAAAATTGGTCTTATGAATCCAAAACAAATATATACAAGCTATGTAGTCTTAATGTGCATTGAAGTAGTAAACATCATTTGTCACAATTTAAGCCAAATTATAACAAAATTAAGAATTTAATGTTAGATAAAGGTGCGACTCCGTACTCTTTATTTTTGCTTATTATTCCTTTGATTGTTCTCTCTTCTCTTCATGTATATTTCATCTTTATTTCTCTAGTCTCTTCACACACTCTTGGTATTGCCTTATGGATAGGTATTGATGAAAAAAAAATTAACCTTGATTTTTTCTCATTTGTTTATAACACATTCCCGTGAACTAATTAATCGATGTGTTTTGAAAGCAATTAGTCATGATTAATTGGTAAATCAACTAAAATGCTGATTACTCGAACAAGGAATTATTCAAAAGATTATTAAAAAATCGTAACACTTTACTAGCTATAAGAAATTGATTGGAAACTAATCACTGATTTAATAACATAGTATACAAGCAAACACCAAATGTAATTCGGATCTTAAAAAAGAGCTTAGCAACTCATCTAAGCCCATCTCATAAATTTGCCCCATGTGAAAACCGCATACTTCCTCGCCACTATGTTTTCGTTTGTATATATAGTTTTTCTTCCGTTGTCTTGTTTTTGTTGTCATTGTCATGTCTATGTATATAGATCGTTCTCCATCCTACCTTCTGTCCTTGAAAGGTAGCACTTACTGCACTAAAAGCAAATATCTCATTGCATAGCAAAAGGAGACATCTACCATTACTCCCCTGACGAATACGATTATGGATGAGAAATAAGTTCCTCCAATCACTATACCAAATTGACATTTTTGTAACAACTCTCAAAACAGTAACACTTTTGAGCTATAACAATTCACAAAGCAATTTTACACATTTTCACAAACAAAGTGATAAAATCATTGTATCACCATGAAGAGTATGGGCCTACAAGTGATACTATTCATGGTGATCTAATTTATTGTATCATTTTTTTTGTGTAACTATTTTTCATTTTTTTGACTAAATCTAGTTTTGACTTGAAATTATTTGGTGGATTGTTATAGCTCAAGAGTGTTACTATTTTGGGAGTTGTTACAAATATGCCAATTTGGTGTAGTGAATAATCAACATATCGAGAATTTGCATATTGATTAGAGGAGTTATTTTCACATTACACAAACCAAGGCCAAAAGAAGATGATTGATGGTTTCCTCATGGATTTTCACATGAAACAAAATCACTTGTGACATAGTATTCTAGTATTCTACATGATAAGGATATTTTCTAAACAAGTAGTCTAAATAAATATATAAAATCCCTTGAGGTAATAACTATTCTTGAAAGATCGCAAAGGGGGTTGAGAACATTAAGTAAAATGATGGGAAAAGGAATCATTTGACCATTTTCGCTAAAATAGATAAATGCTTAAAATCTCATCAATTAGTTCGTTTACTCGACGATAGTAAGGAAGTAACAAAGTGTAGTTAGTATTACTACTCTGCAGAAGTGGTTGTAATTAATTAAATAAAGAGGTCCTCTTAACCTCCAAGGATAAGTAGTATTTGGTTCTTGATAATGAACTTGCTACGATTTGACTCTTTTTTTTTTTTGATCTCAATAAAATTGTTTATTAGGTGATGAATTTATTATGTGTTTACCATTTATTTGGTACCAGAGCAAGAAAGCTCCGGGAGAGCTTCACAAGAGTATCAAACCACACATGAACAAGACAAAGATAATTATGGTGTCAAGAACTGGAGAGTTTTTGCGCATCAAGAAGAAAACCAATGGAAAAAGATTTAATCAAGTGAGAAATGAGACCTAACATGTCAATTGTCGATAGGAGAAAACCCACGCAATCGACTCAGGCCAGTATGGCTTTGATCAGCGGCACTAATGGTTGGGCCACCGATCATGCCGTGTGCAGCTTGCTGGCAAGAACAAGACAAAGATAACTATGATTGATGCTTTATGGTTGAAGGAAAAACCCTTTACCATACCCTTCACAGCGGGATGATCAAATCTAAGCAAGAAAGTAAGGACACGCGGTATTTGATTTCTCATTTTTTTATTGGATAATACTTGAAAAGGTGTATAAACTGTGATCCCAATGGACATGTCACCTTTCATTTGGATGTCTACGATCGTGTCGCAGGAGATGCATTCATGGCAGATATCAATTACCTAGTGTTTCAAAAATGATGAGGGTCACTTATATGTATTACAACATTTTGCTACCAATATTGGTGAAGGAGTGACACGAGGAATCAGTATAATTAAAATGTGCTTAGGCACGCGACTTAGGCGTGCGGGCAGAGGTGCGCCCTATTACAATCCAGACGCATCTGTGTTCAAGAGGTGCTAAAAATGTGTTTTTTTTTTTTTTTTTTTTTCATTTAGGCGCAGGGCGCTAAAAGGACTTTGTTTTGCACAAAAGATGCATTGGCAATGTCTGGGTACTGTATTGCACTGTTTGGGTACTATTTGGTGGTAAAATTATGAACTTTCACTGTTTTTACTTTCATACGCCTAGTCCAAGGGCTTGGGATAATGTAGCTATGGATTGACTTTGAACTCTATAGATTATAGAATTGTTATCCAAGGAGTATGGATTGATTTTTAAATCTTTTTTTATAATGATGTAATTGACTATTTGACATTTAAGTTTGAAATCTTGGTTGCAAATTTTATAATTGACTGTATCATTAATATTAATTTTAAGTGTTTTAATTGGCATGCACCTAAAGTACATTAGGCGCACACCCAGCCTTGTGCCTATGGCACAACAAGGGTGTTGCACCTTGAGTGTGCCTTTGCACTCTAACTACACTGGGAAGTATAGGAACGCCTCAATTGGAGGATTCTTCTATATTATACAGGAACTTTTCACTACAGCAGTTGAGCTTAGTATGGTTAAGCCACCATTCATGCTACCTGAGTCTTCTAATATTATATTTGTATGCAGCAGTTGATTGATCAATTTGATGATGCCAGCAGTGAAGGTACAGGGAAACACCCCCCCCCCCCAAACTATTTAGCACACGATAGACTTGGTACCAAGAGCTCATATTCCCAATCATCCACACTATAGAATGGCCCCAAAAAACATGAAGAATTTCAAACAGGTGAATGAGTTATTACTAGAGGGATATAAGAAAGACTACCTCCCCAGTCTTGTCCCAATAGCGCCTTAAGAAAAATGGCCAGAGCAATTAGTAAAGTTCAGACAAGTATAGTTTTCCACTTCTCAACTTAGAAGACACTACACCAAAAATATTCATCAGCAACGGTTTGGGACCGTGGGGGTAACCAATTGTCACTTCTTAGAGGCGTGGGCAGTAGAGGCGTCACGAAATCATCGTTCACGGCTATAAACCGTGGCAAAACATTTTAGCAACGGTTTTATGCTCGAGGAGGCGTGATGATTTTCTGCATTTAGCCACGATTTTAAGCCGTTGCAAGCATAATAGACACGGTTTTAAGCCGTGGCAAAAATGGCCACAATTTTAAGCCGTGATAAGTGATGGAGAAAGACCACGGTTGTGAACCGTGGCAAACATAAAAGCAACGGTTTTAAGCCGTGGCAAAACATGGCCACGGTTTTAAGCTGCGGCAAGTGATGGAGAAAGACCACGGTTTTGAGCCGTGGCAAACATCATAGCAACGGTTATAAGCCGTGGCAAGGAATGACCACGGTTTTAAGCCGTGGCAAGTGATGGAGAAAGACCACGGTTTTAAGCCGTGGCAACAATTGGACCACGGTTGTAAACCGTGGCAAGCATGGAGAAGGATCACGGTTGTTAGCCGTGGCAAGATGCGACCACGGTTGGAAGCCATTGGCAGTTAAAACAAAATTCAAAAAAAAAAAAAAAAATTCTGGTTTGTTGCGACGAGTTGAAACCGTTGCAAATTAATATAATCGAAAAAAAAATTATATATTTTTTTTTGCTGCTGCAGCAAAATCACAGCCCCACACTTGCAAAATCAGTCCTTACTAAGGTTTGTGTCATGCCTCCGGCACGAATAGGATTCCACAAACTATATGCTAGATAAATACAAAATCAACTGTAAAAAGGAACTTGTCAAGTTTTGACGCCAAACAAAAACATGTAAACAAATAGCAGTAATGTACAATAACAGGATTAACCTGAACAAATGGAACCTTGTTATATCATGTTTCGCTCGCATCTAAAACAAAAGAATTTCTCTATGTTTTTTCCAACAATACAAATCCACCTAGTTATAATGTAAGAAAATTACCATAACACAAATTGATTTTTCTCATACCTTCTCTACTGCACATTCAAGCTGAAAATATCAAACCCATCACTGCAAATGTCTTTGCAGAGCTATAGCTCCTTCTTCCCATTTGCTTGGCTTCATGAACAAATTGTTTTTTTGCAGTCATTTGTTCTTGCATCAGAGGACTATCCAATGCCCCAAGAAGCATACCCATGAAGAACCCAAGCCCTCCTCAGCAACTGATCTCTTATTCCTCTGGAACTTCAGTTGGGTAATACCTTGATTCTTAGGCTTACCATACACAATACCCTTAGGAACAGGCCCCATTTCTTTCGGTACTCATCATACTTGTCATTGAAGTTTGCCTGCAAAAACAATCACAAGACAAATTTTTAACAAGAAGTCAAGGACACAAATGAAAAATAATCACAAAAGCAAAACAATGTCAGACAATACCAATCTAGATATTAGCATACCTTGATAGCTTCTAGAATCCTGCTGATTTCCAACTTAATCTCGTTTTTAACTGAAGTCAAACACAATGCAGCGGCAGTTTTCTGATGGACAATCTGTATAAAAATAGGCAAAATGAAATTAACATTGAATCCTAAGCATGGTTAAGAAAACAGGTTGTCTAGCCAGTGACTGCTGATAAATATTACTGCTCCCAAGCATGCCTTTCCCTTAACAATACAATATGGGATCTCCATCTTTCTGCACAATGCTGGCAACCAAACAACCAACTCTATTGGGTCTTCATCATGTGCAATAACAACCAGTTTAGCCTTATTCTGTATAGCATGCAAGCACGGTGCAGTTTGAATAACAAATCTACAATAATTAATGGTAAATTAACAATACGGCCTACAGGGGGGAAGGCACACCTGCTCAATGAGATAAGTCACATGGTTTAGCCCATACTTCACAACAATAGGCTTCTTCTCCTCAACAGTCTTTCCTTCAGTCTCAGCTTGGGCTCTTTTCAGAAGTTTTTCCTTCTTCTCAGCTTTGTCCTCAGGTCGATACTTGAGAAGCATTTTGAACAGGGTTGATGCTGTAGATAGACAAAGCGCATGTAGAATAAAAGATGATTTAAGAATCTTTCAATAACACGGAGATGGACTGAGATAAATAAACTTCAAGCATAACAACATTGTAGTCAGGAAAGAAAGTTACTTTCCTAACTAAAATCCCCAAAAAACAATTCAGCAACAAATTCAAAATGGTATTCGATCAAACAAATGCACTTATATCTGATACCTAGGTTCTTGTCTAGAGTCTTGGTGAACTGGTTCAAAGCTGGAGGAACCTTCAACCTCTGCTTCAAAACCCTCCTCTGCAAGTTCAATCCATTTAACACCGACATGGTTAATAAGATAAAAACATTATGATATGTGGAAACTTACAAATAATTAAGGTTTTTTAGGTTTCCTCTAGATTCTGAGTTTAGGTTTATGATTTAGGGGTATCCTTCAAGATACAGAATTGGGGGTCATCTTCCCCCTAAGCAAGCATAAGTCTCACCAGTTGAATTCTCAGCACACAAGTATGTTACACCAAACTGTCTCCTACCCAACACTTTACCAAGAGTATAAAAAGACTTCACATTGTCTAATTGCTTACCAAGAATGGTATTAGGCACATGAACAGGCTTCTTGGGTGTTAATGGCATAGTCGAGCGCTTTATGGGCACTTGGTGGTCTGTCTGCTGTGGTGGAGGTTTGGAGTAATTGACAATAGTTCATGCCTACCAACTTACCAACTACAATTAGTTCAACAGTTCTATGCCCACATGGATTTGGGAACGAAACCTTTTCTCTACTACTGCAATACCCTTTTCTTCCGCCTAAACCCTTCACTTTCAACTGAGAAGACAACAGAGAAGAACAAGTACCCAGTTCAGGATTCTTAACAAATAGTTAAAATTTATCAACTTTGGAAATAACTTGCATGGCGAGAGAACACAAAATATATCACCGCCTTTTCACAGATAAAAGCCCTTGCATAAAGCTACTCAGACATTAAAAATAAATAAAATCTGGATCTCCAAGAAAAAAAGTACCTGCTCCTCCATCATGGATCCAGATATAGATCCTATGGCCCAGCATAAAGTGTTTAAGTTGTTCCAAGACCAATCCTCTCCATTCAATTGCTTACTCAACTTCTTCAACATCTACAAAAATCAAGAAAAGAGCCTACAGTGACTTCTTGGATACACTATAGAATTCCAGTGTAGGTAAAAATAATTAAAATTTTAAATAGCATCTAATGGAAACCATTTACGTAGCATATCCGGGAAAAAATTACAATCTAAAGCTAAATATAACTTGATCAACCACTTCTTTTCAGAAATTGTAGGGATGGTGCACCATCAAATTTTGGAAATAACTTGCATGGCGAGAACACCGCTACAATTCAGGATCTCAAGTACTTCAATTTGATAAATAAATCATAAAATCCAAATATCATCTGTACCCTGATAAGTTCTTCTTGCATTTCTAGGTATTCTAGTTTCCTCTTCTTGTCTGAGAGGGAATCTCCGGCTGTCAAGGTTGAAAAAACAACACTGCCCACAACCTCATCTGGCAGAGAAGACATTGTGTTCATAACAGCCTCCTCCAACCTCAGCTTTCCAGAAACAGTAAAGGCTCTGCAGATGGTATCAAGAGCAAAAACAGGATTAATAGTGGACCAAAATTTTGAACCACACAGTATGTGTCAAACTTGGATTACCTTGTAAGAATCAAAAGAGAAGATGGCACTGAATGGTTAAGGGACAAATCCAACCAATCATGAAGCTGCATCAAGAACAATTGATCAAATAGTAGCAATATTATAAATGACACATTTTCCTGTTCAAGAATTTTGTGGTTTGTACGGTGTAAAGGAAGAAAACTGTTCAGCTACAGAAGCATCATGCACATCTTTGAAAAGAAAAACTAATGCTTGCTCTTAGCATTCAATTTCACAAGTAATATTATTTGCCAGTTCTAATTTTTTTTTTTTTTTCAGTTCACCACCCATGAAGGAATCAGACTATGATGCAAAAAAGTCCACGATATTTGCAGGAATCCAAGTCCAATCAAAGAAGTGGCAGACACAAGCAACATATGAAACTAGGTACATTTTGCAGAAAAAAATGGTTTTCATCAGCTTCACGAGAATCTTCAGTTACTTAGCATCAATCAATCTTCAAATTTCATAATACATAATTTAAGATAACTGAAATGGCTCTTACTCCAACTATATGATTATAAAAATAAAAATAAATAAATAAAAACTATAGAAGCACAATACCTGCCTGCGCATTTCCTCGACTGAAAGCAATCCAAGTAAGCCTCTATCTCGACAAGCTTGACGAAGTTCGCCTTCAGAAAGGGACTCCACGCCCTCTGCTTGAATCATCTTATCATCATTCTTAATCCTAAGATAAAATAATAAAAAATTATTGCTTACACACTGGCATATGCAGAACGCGATAGATGACAATAAAAAACATTGAAACACAGAATATTCAGAGTCAAGAACATTTCATTATTTTGAATAATACTTCGGAAGAAAAAACTATTCTCATACTTTTCTTAGAAAAACTATTCTCTTTTGCAGACAGTAAGTAATATGAAATGATGATAATCCTATATGCAGGGTGCATAACTGGGGTGAAAAGTCATTCAGAAATAACGATAATACTATATGCAGGAAGACCCTTCCCTGCCTGTTCCATCTCATTGTTACCAAGAGAATCATCAAAAAGAGATCACTCTTCAAGCTCAGTGTCTAGAACTAGTTTGATGACTGAGAAATGCATACTACATACAAAAAATATGGAAGACATACCTCCAGCTCGTCATCATTATCTGTTGAAGAATCACCAGATACCTCACCAGTCTCTTCTCTCCTCCTTTTGCCAGGTAATGCATCCAACAGTTCTGTTATAGATATGAAGAAAAAAAACATTCTGCTCAATAACACTAGAAAAATTTACATAATATCTACAAAAAAGGTCATAGAAAAATGCATATATAGGTGTGAAGCTGATAAGAAGCCATGGAAGATTGATGAATTACCCCTGCTGAATTCCAGCACGCCATCACGCTAACAGCAGAAAAAAAAACCAAGCAACAGAGTGCATCAGGACAGAGCACTCTGTCAAAACAGAGCGTGCTGTCCAGTGTATTGCAGCACCGAATAAAACTGGACAGAGCAGCTCCAATTCTCGGCAGACCAGCCCTGCAAGCAAACTTCGCTGCTCCGAGTACAACCATTTCAACAAAACAAAACATAGCAAATACTTACAGATATACTGTCAGAAAAAGGGAAGAAAAAAATCATTAGTTCATGACATGCATTTAGGCAGCTAATCATAGGAATCATTCGTCGGTGCTCTACAATGAAAAAACACAATGTAATTGCTCCCTAATTGTCACCTTCACCATGATCACTAACAATTCATTCCATTTTCAATGCAGGGATATGATTTCAGATTGCAATAAACAATAAGTTAGTTTTTTTAATTGAATGAAGAAACACTTTCAATCAAAATGTCAATCCATTTACTAAACCAAACTGTAAATGAAATCAGACATTGATAACTCATAATTATTAAGTTCTATTTATCTCTGCTATCAACAAAAGTAGTAGTATAAGTAGCAGTAGTAAGCAACAAAAGCAGCAGAATAATGTTATAAGCACCAGTTCCATAAACCAACATGACAAATTGATTTGTAGCAAATTCATGCATGATAACTTATCTATCCAAAACCAAAGTGAAGGAAGGAAGAAAGTATTCACATACGCGCGTCCTAAAGAAGTTTGTTTTTTTTGTTTTTTATAAATTAAGATAGAAAAGAAGATGCTCATGTATTACCTACTCTCACCTCCAAAATGCAGTCCCTTTCATCTGCATCATCCTTAGGAAGCATGGACATGAGCATCAGGTTCTGCAGTTGTGCTTCCTGACTTTGAGATAGTTCAGTGCAAGATTCTGTCCTTGTGATCCTGCATATATGATCAAATGAATTAATTCATAAGCTTTTTCCTGTTTTTTTTTTATTCAGAGCGTAGACTCCATGAAAGAAGGGGGCAATTTACCTTAAAATGAACAATCACGTGCCCGTAGTGTATTTTACTCAGCTCCTCTTTTGCTGCCAACATTACATTGCTTCCAACATAGTTGTAACTATCAATCATCAAGTTCCACATGATTTTTACACCATACGAAGAAATCACCAACGTCCAAATCCCCCATCATGTCTCCTTTTGGATCACTCTTGTAAAGTTTCACCTCAGTCATATATTTGAAGCATAAGGAAAGTCTGATCTCTGTTGCAAGGTTCAATGGTCCATGACAATCGCAAGAGAATCGATGGATAGGATCTACAACCTCTATTGCTATCGCAATGACATTCTTATGCCAATCACAAACTTTGTAAGTCCTTGACACTGAAGGAACAAGATTGCTTGGAGAAGGAAACCTCGCAACACCTTGAGAAGATGGTGGTAATGGAGATGGAGGTAATGGATTTTCTGGTTGCCTTGTCGATGGAGGTAATGTATCTTCAGTTCTTTGTGTCCCTCCTAGTGTTCCCTCACTTGTTGATGGTCTCACATAAGTTCCATTTTCAAGTCTCTCTCGTATCCATTAAACATTTTCTTCCAATCTATCATATTTTTCGCTAAATTTTTTTACTTCCAATGTTTTATCGAAAAACAATGAATGAGCAGGAAGTGAAGCATCATACATCCTTTTAGAGACGGTGGTTCCAACATAACGAACACATCCCCTTTCTTCTTGGCCAAACACGTGGCTTAGAGGATCATTATCAATAGTGAGGTCATTGGTACCCTGGGTTGAAGATTCTTGCAAGGCGGCCTTTTTTGCTTTAATTTGTTCCTTCAAAAGAATGATAAAATAAAATAACACAGGACACAAATAATATTCAAACAACTACAAAGTAAATTAAGAATTGTGTATAAAAGACAGCATTGGGCACATACCATATATAGTTCAGCACCATGCGTGGGTTTTCCATCCTTTCTCGTGTGACAAGCAATCCATATATCAGTGCGTGTGACTGGTTCCCCATCAGGGCTCTACTCAACCTATATACTTGAAAGATTAGTCTCATCCTATATAGTTAAATGGTTATTATTGTACTAGTAGCTAGAAACTCAATTACCATTTCATACTCCACTTCTGCAGCACTCTTATGGCCACCCCCCATACATACTTTGAACCCTTTTTGTTTTTGTCATTTTGGGCTCTAATTGCCTTCGCTTTAGGGGTGCTCTCATAGCGAACAAACTCCTTCTAATCCTCCTCTCTTACACCATTTGGAACATGCTTATCTTGTTCCTCAATGGTAGGATACTTATCCAAATAGTCCTTCCTAAGATCTGCCTTGAACCTTCTGAAATATTCTGGCATTTTCAAATGCACACTCCTTTTCACATAATTTGGGATGTCGTATTCACGCTGCAAATAAGCCATTGAGATATAAGTTGACAATAAATAAGACATTATGAAAATCAATGATGTAAAATCTCACCTTGAGGCCATTCCACACATCCTCTTTGTAGTTGTCAGTAACATGGTGCCAACCCTTGAATTTGATGGGCACAAGGGTTTCAACAAGTTTTCCAATGTGTTTATTGAAATTTCTAGCACCAGGTCCAACTGCTAAACCATGGACCAACTGTATGGTCTTTTTACCTTCACTGTCATCATTTGTAGATGTAGTGACATCATTGGTGGAGAGATTGCCGCGAGTACTACCCATTTCTATCAATGACATTGTAGATATTAACCATTATCAAACAAAAAGAAATAAGAAACAACTATATACACTACATTTATAGATAGTTTCCTTCCACAAAATATCACCACAAATAGATTTTTATAAAGCATTGGAAAAGCCAATCTGAATACTTAGCTACAAAGCTTCCCTTTCCCAACTCAAAAGTCAAAATAAGAAACAAAGACAAAATAATTGGTCTCAACCAAAGAGGATGACTAAAATAGCATTAGAAAAGCATCAAAAAATATTGTAGCATAGTCAATTAAAATTCCAGTAAGCTCTTCAGGTTGGGGTTGTCTTTCAAGATGCTTTGATACACAGTGGGAATTTCCTTTTTTTACGAGGATAACCTCCATAGGAACCATACCATGAGGAGGCTATCTTCCCCTTAATCATCTCCCTTTGAGGCCCATGAATTGGCATAAAAAGCAAATTAGTTTACTAGAATAATATCTAAGAGTGTCTGCTTAATCAACTAATATTCAATAGGCATGGAATACATGGGAGTACCCTACTACCTCCATCTTTCCAATCAGTTTCAGTTCATCTGATACCAATTTTGCACCCAAGACTACTAGGTTTCAGAAAGCAAACTAAACTTACAGTCTAGAGCAGATAGTTGAACACAGGAGAAATAACATACGGAAATAGTAAAACACACAGATAAAAATAGACAAGAATAACAATAATCATTAGAAGATAATTCTTTGAACAGTTCAAGAGAACGGTGCCGATACTAGGTTACCGCTAGTATAACGAGGTGTTCATCCAAGAATTGTTCTTAGAATTGTTTTGAGAAAACAAATAGAAATAAAGATATGTTTTTATTGACACTACCTCCATCTTTCCAATCAGTTTCAGTTCATCTGATACCAATTTTGCACCCAGGACTACTAGGTTTCAAAAAGCAAACTAAACTTACAATCTAGAACAGATAGTTGAACACAGGAGAAAGAACATACAGAAATAGTAAAACACACAGATAAAAATAGACAAGAATAACAATAATCATTTGAAGATAATTCTTTGAACAGTTCAAGAGAACGGTGCCGATACTAGGTTACCGCTAGTATAATGAGGTGTTCATCCAAGAATTTTTTTTAGAATTGTTTTGAGAAAACAAATAGAAAAAAGATATGCTTTTATTGACACTACCTCCATCTTTCCAATCAGTTTCAGTTCATCTGATACCAATTTTGCACCCAGGACTACTAGGTTTCAAAAAGCAAACTAAACTTACAATCTAGAACAGATAGTTGAACACAGGAGAAAGAACATACAGAAATAGTAAAACACACAGATAAAAATAGACAAGAATAACAATAATCATTTGAAGATAATTCTTTGAACAGTTCAAGAGAACGGTGCCGATACTAGGTTACCGCTAGTATAATGAGGTGTTCATCCAAGAATTGTTTTTAGAATTGTTTTGAGAAAACAAATAGAAAAAAAGATATGCTTTTATTGACACTACCTCCATCTTTCCAATCAGTTTTGGTTCATCAGAGATTTAATATCCTGAGGAATCCAGCTGTGTAATTGCAATTTTTGCTCCTTGAAGATTGCGTGAGATTGGTTTGACAAGTTAGGTTTCAATATTACAGGGCAATGTTCAAAGGGTTACATGCTTCATAGCTTAATTTTTTCTAGGATTTAAGTTTAATGTAAAGTTGCTTACTATTTTAGCAGACCAATCTCAAGGGAGTTTTTAAAAAATAGAAAATTTTTCATGTATAAGGTCTACTATACAGTCCATACTAGATATATGCTCAAGCAAAAGAAGACCACCCAAAATAATAATGATAATAATAATATTAGTAATAACAATAATAAGAATTCAACATAAAATAAGAATTCTCAGCCTCATTAAATGTGTTTATGAAGTATGAACTTAAACAAATTATTCTTCAATCATACCTCAATAAAAGATAAGTTGAGAATTCAACATATACCTTATCCTCTTCGAGTTTCTGACGGATCTTCTCTCTTGCTTTTCTCTTTTCCTCCTTCTCTGCTTTCCGCAAGGCAATTATCCTACAACAGGAAAATGAATCTATTTTAGTTTTAGGGGGCAAACATATAAATTACACGAACGAAAATTCTTGAAAAAAAGAGCTATATTTTGACAAAAAATAGACTTCTAACTGGATCAAGTGACAGAAACAAACTGCCAAAAATGGGATCTGAATCCCAAATGGGACACCCCAAACCCCAAATTTTATAGTTGTAATACTCAAACTTATGGAGTCTGAAGTTCTCCTCAATTTTGTTACGACATTGGCGCACTTGACTCTTGCTTAACAAAGTTATGTCCATGAATTCACAAAAACGCTTTTAAATTGGGAATGAAACATACCCTATAACAATCTTCAAAGAATAAACGAACCCAAATTCAGGAATGTAATAATGCAACTCAGCTTCCAGAGATTGAAACAAATTAGGTTCTAAGATAGTGAAACATCTTCTCTATCTTCATCAATAAACGAATCCAGATTTCAAAAAACATACAGTTTCAATTCGAACCCTAGAGATTAAAAACCTCTAAATAAAAAAACTCTAGATTCAGAAACCCTAATTTCATCAAACAATTCACGCTTCAGATACACTTCATCTATGAACATTTGAGTAGGAGAGCAAAAAGCATAAGATGTGAGAAATACAAACACATTTCAATTCACTCTTCAAAAATTTAATCAAACACTTAGCACCCCATAAAAACTAAGATAGAAGACACAAAAAGAAAGCAGAGAGAGAGAGAGTACCTGTACGAGAGAATCTGCAGTCGCTGATCGATTTTGAAAAATGGTTTGGAGGTTGAAGACGCCGAGCAATGAGGGAAGAACAGGGAAGGAGGGGAGGAGGGAAGTCGAGGGAGGAGGGAAGGAGGGGAGGAGGGAAGTCGAGGGAGCAGGGAGGGTCGATGTCGAGTGGAGGGAGCAGGGAAGTCGAGTGGAGGGGAGCAGGGAAGGAGGAGCTTCGAGTGGAGTGAAGGGGAGCAGGGAGGGTCGATGTCGAGTGGAGGGAGTAGGGAAGGTGGAAGTCGAGTGGAGGGAGCAGGGAAGGAGGAGCTTCGAGCGCCAAGTAAAAGGAGAGAGGAAAGAATCGAGCGCCAAAAAGCCCGCCCAATTTTTTTCAGCGTTTTTAGTGTAGCCACGGTTTTGAGCCGTTGGTCATTATAGCCACGATTTTAGGCCGTTGGTCATTATAGCCACGGTTTTTTGTCGTGGCAAATAAACCAACGGTTTTGAGCCGTGACCATTTTTTTAGCCACGGTTTTAAGCCGTTGGTCATTATAGCAACGATTTTGAGCCGTTGCCATTTTTTTTAGCCACGGTTTTAGGTTGTTGGTCATTATAGCTACGGTTTTTTGCCGTGGCAAATAAACCAATGGTTTAGAACCGTGGCCATCTCCGCGTAGCTAAACAGGCCTTTTGGTGTAGTGAGATATGATTGATAACTTTTGCAAGATGCCACATTGTTTACAAAGTTGGATCTCAAGAATCGGTACCATCAGATTCTAATATGCCCTAGGGATGAGTGGAAGACAACATTCAAGTCAAGGAAGGAAGTAATGCACCTTCAACGTTCATGTATGCAATGACTCTTATTATCTAGCCTTTTATAAATAAAATTGATGTGGTTTATTCCGATGACATTTTTTTTCTTCAGAAAACAAATATGCTTAATAAGAGTAAACACATGCACCATGTTGAAGTTGACTTGAAAGTTTCGAAGGACACTGATTTCACTGGAATTTAATTTGAAGAAATGATGGTTCCAAAGTAGTTGCCATAAGGCTTCAATATGCAGTTATCATGGCTTGGTTAGTTTATTGTCTATGATTTACTAGCGATTTTGGTACGATCATGGCACTTATTATTCAACTTATGAAGAATGTCCTTTTTCAGTATAATGAAAATTTCCAAGTTGTGATAAAATGAAGGTTATGATAATCTCTTTTGAGTTGTTTCTTTGGAACGAGGTACTTTGTTTATGGTGTTTAAAATGTTCAACGTCATGCCAAGAGAGGCCCCAAACCTATGCTACGCCGCTCTGGTCTTTTTTCCTATTATCCGGAAGATTAGAAGATTAATAATAATGCTTACGAGGTTAATTTCTCACAGAGTTTGAAGATGTGCATTACTGTTAATGTCATTTCATTTAAGGGCGACCACACTCTTATTCAATTCCCAGTGGCCATGGGCCACCTCCTCATGTGACTTATCATGTTGAATGTATCCTGAAAATTTTTGAGACAAATCCATTTGATAATGTACTCAACTGCCATTAGTTTAGTAAAAGGGACATCTAGCATTCGATAACTCTTGCGTGATACCCTTGTGTGGGCGGACCTAAGCAAGGGTGTGGGAGAAACCCAATAGCTCATGGATTTCAAGAGGCTTGACAAGCTACAAATGGGAGATTATAGTTTAACATCGCTTGGGTGCAGGAGGGTGATGTACTATATATGTACTAATTTTGATCTATAAAGTACTACGCATTTTAAAGCCGTGCGGGCCTTGGGCTCAAAACGGACAATATAGTACTCTGTGGATCGGGTAGTTAAAAGAATAATATTAGAGCCTGACCAAACCGGAAGTGTGCCAACGAGAACCTTGGGCTCCCAAGGGGAGTGCACTTTGATACCCTTGTGTTGGCAGACCTGAGGGGGAGGGTGTGGGAGAAACCCAAGAACTCATGGATCTCAAGAGAGTTAGCAAGCTACAAAGGGGAAATCATAGTCCCACATCGCCTGGGTGCTGGGGAGGGTGATATACTATATATATACGAGTTTGGATCTATAAAGTACTTGACGTTTTAAAGTCGTACGGGCCTTGCACCTAAAGTGAACAATATAGTACTATGTGGATCGGGTCATTACGCCTTGGGTGTCCCAACTGTTATCTTCAATGGATCCACAACTTTTGACTGCATACGGACACGCAAACTCAAAGGTAAAGTTCTTCTCAAGTAAGGGAGGATGAAGGTAGTTTGGGTAGTAACAAGGTGTAGTTAGCATTACCCTCGTCGTAGTTGTTGTTATTAGATAAAAGGTTTTTTTTGAAATTGACACTCATTAGTTTAGGTCTAATTGAGTTTAACACTCATTTTAAAAACTAACAAAGTCTAACCCTCAAACTGACGTTGACTGTAACGGTCAACATAGTTGACTACCCTTGAGTTGTTTAAGTATCTTAAAACTCAGATATACCCTTCATTTTAGACAACATGTTCAAGGCACATGCTTGGCTAAATCACTCCCAAAGTTAATCAAGGGGTCATGATCCATTTGATGGATCAAGGATCCAATGGTCTAAAAAGTAGAACAATAAAAAATCTGACTCCTTGTTGGGAAGAGACCCATTTGAAGAAGTGTGGTCATCTTCCACCTAAGGTCTCTCATATAACTTATGCCCTATGTCCATCACTTCCACACAAATGTTTGGAGTCAATAAATGTTTCCTTCATTGTCTGTGGAAGGCTTAATCCATAGAAATAAATGGAACGTTTGATATATCGCAGGTGGATGTATTGGGTAGAATGAGGCATCCCAACCTTGTGGCTCTTATTCCATGGAAAAGACGAATCTGTATTGCTGTTGAGGTTTGTTGTGCCCTTAATTTCCTCCATTCCAGCAAATCGGATAGTGTCATCTACTATGATATCAAGCTTGCCAACATACTCATAGATGCCAACTTTGTAAGCAAATTGAGTGATTTTGGCATATGTCGCTTGGTATCCAACACTACAAAAAAAATGCCCTTTAATAGCGGTTAAAAACCGCTATGGTAGGATACTATAGCGTTTTAGTAAACGCTATGTCTGCCGGCGCTATAATAGACCCTGGGTCTATTATAGCGGTTTTAAACCGCTATAGAAAGTTTGGCTTTTATAGCGTTTTTAAAACGCTATGGTAGATCCTTTTATAGCGTTTTAAAAACGCTATGGTAGGTATACATAGCAAATTTTTTTTTTTTTTTTTTTTTTCTCATTTGCTATCAATTTGAAATTTCATAAACGCTATTATAACACTGATTTCTTTAACCATAGAAGCTAAACAATTTCAAACTACGTTTGGAAGAAAACTGAACAAAGAGGTGAATGATATATTTATCAGATTTCCCTGAAGATGGTAAATTCCATCAAATAGAGACATCAACGGTAAAAGTGGAATGGCTATTCTAATATAATTTGAAGCTCAACAAATCAGTTTGTTTTTCACTTTCAAGCACTGTAAGACGAGCTATCATTTACATTCAAACATAAAGAAATAGAATTACAAGTAGGAGATTTAGTATTGGGACTAATTACTATCGACATTGCCATTTGATTCGTCTTTCTTTTTCTCAGACATTCTGTTCCAAGAAAAGCTGAATTGTTCTCCAACAGTGGTCTCCACCAGCCAGCCAAGTGTCCATTTGCATGCCAGTTGGAAAATCAACAAATAAGCATCGCTTGTTATCAGTGGCTACTCTATCATAGAGCATTTGCATGTGGGATGGTGGGACCATCTCATCTTGCAACCCCGAAAGGAATAGGATCGGCTGTCTGATCTGCAAAACACACAAGTTACATAAATGAATAAATGCCAGAGCAATTGGACACCATTTTACGAACCAAGTTGTGAAACCTCCATCTTCACTATATGATCATGAATGAATAAATGCCAGAGCAATGTAGGTGTGCCCTACCGCAAAATTTAGAAATATAGATGCTAACCATCAAAACGCATATGCTTTTTCTTCACAAAAAAGGAAAAAAACAACTTGACAAATTAACAAGGCAAAAGCACTTTCAATTAATCTGATGGCTCAATCAAAGTGTCAAAACAACATACTTTGAATTGTCTAAGGTGTCTTTCAACTTAAAAAGTTCTAACATCTGAAAGTTCTAACATTTGAATTTGTGGGAGCTGCTTGTGTTGAGATTTTCTAAGTCTAAAGACTAAACATTATCAATGTATGTTTGTACAACTCATTCCAAAGAAGCTTGCTATGCCAGAGATAGGCTTTATCCAATGATCATCATTTGTTTGCTCATTTAAACACAAAACTATAGGGAGAAGGTTTAAGTATGAAGAAACGCGGTGTTTGGGTAGCTTAAGTTATTAACTAGAAAAAAAATTCCCGAAAAATGTTTGTAACCAAACAATGGAAAGTTAGAATCCAATTGAGAGCTTTTTTTCTAAGAAAAAAATATATATAACTTGTACTGCCAAAGACAGACATTTGCTCCATGGAGTTCTATTCTGTTGAACTTCACAAAATTGGTTTTTCCTTCTGTGTCAGTTCTTCGTGCAACCAAGCAGGCCGTAAGTGATTAAAAAATATTAAATGAAAGGGATTACCTTTTAATCACTTACTATTTACTACTACTTGCTAAAACTGCATTTTATTCTTACACACTTTATACTGATTCAAAACACAAGCATTTTATTCTTCCATACTAATAGCAATTTATTCACCTGATGTACTTGCATATTATTCATTCAAACCACTAGCATTTTATTCAGATAAAGCACTAGAATTTTATTCACACCAAAGCTAAACTATTTATGTGCTAAAAGGCGTACCACGCAGCACAGGTTTTATTGAAAGTTAAAATTTAACGACGACTTTGAAAATCAAAGACTCGTTTTTATTGAATTGAAAAACTTGAAATTCCACATTTATTATTCTTCAGTGTCTAATTATTGAACAGCCCTTAGTATGACACTCATTTCATTTTATTTTTGTAATATGTAAGGGCCTTTTTTTATGTTATATAGATAAAGATTAATAGATTGAAGGTTTTTAGTTTAAGTCTACCCAAACACCACAATAAATAGGAGGAAAGGAGAGCAGGGGGTCCAAGGATTATGGCTGAAGAATTGAAGCAGATAGGTAATTGGTATCAAATGGCAGTACCTGCCAGGGTGGAGGCCAAACAAAACCATTTGACGATGCATGAACAAGCTAAATCAAATTGTCTACCTATCCATTTGCAAAACAAAGCCAACTTACAGTGCTTGCTCTCCAATTTATCTTGATTTATAATGAACTTACAAATAACCAAGCTTTGGTATTGTGCTTAGGTCAGGAACTAGACCTTGCAAGCTGCAGTTCCTTAAACTCCTGTAAAAACCAAACAAGACAGAAATAAAACCACATTCTACATGCACTATTCGAGATTTTGCACTACTTACAAGTGGCATAGTGGTTGTAAAATTTAAACAAGAAATGTTTTGATTACTTGAATACAAGTACCAGCTCAATCTCAATAAACAGCAACAGCAGCAGCAGCAGCAGCAGATAGCAGCAGCAGCTTACCCTTGATAGGATCATAGAACCTTTCTATAAGAGCAAAGACGATGTTGACTAACCGTGGAACACGGTCCAAGCCGTCGTTATATTCTTTTCCCATCTTGTTATACCAAATATTCACCTCAAAGTTCTTTTCATCAGAGTTCAATAAATCATAAGTTGCAAAAACGTTTAGATTTTTCAAATTCACCTACTAGTATTGAACTTATCATGCCAAGTATTCAAGAAAACAATGTGAGACCACAAACCTGCCATGATTTTGTCATCCTTCTTCTTTGGTTTACCTTGTTCGTTTGTGTCAGTTATCGGTCTACCTTGTTGGTATGTCTTTAGTAATTCAGCATTTATCAATACCGAACTCTTGCGCCATGAATATAACCCTGTCATACACCTTAGCTCTACACACACATTCAAGAAAGATTAAAGGAACAACGATAATATATCACTCTTTGAAAAATCTCCCAGTATTCAATAGTAAAACCAATCACTTTTATTATCAAAGATACCAGACCAACCGATATTCTTAGTATACCTGTTTCAATTGGACTATTAATATTTGGAACCTTCACATTAACAGTGGATGTGATATTTGCTTGGCATTGTCCTTGAATGATATCCAAAGAAACACCATCATAATCATCATCAAAAGCAACCTCAATAAAATTATCTGTGCTGGAACGCTTTTCAGACCCCTGAAAAAAAAATATCGAAGGCACATTAGCATGGAAACCCGGAGAATTGAAGAAAACAACAATGAAAAACAAAGGACAACCAAGAAACACGTACAACAACGAAATTGGCAAAATCATCCAAATTCACTGAGTTGTTGAAATTGAACCCCTTGGGAAACAAGTTTTCTCCCACACCTATCAATCAAAATAAGAGAGATCAATCGATATTCAAATTGCAAACCAGCAAACACAATAATTAGTGGAGATCAAAAGATGGTATTGTGGAGAGAACCCACTTGATCCAAAAGACTGATTAGCACCAGTTAATAGTACTGTGGTAGCATCTGCGAGGGCGGGTAATTGCACTAATGCAGGCCACTCTGGAGGGTGATTGATCGGACATTTCGAATATTGACTAGGATCAGAATTGATATTATTACCGATAGTAGAACAATTCAGTGGTTTTGCATTGTCCTTGTTCATAACATGATTCGTCACACCTTGCAGTACAGCTAAAATCAAGCAGAGGACAGCAGGGAAGGCAACAAGACCCAGATTGGTTTTCAAATTCCTTTTCTACAATAATCACCAAACAATCAAATAAAATAAAGAATGCGAATCGTCGATATAGATACAGAATGTTCCAACTCGTGTTCTCGATCTAAATCAAAACTAATCAACCCTAATTATGAATAGGAATGTTTGATTAATAATAATGTATTTATACACTTGCATTCACAAAACTAAGTCTAGAAGCCTTAACCAAAAGTGCAGAGATTGCCACTATATATATATATATATATATATATATCATGGAATGGAGGCACAACAAGCATTCATTACATTGGCCTAAACTCACCAACAGCTGTTGATGTTTGAGAGAATTGTATTTGATGAAATGCTCAGTTGCCACGAGATTGTGAATTGTGATTGATTGATTGATTGATTGATGGAACCATCTTGGAAATTTTTTATCTCCAATGTTCTCGACTCCTGCCAACCATCAGGCACATATATTGCACATATATTGGTTAACTACTCTCTTATAAATTTGAACTTAACACTTAACAGTGACCCATAGTAGCACAGAAACATATAACTGAACTTCAGTTAAAATTTTCATAGTTATTTGATTACATTTTAAATAAAAACACATACCTGACATAATGTGCAGCAGGGGCATATTAGGTGGTTTACACAATCATCCAAAAAGTTGTCGCTTCCCTGTACAAGTAAACCAACCCAATAGGTATGTCAAATCGAGGAAATCAAAGCAAATAATACTATCAAAGAAACAAAAATGTGGGTTCATTTGAGATTAACATTATGGTAACATGTGAGAGATTCATGGAGGCGATTCATTGATGTTGCCCAATCGAAGCAGTTTTTGCAATGCCATGTATTCCATGCAATCATTAGCAGGTATAACAGACAGTCTCATTATTATTCTGGGCATGACAATTTCATATGCAACTGATTCAAGGATATCAGTCATATACAGACATGCAAAGATTGTATGAATCCATAACCAAGGATCAAACTGAAATATGAAAGCCATCAACGGCCTTCCAATTCAGAACTAATACCCTTCCTGGTTTGAAAAAAAATGAAAGAATCTGATCTAATGACAATGAGGATACCATCATCAATAAGAGGCTAAATTTGAAGCTTAAAAGCACATGGTTTTTGTTTTGCACCCCTGAAAGCTCAAGATGCCAGTTGTTCAAGCATGGAGTACAAAGGATATGATTTTAAAAGACATGGACTATACAAGATCTTCGCAGTTTTGTTTCTGAAGAAGTGAAAGGGTCTTATCCCACCCCCATTCCCCAGAAATTAAGGAAGAAGACATAAGCAAAAGAAGTGTAGGAAGGTAACGAACCTAAAGCATAGATCTAAAGCTCTTGCCAAAACGAAGTAAAAACATAACCAAAATCTGACTATCAGCCCCTTATAGAGTACAAAAGTAGAACTTTGTGCTTCAACCAGGTTACAATTAGACAAAAGGCTAAACTAGGCATAGGAGTAGTGATATAGCTTTTAGACTTCACGCTTACCTATTATCCTAGCAGTTAGTGGTAAATGAAACTGCTTGTATTTAGAAAAAGAAAAAATAAAGTTGAACAAAAATAAAAGAGAACGAGAAAGAACTTGTAAATATATTGGATTGATTCAAAGTGCAATATAAGGTATCTAACTTGAAAATCAATGAACGTGTTATCATGCTTACCCCAATATTAAACTTTTTCCGGATCTGTCCACAGAAGAAACCCAAGTATATTCCAGACAAGAATATGAAAGCTGACTCCAAAATACATGAAACTATGTTGTTTGGTGATGGCATAAGCAATGAAGTTGAAACGAGCAGTGACAACAAGAATGAAATAAACTGTTCCCTGCAAAAGAAATAAAAACGTAAGTTATCGAATTTGACATTTGGTTCATATGATATTAAGTAATAAAAATCAGGGAAGTATATACATTCAGTTCAATGCTTGTATGTACATTAAACAATTATTGCCTAAACTGAAAAATAAGAATATTTCTAGTAAAATGACATGTTCAATATTAGAATCTCCATAACACAAATGTGGTTTACCTTCTAGTTCCGGATTCCTCATTCTCAAACATCAACCGAAAGCGCATGCCAAGGGATACTTGATTGTTGTATACAGCCCTGTAATACTTGGCTAAAGGAATAACAAATTCTGATGGACAAGCCTTGCAGAAACAAATTATACTTCAAAAATGCTATAGATGGATGACATCAATCTGAAGTACTTGATAGTTTCGATTAAGAGTAGTTATGGACTTTGGGTTGTAAAATACAGTGAAGGGACTATTGTTTGCAGCTGCATGGGCAGCTGCTACTTAGGATCCCTATATGAATACTATCACTTGACAATATTGATGATGAAATATTTGCGGGTTGTCTATTAGCTCTTTTCATACCCAATAAAAGTTGTTGCTTCTCATCTCTACTCACAACATAAAGCAAGAGGATTAACAACATGATTTAAATGGTATTCTACGAAACACACTATACAGAACCAACAGAGAAAATTGTTTCTGAAACTCTGTAAAATTGATATTTAATACCATTGATAACTTACTATTATCAACTAATTAGTATTTTTCATGCATTGAATCAAATCATGAGTTATAGTATGCTTTGAAAATTGTCTAAGAGCAGAGATTTATTTTAAAATCTAATGTACACTTCATGACTTCACATCCTGGACACAAAAAAAAAAAAAATCAATTTGAAAACTGGCTTACTTCAAGTATCTTCCATCATATCCTCCAACAACATAAAAAGTAGAGTTTTGTATTGCTCCTATAGCCAATAAACACACTTATTCACAAAGCAGGGAAACTGAGACCTACCTAGCCAATTCTTTGAAGTCTGTAGATGAGGGTGTTTCCCAAGTCAAAGACCCCAGTGCACTAGCAAGAGCTGCATGCTTACTTCCACTTGCAGACATTTTAATGTATTTTCTAATAATTTCCTGCATTTCAGGAAACAACGCCTACTTATTAGCATTTACATGTCAATCAGCCAAAATACAGAAGCACTAGGAAACAGCAACCTCTGATCAATCTCTGAGCAGCAGCCACAGTAATATCAGCAAGGTTCCTTCACCTTGTCATATGGAGGTAATAATATGAACTATGAAGAGTGCATAATGCATTAAAGAATGAAGTACTCACAAGCTTATGAAGCAAATCAGGTTGCTCTTCAAACAAGTCTGGCAAGCTTATGAAGCAAATCAGGTTGCTCTTCACTATTAGTTCTTTCAAGATTTGTCTACACCAATGCTTCACTGCTCTAATATTTACCCTCTTGTGCTTCTGCCTATATCTAATCAAAAGAGAATCAAAATTACAAAAAACATTACAACCCTAAATTCCAAATCTCAAGTACCATACTCATAAACACTGAAAATAGAAATGAATGAAATCCCATGAAAACTTACTGTCTCAGAGTCTCAGAGTCCCAGAAGTGAACATCTCAGTTACAAAATAGATGTTCCTATTGGCCGTATCAACCCAAGAGGTGTAAAATTTCATGATGTTTTTGTGCTTCAAGGTCTTGAGAAGATGGATTTCACAGTAAAGCCTCTCAAGATCCTCAGGGCTCTGAAGGAAATCATACAGCTTGACTTGGTTCCAAGCCACTTCAATCCCTTCGAACTTATCAAAAGCTCTGTAACTGCAACACCCAAAACCAAAAAGGAAGAAAACCCACCAACATAGAACTAAATCAACATATACCCATCTCATAAAACTGCAAAAGTTCTCATAAAAAACTGAAATTTCTTCAAAATCTCAAAAAGGGATGAAAAAATAACAAATAGGGTTTTAAGTTTCTTACACTGTCTTTGAAGCTCCTTTCCCAAGGATCTAATTGTACTGAAAAACCAACAAAATTAGAACCAAATATCAGAAATGAAGAACATAAAGAAGAACCCAAACAAGCAACAAAGTAGAGATTTTTAAGTACCCTTCCATATCTTCTAGTTGGATCAACTTCAACAAACTCAGACTCACCCTCATCTGGTTCATATGGTCTCATCCCAACCATTTCTCTCTAAAAAGAGGTGAATCGAAAGAGGGAGGGCGACGGAGAGATGGAGGGAGCAGTGAGGGAGATGAAGATAAAGATATGGAGAGAGCAGTGAGGGCGATTGAGAGATAGAGGGAGCAGTGAGGGAGATGGCGAGATGGAGGGAGCAGTGAGGGAGATGGAGATATGGAGAGAGCAGGGAGGGAGATGGCGAGATGAGGGAGGGTGGAGTTTCATCGAGCTCTATCCAACTCGAGCGCCCAGTAAAACGAGGGAGGACAGAAGCGAGCGCCAAAAATCCCGCCATTTTTTTGTAGCGTTTTCATTTTTGTTTACGCCAAAAATTTGATCATTGATAGCGTATTTAGTAAAAACGCTATTAACAAATGCTATTATTGGGCATTTGTGTTGTAGTGCAAGAATATTAATAGGACCACACCATGTTGCGTTACAAACCGAAAGGGCACACCTGGTTCTATGGACCCTATGTTCCCTTTAACTGGAGAAGTAACAGCGAAATCATATGTGTACTCATATGGAATTATATTACTGCGCCTTTTAACTGTGAGATCGATTATGAAGCTGCTAAAGGAGGTGCAATATGCAATGGAGAAAGGAATGTTAAGTACACTATTGAATGCAATTGCTGGTGAAAGAAACCAAATCAGTTGAAGCTTTTCTTATTTTATTAGAACTCAAATTTCATCCAAATCTATTCCAAAGCCCTCTCCTCTCCGAACTAGAATTTCTTCTCCCAATCTTCTGACTTCGAATCCCACCCAAAATTTCCATCTTTTCAATTTGCATGACAATGTGTTGTTTGCCAGAATACATTTTCTTCAGAAAAATTAGTACCTAGATTTAGAAAACCTCTTTAATTATCAATGGAACCCCTCATTTGCAAGATCCATTGGCAGTAACTTCCCAGATCCAAACCATTCGTTCTACTTTTTAGGCCATTGGATCAAATAGATCATGGCCCTTTGATGAATTTAGAGTATGTTTTAGTCAAGCACGTGGCTTGTGCATGTTGTCTAAAGGGTATATCTGGGTTTTAAGATACTTAAACAAGTCTTGGATAGTCAATTACGTTGACCGTTACAGTCAATGTGAATATGAAGGTTAGACTCTCTTAATCTTTAAAATGAATGTCAAACTTAAAAAAACCCTTAGATAAATAAAGAGGTGCACTTACCCTTTAGTCAAAATTAGAGATTGGAGTTGTAAACTAGGGCTCTTGAGATAAACTTGCTAGGGTTTGAACTTTCTTTCCTTTGCGATGCTGGAGATTTACAATTTCAGGGTATTTTTATTAGGAAAATTTGTTTATTTTGCAATTTTAATTATTTTAGGAATTACTATTTGTCTTAGGATTAGAATTAGGCAACTTCTATTTCAAGTAGCATTCAAGAGTCTTATTTTAGTCTATAAATAGGCCCTGGTTGTTATTGAATTTTGGATATAATTGAATAAATGTAAAGTTTAAAGTAGGAATTTTGGGGAGTTTTATTTGTAAATTGCGATTTGCATCACTTTGATTCGAAATAGTATATATTTTATTCTGATATAGTATATATGACAAGGTTTCTCGGTGAACCGATTCTTATTTCATGTTTGTAATAAGGAAACTTTTAAAAGTTCATTTTTCTAGTAGTAGTTGCAGTGAGTATGATGAAATATCATACATGGGTAACATGGCGCTCTACGCATGTGACACTAGATAACTTTTGACCTCAAGTGACAATTCTAATGATATGTATAAACATGAAATATAACTTACCACGTACTTCATATTGCCATAAACCATATCAATTGGAACATTCAATGAAACCTCCTGGGGCTTTAATCAAGTACCGCCACTTAGCATAGTAGACCTGAATCATGCATGATGTCTTATTGACTTTGACATGTGAAACACCTGCAAAAAGCTTTCAAGGATAACCAAACCAATGTAGAATTCTCAATAGTTAATCAGATGTCAAACAAAAAACCAAAGAATGTCAAAATTTTTTGAAACATGTCAGAAATTTTACGAAATATTTCTTATTTTGAAGTTACTAAAATTCCTTTCAAAATCCGAAATATGTTGAAGTCTTTTTGAGAAAGGAAATACATATTTTAATCTCCGTATATTTTAACATGTTATATTCTTATTTTAATGTCAAAAGTTTGTTATGTGAGTGATTTTTATGTAACATGTACTATGTATGACACTAAGAGTCTTGTGAAACTTTTTATGTAGTATTTAAGAGTTTAAAATGTATAACTTATATTGTTAAATTCGAAATTAGAATCAAAATTTTTATGTTTTTTCTACACAAAACGAAATGTTTCACAAAATATTTCTTAAAATCATGGGACCAAAATTAACTCGAAAAACAAAATCACAATTTTTGCTAAAAACTGATAAAGACTTGCTCACGGAGCTCCCTCGTGGGACATAATAGTACATCTCGAGGACGCCTAAGTTTCATTAGCATGCCATGCAATACTTCGTCGTGACTCAATAACTACCAAACAAAATTTCAACACACAAAAAATTAACGTTAATATTTTCGTCAATAACTATTAAATTTTCAGATATAAGTAATTGCAAATGAGCAGCTTCGATGCGGCGACAGATGGGGATTCGTATATCCGATATGGATATGATATATATATATATATGGCTTCGTATGTTGATTCAGCTTTAGCTGCGTTAGATGGATATTCCCAGAAAGAACTAAAAAGGCAACCAAGAGACGAAAAATATCATATGCAGCAAGAATTTAACTGCTAAGAGGACTACCCTTGTCTGATTTATAGTAAATCACTCATACGCGCACTATTGATAGTGCATTATGATAAACATGACAAATAACTTAATGGAAAAAATTGTTTTGAGATGTTGTGTGCCTCCTCCAATCTCTCTCAAGCAGACCAATCTGGTTTTGATTGAATCTTTTTCGAAAGTGGTTTTGGGTGAAACAGGTACGACCACGCATAATTGTAATGTTAAATAACCAGTTGGAAACAATTTTTTTTCTTTTTCTTTATTTTTAAGGTAATAGTTGCAACAGGAAACGATAGTGCTCCCTTATTGCAACGTGTCTTGTGAAAAAGGTTTGAACAATCCTTGTTGCGGAGTACTGTTAGACCACTTTCATCCGTGAATCTTCAATCAATGAGTTCCTTCTATTTGGTGTGCTTTCATTCAAAGGAGAGGATTCATTCACCACAAGATAGATAGAGAAACTAAAGTCACCTGAACCAAAGGCAACAAATAAGCCAAGGTCTTGCCTGAGCCAGTATGAGAACCCAAAACCACACTCTTCCCTTAGAGCAAGCTGGAATACCCAAACCTTGAATCTCAGTGGGAACCAAATCCCAAGCTCTTGAAAGGCACTCATCAACTCTTCACTCAACCCTAATTCCCCAAAAAACTGGAAAAGAAATGTTTGGGCTTCTTAGAAGAATAAGAAGATTTGTCATCACCGCTAGTTCTAGTAGTAGTCGTCTGTTAGGTGGTGTTTGCAGGGTCCTTCAAGAGTCTAAGTCTGAGTCATTCGAGAAGAATAGAATGCTTAGCAGGTTCCAAGCCTTGGTCGGTGGGTTCAATTATGGTGGAGCAGTAGAGTGACCTAAACCTTAGTAAAACCCTAGCTGAAAGCCAAGAGATCGTCTTATGAACAAGTGCAAATGGATACTCGGAAGTTGCAGCAGCATGGAAAAAAGGGAGATTAGAAGAGAATGATAAGCTCAATAGAGTTCTTCCACTTCCAACCATGTCTGAGCTGTTTTGCTCACATTCTGTGTTTCATAACTCGTGGCGAGGTGGTGGTGAAGGGGATGAGAAGGAAGACGAGGAGGAGGAGGAGGAGGAGGAGGAGGGGGTGGTGGTGGTGGCCTACGAGGCCATATTTCTTCTGCTTGGGATTTGGCTATGCACATTGTGGTGGAGGTTGAATATTATTTCTCTGTTGGAAATTTTTCTGCTGCCGCTGTGGATTTAGATTGTTCTGATTTCAACTCAAAGCAAAATTGGGGTGATTTCTCCACCCTGAATTGTAAGTATTGGAATAGGGATTGTTTTTGGGAGGATAATTGTTTTGTCCGACATAGTTTGCATGCCCCCGCTTTGTAAAAGAAGATATAGGACAAATCTCAGTAGTATGATTAGATTAAGAACATATAACACATATCAACTTGAGCATCTTGTTGAACTGGGGAGATGTTCTGAGTTGACATTGATTTCACAAGCATATTTAGCTTCATCTCCATCGCCGTCATCTAAGCTTAGATTTCAACACTAATACTTACCTCATAAATTCTCTTACCTTTTAATCTTGGCCCCTCTCTTGATGAGAATTACTGAGAATTTAGACTTAGGGTCTCAAACAACTCAATAGTTTCCTCACTGTTCTTGTCCAAAAGCACACCTCCACAAGTAGAATCAACAAAAATTTTATTAGTATTGATGATACATCAAACCATCCTCTGATCAACACCGTACGTGTGTCATGTTAATCTCGTCAACAAAACAAAGCAAAACAGGACCGATTGCATGCTCAATTCAGCGAGGCCCAGACAACATTAAACTCACTATTGGTAGATTCTAGAATGTTGGATCCGAATTGAAGTGCCTTAAGCACATACGTCACGCGGTCAAGCCCAATACTCGTAAGCCCTGATAAGGCAAGACTAAGCCTTGATAAGGCATAGAGGGGATCAATCCACGACAGGCAGACCAACAATACATCGGATTCGACTAGGAAACAAATACTAGAATATAAGTTGGGCAAAGAAACTTCCTTGCATGGACAATACTCAGAACGGGAAACCTCTCCCGCAAATCTCGGAGCACAAGTCGTGTAGGGAAACTACCCAACATGGACAACTCCCAAAAAAGAAAGAATCTCCAGCAAGATCCCTTTCCCTAAACTATGCACCAAAGGCCTAGCACAAGGACTCTCACACTATAAAAATGAGATAAGGTCGATGAACTAAGGTACGCTACAGAATCCCAATTTACAGCTTTAAGCATCTCCTAAGCCTTATCTAACTTAAGCATCGGAGTGCCATTGGCCGCCACAAGGTGGTATTTGGCTTACATGTGCTACTTGTGCAGGTCTAGGTAAAAGCGAGGAGAGCAGGAATCAACTACATCAGTTTGGCGCTATCCGTGGGGAGCGATAGAGTTCCTCAAAAAGAAACATTAGTACCACCTTTCCTAGAGAGTCAGAAAGATGGTGAAAACAAGGTCTCGCAACAATGGAGACGCTGCTGAACCCTCAAACTCTTGAACTAGCAGAGAGTTGCCAGCTCCTGTGCCACTACCACTGCAAGAGGAACCCTCTTAGACACCCGTGCCGGTGGAAGCCGTAGTGGACCCAAGGGTGGACCTACTGTCAATCCAAATGCAACAAATTGCATGAGTGGTAGAGATACTCAATCTACAGAATCATCCACCCACAGGAGAAGACCATTAGAAGTGAAAAACCCAGGCCTTAGAAGGTTCCAAAGAGCAAGTTCAGGAGAGTCGTACTGCCTTTGTAGCTTCCCAGTGGACCAGAGGCAGAGGAACGACCCAGCTTCTAGAGCCGACAAACACGTCTCGCACAACCCCATTTGACAAAAGGCCATAAATCCAGACATAATGTTCAACCTCACGGTCCCTCTGTTCAAGGATTATAGCATGGACGAACCATTGCCGGATAAGTACACCCCACTGAAATTAGAGTTTTACGACGGGATGGGAGACTCGTCTGATAACTAGCACCAATTATAACATGTAATGACACTCAAGGAAGGGTCTGATGCAATAATGTGTCGATCATTCCCTACCAGCCTGAAGAAGTCAGTGCTAACTTGGTTCCACAGCCTCCCTCTGAAGTCCATCGACTCATTCTAGCAGACATTGGCGATGGCATTCCTCACACGCTTTGTGGGCAACCATTGAATCGGGAAGGGCCCGCTTGTGGGCAACCAACGAATCAGGAAGGGCCCACACTATGTACTGACCCTGAAATAGAAATAGAACGAGACGTTGAGAGAATACGTCACGCGTTTCAACGATGAGTTGACTTTCATCAACGGCTGTAGTGATGAAACCGCGGTCACAACCTTCACTTCGGGTCTGTGGAGAGGCAAGTTCTATGACTTCCTTACTCTGGACCCCCAACCAATATGGCAGACCTGCTGAAGGATACCCAGAGATATATCACTCTAAACGAGATGCTGACTGCCAAGAAAGGGGGGAATCAGAAAAAAAACCCTCTGTCCCCAAAGAAAAAAATAGGGGAAGAAAAAGGAGGACGACGAAGGGAACAAGAAGAAGCACAATGATGTTGAAATCGACTCTGGCCGCACAAGGCAAAACAAGGCTTCCAATTATGTCGAATTCAAATATGTCACCCCTCTCAATTCCATTTTATCCAACATCCTCGATTCCATCAAGAATTGGGAAGAACCGAAGTGACCATCCAAACAGCGTGGAAACCCCGCTCGATGGGACAACAATAAACATTGCGCCTTCTATGAGGAAGGAAGACACAATATCGAGGACTGTAAGAGTCTCTGAAACGAGATCGAACACTGGATCCGAAGAGGAAAACTTAGAGAGTTCCTAGGCCCAAACAACTGCACCAGTCCCAATCCATTGAAATAATGGAACTGCACGTAGCCCCAATAATTGGGAGGGAGTAACTGAAGGAAAATAACTATCCTACAATCTACACCGTACATGTGACACAAGCCCATACACCCCATGCCATTGACACGAAGATCCAATGCATAAACTCAATCAACATCAACGTCCAGAACGGAATAGTGGGCTAGGACGGCCAAAGTGAGGCTCCTACTCACCATACATTAGTCAGGACCTCCAAGTCAGACTTATAGAGTAAGCCAGGATGGCAACAAACGGGCTCGCATTCTCCGAATGTAAGTCAAGATGACCACCGTTAGGCTTGCACTCTATACACATAAATCAGGACCCCCAAATCAAATTTATTGAGTGGGCCAGGACGGCCAAAGTCAGACTTATAGAGTTAGCCAGAACGATCACAATTAGGCTCCTACTCACCATACATAAGTCAGGACCTCCAAGTCAGGATGGCCACAGTCAAGCTCGCACTCTCCGAACGTAAGTCAAGATGGCCACAGTCAGGCTTGCACTCTATAAACATAAATCAAGATCTCCAAGTCAGATTTATTGAGTGAGCTAGGACGGCTAAAGTCAAACTTATAAAGTGAGCCAGGATGGCCACAATTAGGCTCACATTCTCCGAAGTAAGTAAGGATGGCCATAGTCAGGCTTGCACTATGCACAAGTCAAATTTATTGAGTGAGCCAGGACGGCCAAAGTCAGACTTATAGAATAAGCCAGGATGACCACAGTCAGGCTTGCACTCTGTACACATAATTTTGGGCCTCCAAGTCAAATTTATTGAGTGAGCCAGGATGGCCAAAGTTAGACTTATAGAGTAAGCTAGGATGGCCACTATCAGGCTTGCACTCTGTACTCATAAATCAGGACCCCCAAGTCAGATTTATTAAGTGAGCCAAGACGGCCAAAGTCAGAATTATAGAGTATGCCAGGATGGCCACAATCAGGCTCGCACTCTCCGAACGTAAGTCAGGACGACCACAGTCTGGCTTGCACTCTGTACACATAACTTAGGACCCCAAGTCAAATTTATTGAGTAAGCCAGGATGGCCAAAGTCAGACTTATAGAGTAAGCCAGGACAACCATAGTCAAGCTTGTACTTTGTACACATAAATTAGGACCCCCAAGTCAGATGTATTGAGTAAGTTAGGATGGCCAAAGTCAGACTTATAGAACCATGATGGTCACAGCCAGGCTCGCACTTTTCGAACGCAAGTCATGATAGCCATAGTCAGGCTTGCTCTCTATACACATAAATCAAGACCCCCAAGTCAGATTTATTGAGTGAGTCAGGACGACCAAAGTCAGATTTATAGAGTAAGCCAGGACGACCACAATCAGGCTTGCACTCTGTACACATAAATTAGGACCTCCAAGTCAGATTTATAAAATGAGCTAGGACCACCAAAGTCAAACTTGTAGAGTAAGTCAGGATGGCCATAATAAGGCTTGCACTCTATATACATAAGTCAAGACCCCCAAGTCAGAATTATTGAGTGAGTTGGGACGACCAAAGTCAGACTTATAGAGTAAGCCAAGATGACCACAGTCGGGCTCGCACTCTCCGAACGTAAGTCAGGACTACCACAGTTAGGCTTGCACTATGTATACATAAGTCAGGACCTCCAAGTTAGATTTATTGAGTGAGCCAGGAAGACCAAAGTTAGACTTATAGAGTAAGCTACGTCGACCACAATCAGGCTCGCACTCTCCGAATGTAAGTCAGGACATCCACAGCCAGGCTTGCACTATGTACACATAAATCAGGACCCCCAAGTCAAATTTATTGAGTGAGCCAGGACGACCAAAGTCAGACTTATTGAGTGAGCCAAAACGACCATAGTCAAACTTGTACTCTCCTCAACAAGTCAGGACACCCAAGTCTGGCTCACAATCTTTGCAGATAAGTCATGATATCAAAGGCAAACTTATGTCGCTCAGGAAGAAGCCCGAACATCCAAGAAAGGCTCACACTCCCCGATTTCTAAAAGAATTCTAACCAAGATTGCACGAACTATTGTAGCACAGATAGTCTTAACTTTCACAAGCAGATCAATCATACTGCTTGACCTAGCAGAGCCTCTTGTTTGACAATTAATGTCATGATAAGACAAAACAGATAAAAGCTAGCAGGAAAGTAAAAGAAAAACGCACAAATACCTAGCACTATTCATGTGCAAGCCAAAAAAAAATACAAGGTTCATTCCTCATCAGGAGGAGAGTCAGATACAACAGAGTTGGACTTAGCAGGAGAAGAATGAGGAGACACATCTGTACGTGCTGCCTCTCGATCACCCTCATCAGGGCCGCCTTCTTTTTCGGACAGATCGAAGGACACTCCAAATTCCATGTAGGCCACCTCTTCATAGTCAAAGAGATCCCAATCGAGATGCTCCTCCTTAATCAGATGCAACAGCTCCAGCCTTCCATGCACGACTGATCCGCGCATTCTATGGAGGTCATTCGGAACCGAAATCACTTCAGCGCCACCTTTCATTATCTTCACTGCATCAGGACCCTCATCTACAGCTTTCCCCTTATTCATAGCGATCAACTCTCATCTACATCTTTCCCCTTATTCTAAGACTCGTCGTTATCTCAATATGAGGATGGGAGCGAGACGGAGGACAATACGAGCAATGTGGAGGGGGCCTTTCACCATAAGGATGATGGTCAAGCGACTCTTCAGCTGGCCTAGCAGGGTCGCAAATGAAGTCTTTCAAGGAAAAGGGATGATCCAGTCCCACACCAGACAAAACTTCCACGCCAGCTTGCAGCAACGCTTTGTTCATAACCTCCGCCCGCTCTGTACTCAACTTTGTTACATCTTCAACCCCAACCATTTGCAGATACTCCAAGTCAGAAAAGAAATGGGAGCCTTTGCCCGAGTATAATGCCCCTCAAACACAACAACCTCCACTATAACTGACGAGTAAAAAACATGTCTGATAGCTTCACGCCCTTTGAACGAGGCTGAATGCCCACGAGCGGGCTTAGACACTGCACAAGTCCTTTTCAAACGAATAGGAGAAAGAAACGCCTCACTTAGTTTCGCCCTCCTTGAAGGGCTCAGGATCTAATCTTCACAAACTTCCTCTTCTTCGAGGAAGATACACCTTCGGGCTTTGGCTTCGAAACCCTAAAAAGAGTAGAAGCCTCGTGCCAGTGAGCCCACAGTCCACTATGCTTGATGTTGGAAGACTTAACAACATCTTATATCCTCAGACGAGGCATGTCGCGAAACACGTCTAGTGCCGCTTTATCCTCAACAGAAAGAGACGAAGTTAAGAATTTCTCTACAAAAAACACAGAGGTTAATCTGATATGCAGCTAACCAGAAATTCTAGCTGGCCTGGGAAACCAGCGAGGTTTTCCTACCTGGGGGGGACGAAAATACATTTTTGCTGCTCTTTAAACACACTTTCCAAAAAGGTGTTTAAAGAGGGGGGAAAAAATGTATTTTCGCCCCCCAGGCAGGAAAACCTCGCTAGTTTCCCAGGCCAGCTAGAATTGCTCGTAGCTAAAACAAGCAAGATCAGAAACAAAATTGGACTTACTCAGTTGCCTGAATTCCCGCTCGACCAGCGAGCTCAAAATACTTTGAGTCTGCGGGGGCCATGAAGCAAAATTTCTGCCAGAACTTGAAATCATCGGGCAGATTGCCAAAGCAGTCCGGCGATGTAAGAACCCACACAACATGCTCGTTTATTCGAGGAGAAGTGAGCAACTGGATCACCCTCAACGATACTTGGACACCAGCATCCTTCACCCTCAAATCGGAACCTAGAGTGAAAAGCGACAGATCTTCAGGAGACTCGACTCGAAAAATGACTTCTCCTCAAAAAACTTGCGGCCCTTAGCGAACATTTCATCAGAAAGCTAATTTAGGCCCGCCATGAGAGGCCGTACAAGTTTTTGATTACGAATGAATAACAAAGTCAAAAGCACAGATTGCGAAACAAAAAAACAAAGTCTCTGAGATCGAAAGAGTAAAGAACCAAACTCCGCAAAGAGAAAATCTATATAGAAAACATAACTCCCGCCTTTCTTTTTTTCAAGAAGAAGCACACCCAATTAATGAAACTCGCTGCTCGAGGAAACAACTCATACTCAACTATCATGACTGCACAGTTGCTTCATGAAATGACCTAGTTGACTGATGAGATGGCTCGCCAACTCGGGGGAGTAGCTAATGATACATCAAACCTTCCTTTAATCAACACCGTACGCGTGACATGATAATCTCGTCAACACAACAAAACATGCTCGATTGCATGCTCAATCTAGCGAGGCCCAGACAACATTAAGCGCACTATTGGCATATTTTAAAACATTGGACCCGAATTGCAGTGCCTTAATAAGCACATACATCACACGGTCAAGCCCAATACTTGTAAGCCTTGATAAGGCAAGTTTATGGGAGATCAACCTAAGAAAGGCAAGACAACAATACATCAGATCCGACTAGGAAACTAATACTAGAGTATAAGTCAGGCAAGGAAACTTCCTTGCATGGACAACACTCAGAACGGGAAACCTCTCCCACAGATCTAGGAGCACAAGTCGTGTAGGGAAGCTACCGAATATGGACAACTCTTAAATAGGAAAGGATCTCCAGCAATATCTCTTTCCCTAAATTACGCCACCAAAGGCCTAGACGAGCAAGTACTTTCACACTATAAAAAGGAGATAAGGTCGATGAACTAAGGTACGCTACATAATCCCAATTTATAGCTTTAAGCCTCTCATAAGCCATATCTAACTTAAGCATCGAAGTGCCATTGGCTGCAATATGGTGGTATTTGGCTCACATGTGCTACTTGTGCAGTTCTATGTAAAGACGAGGAAGGAGAGCAGGAATCGACTACATCAAGTATCATTAAACCTTTGTAAAAATCTTACCCGATCCCCTTGAGATAGATTGTGGTGTGGACATTTGAGAAAAAACTCATTGAAATGTTCCCATGCTTCATATAAAATATCCCCATCTTTTTGTTGGAAGGTTTGAATTTACATTATAAGTTGCCTTGTCTTTTGAGCCGAAAAGAACTTGTATAAAAATTTAGCTGCCAACTCCTCCCAGGTATTAATGGAACCGATAGCAAAAGAGTTCAACCACAACTTAATATTATCTTTTAAAGAAAAAGAAAAAGGATTAACATGATTCCTTCCAGATCTAAGCCCTAGAAATTTTGAGTCTTGCAAAGATCATAGAAATTCCTAATGTGTAGATATGGATCCTCAAAAGGTGTGCCCCTGTAATGTAGCACCATGTTATATAAATGAAAAGATAAATTGAAGTTTTGTTTTGATGTTTGTTGGAATGAAATGCATGATGGTTGATTGAGATTTTGTGGAATAAAGGAGTTCTGTATTGGTTTCCGCATTGACGGATTTTCCATTTGCTCTTGGTTAATATCTTCCTCATATTTTATCTTCACAGCTTGCCTTTAAGTCGTCTAAAGGTTCGTTCAATCTCTAAATCGTATACACTGATGTTAACGGCATGAGACCAAAGATCATGCATAAACGAAATTCAATCCTGCAAGACAACAAGTACGAAATAAGTCATTCGGAAGAACAGATACTGAAGAAATCAAAGTGAAATTGTTGAGCAATTTTTTTAATAATAAAAACAACTAAAAAAGGAAAATTAATTAAACACAATTTAGTGCAAACAATGTCGCAAAAAAACTTGTGAATATTAATCTTATTAATAAACTTGTAATTGTACATTTTACTCGCACGTGCAAAAGATTAAACAAATAGTATAGATAATAAGAACGCGATCATTCACGAGGATTGGATTAATTGTGTTTAAAACAACTTTCCTAATACTACTACTTCAATGAAATCTAATAATTAATTGAATATGAAAAGATAATGAAAAAAACTAAATGTAAAATGAAATGGAAATAGTGAGAAAATAAGTTAGGGATTCGATATCCGCCACTAAGTCATCCTCCTTTGATTAACAACATGCACAATGATACAAACTAAATTTCAATGCTCAAATTTTGCCAACCTAAGGGAATGAGTGTCTACTCCTTAAGCTATAGATTTTCCTACAAAACAAATTAGGCATGAGTATCTACTCTAACTCTTTTTATTCTAAAGGTATTTAGCATGGTATCTACTAAGTTGCACCTCAAGAATGCATAAATCAATGAAAATTGACAAAAAAACACAAAACTCAAAACATGGTATCTGGTCATTCAAGTTGATTAATTCCAAGAACAGAGCTTACTTGGTTCTTTTTGTTACTTATCATAGGCACAAGACTCGATCATCTTAATTTACCCATGTAACAATCCTTATAAAAATCATGCATATGGTGATCAAGTATAAACAAAATTCATATGAAGGGTGAAATAAAATGAGAAATTAATCAATTGAATATCGTAAAAATAATGTATTAATCATCATCATCATCAAAGCCCATTCCCGATATTTTCGGGGTCGGCTACATGGATTTTGATTATCCAAGCAATGCGGTTTTCATCCAAGTTTTCAACGGTCGTCCCCTCCGTCTACACCCTCCATTAACTTGTCAATCTAGACATTTTTTAATTGGCGTCGTGTTTGGTCTCCTCCGCACGTGACCAAACCAAGTTAAACTTCTTTTATCTAATTTTGTTTTCTATGGGCGCTACACCTAAGTGTCTCATAATTCTTTCATTCTTAATTTTATCCTTACGAGTTTTACTACACATCCACCTTCACATACACATTTCTGCTACTGCCATCCTATGCGTATGTTGTCTCATAGTGGCCCAACATTTTGAACCGTATAGTATGACTGGTCGAACAATTGTCTTATAGCATTTCCCTTTTAGCTTTGCAGGCATCCTTCTATTGCATAATACTCCATATGTCATTATCCATTTCAACCAACCAACTTTAATCCTATGCTCTACATCTTTTCCAATAGCCCCATTCTTTTGAATTATAGATCCTAGATATCGAAAAGTCTCACACTCTGGGACCTCCACACCTTTGCTCTCAATTGCATTACTCCTCCCTTGTGCTTCACAACCAAAGTTGCACACTAGATACTCCGTCTTCGAACGACTAATTCTGAATTCTCTTACTCTCTAAAGCATCCCGCTACCTATCTAATTTCTAACCTAAACCTTCACTAGTCTCATTAATTAAGACAATATCATCTGCAAATAACATGCACTAAGGTACATCTTCTTGCAGATGTCTCGTCAATTCATCCATGACCAAAGCAAAAAGATATGGACTTAAGGCCGACCCTTGATGTAGTCTTACTGACACTGGAAATTCACTGGACATCCCACCCACTGAGCGTACACTTGTTACAGCCCCTTCATACATATCCTTAATGATATCGACATAACATTGAGACACTTTCTTCCCTTCAAGCACCAACCAAATTAACTCCCTGGGGACCCTATCGTAAGCTTTCTCCAGATCAATAAAAACCATATACAAACTCTTACATTCCTCTCAATATTTTTCTATAATTTGCCTAAGCATGAAGATGACCTCCGTAGTAGACCTACTCGGCATAAATTCAAATTGATTCTCCGAAACCATGGTTAAACTCCTAAGTCTTCGTTCTATAACCCTCTCCCAAAGTTTCATCGTATGACTCATAAGCTTTATCCCTCTATAGTTTGAGCAATTCTGAATATCCCATTTGTTCTTATAAATCAGTACCACAATGTTATGCCTCCACGAATCTGGCATTTTTTTAGTTTCCAAAATTCTATTAAAGAGCTTAGTTAGCCATTGAATTGGTATATCATCCGGTCCAACTGCCTTCCTTGTCTTCATTCTTTTTAAAGTTTCTCTCACTTCTGTGGCACTAACTCTGCGATGGAACATGCGATGTCTCCCATCCTGTGAAGCATACCCCTCCAAGTTTAACTCCCCTACATGTGTTCCATTGAGTAGGTTCCATAAGTAATCCTTCCATCTATCTAAAATAGTTTTATCCTGCATTAAAACTCTTCCATCCTCATGCTTAACACACTTAACATGACTCAAGTCCCTAGTTTTTCGTTATCTAGCTTTAGCTATCTTGAAAATATTATTCTCCCATTCCTTTTGTACCTAGCCTATTATACGGATCATCATATGATCTCTTCTTAGCTTCTCCTACTGCTTTACTACTCAATTTCTTAGCTTGCTTATAAAGCTCGTAAGACTCTAGGCATCTATCTCTTTGCCAATCCTTAAAGCATATTTTCTTTTCTACAATGGTTTGTTACACATCAGCATTTCACCACCATGTCTCCTTATCATATACACCTCCTCTTTTGGCCTTTCCTAACTCTTCCTTCGCACATCTTCTTATTCGGTTTGCCAAATGTTCAAAAAGATCCGCGCTACTAGTCCTATCATTTGGTTTTAGATTCTCCCAACCCTCTAAAACTGACTGGCCACCCAAAATCTTATTTCTAAATTTTTGGCACACATCTCCTTGTAAGGCCCACCACTTAATTCTCGGTCTAACATGTTCTTTAGCAATTCGACTCCTATTCTTAAGACAAAAATTGAGGACTGACAGCCTATGTTGGTTTGCTAGACACTCCCCTAGTATAAACTTACAATTTTTACACCTACCTAAATCGTGTCTCCTAACAAGAAAATAATCAATTTGATTTCTATTGCCCCCACTAGCAAAGGTCACCAAGTGATATTCCCTCTTCTTATAAAAATATTCACGATCCCAAAATCCTTAGCTAAAGCAAAATCTAGAATAGAAATCCCCATAGTGTTTCGATCCCCAAAGCCTTGACCTCAATGTACCCTTTCATACCCAACTCTATCCTTACCGACACGACCATTCAAATCCCCGCCTAGGAAAACCCTATCGGAAGAAGGAATCCCAAGAACTAACTCCTCTAAAGAGTCCCAAAAACCCTTCTTAGTCTCCTCGTCTAAACCCACTTGGGGTGCATACGCACTAATTACATGCACTATCTCTAGATTTAAAACTAATTTAATACTTATGATTCTATCCCCAAACCTCCTAACGTCGACTATTGCATCCTTAAAAATTTATCTACCATTATTCCCTGCTTGTTCCTAGTTCCATCTTTACTAGAATAGAAGAGTTTGAACACTCCTCCTAAATCTTTAGCCTTGTTCACCTTCCACTTTGTCTCTTGGAGACAAACTATATTTACCTTCCTCCTACGTAGGGAATCCACTAATTCTATTGACTTACCCGTCAAGGTTCCTATGTTCCAAGAGACTAATCTAATAATTTTATCTCTAACCTGGACTAGCTTCTTTACCCGCCGCCAACCGAAATGGTGCAAGAACCCTTGCCTAATGTATCAATCTATCTCTAACTAAATTGTTTAGTTATACATAATGCAGGTAAGATACTTATTTAAATAAAGCATTAAAAAATAAAAGCAATAAGCAAACTGTGATGTGGTGGTGCAGACTAAAGAGCTGGGTGCAAATACTGAAAAGGATTAAAAATTTTCCTCTCTCCCAACTTGTTCTTTTTTTCTTCAAACAATCTAAAACTATTTTTTTTGGAAGGCGAGCGGGTTATTTAGGATCCCCAAACCTGGAAAAAAAATCATTATTACATTCTCAGATAGCACTTGCCTATTCTATCCTCATACACAATCTTTTTCAGGTCCTCTGCGAAGGAACTTGGTATGATCTCCATGAACTCACTGTTAGGAAGTAAGCTAGCCAATTTGTCTGCTGTCCTATTGGTTTCTCTATACGCATGTTCAATTTTGTGGTCCTCTAGAGTGTCCAACATGCTTTTAATTCTGTGTCTAGTGTCCCACGCGCCTCTTCTGTTCTTAGTCAAGTATCCAAACACTGTGGTTGAATCAGTTGTTACAACTAGTTTCGCGATGTTGTATCGCTTAGCTAGCCTAATCCCAGCTTCAACTCCTTGTAGCTCATGTTTGAGTACTGAATGCCTTGTTGCAGATCCCGCGCATCCAGCGATAACATCCCCTACATCATTCCTTATTAAGGCACCATAACCACCATTATCAGCAGTCAGTGATCCATCAGAGTTGCATTTACACCATCCTCTAGGAGGCTTTTCCCATTGGCATGTTATAGGAAGCTTGGTATTATATGACACATCCATGTTCCATCGACTGAATAACTCTCTATTCTGATTTTTGTCGTTTGCAATTAGCACCTCATGGCCAAGCTTGAGCCGAATGTCATTGTGGATCTGATTGACAAGTTGGAATCCTGTGCAATATTTCTGTTGGTATAGTCGATTGTTCCTTTCCATCCACAGGTTGTAGATGACTGCATTCAGTACTAATTTTTTGAGCTAGACAACAAGACTTATTCCCCGAAAATGCTGAGTGCACTATCTCAGTTCATCTTCCCAGCTTGCAATCTGTCTCGTATAACATAATTTGCTTAGCATACTTTTCCAGACATAATTTGAGTACCTGCATGCGAAGAATAGATGATCCAGAGTCTCACAGTTCCTGTTGCACAAGGTGCAAGTGTCATCTTGGGTTAGACCCCATTTCTTCAGCTTGTTCAGGGATTTTAAAGCTCCATGAACCAGTAGCCATGTAATAAAGCTGTGTCTAGGAATGTTGTTCTTGAACCAGACCAATGATGCCCATTCTACTCGAGCACGACGCTTCCTGATCGCTTCATAGGTAGTTTTTAATTGAAAGGACCCATCATTACTAACAGTCCATACAACTTCATCACTCCTAGTTTCATCAATCTCCACTTCTCCTAGCTGGCGAGTAATTTCAGTTATACTCGTCGCTACACTTTGTGGAATGTACCAGTCATTGTTCCTGATTATGGCTGAGACTTTGGCGTTCTTATGTAGAGTAGAGTCATAGAGGAGTGCCTGTGGAAATGCATCAATCAGAATCCCTTTTGGATGCCAGGGATCCTTCCAGAACAATGTCCCTTTGCCATTTCCTAGATAATGGAGAGCCAGGTGTGATGCTTTCTCTCTATTCTCCAATATACGTCTCCAACACCATGAGGCTTCCTTCGGCACTCCCATGATCCAAAAGTCCCTGTGTTTGAACAAATGTTTTGTAACCAACTGCACCCAGATAGAGTTCCTTTTCGAGACTATGCTCCATTAATGTTTCATACAAGACGCCTCATTCCCCACTCAAATATCTCTTATGCTGAGGCCTCCTTCACTATAGGGCAAACATATTGTTTCCCAGCTAACCATCGCCTTATTGGTACTGACATCACTGCCTGACCACAAAAAGTTTCTAATCACCACATTGATATTATCCAGTGTCCATTTCGGTAGCCCGTAGCAAGTTGTCCAGTAAAGATGCATAGATGACAGTATGGACTTTATAAGGACGAGCCTACCCGCATAACTTAGGAACTTATATTTCCACGAATTGACTCGTTTCCTGATCTTCTCTATTATAGGTGCACATTGGATATTTGAAAGTGTGGAAGACACCATTGGGAGGCCAAGATATTTCACTGGAAGACTACCAGCCGAGAAATGTAGGTGTTTTTTTATTATGGTATGTTCTTGACCTTGAACCCCAGCACAGAAAAGTTGGCTCTTGTCACAGTTGACTTCCAGTCATGTGCAAGCTTTAAACAAATAAAGAGTTTCAGAGAGAGCCTGCGCTGAGTTGTAGTCCCCATGAAAGAATGCAATCAAATCATCTGCAAAACATAAGTGGGTAATGACAGGGTCTTTGCACCTATGGTGAAGTTGATATCGGCCAGCCTGCACTTGGTTCCTGAGCAGGACATGTAGTATTTCCATAACCATGACAAATAAGTACGGGGACAACGGGCACCCTTGACGAATACCCCTAGTTGCTTTGATATATCCCTTTGGCGACCCATTGATACAAATCGAAAACTTGGGTGTTGAGATACACTCCTGCACCCATTCAATGAACGGAGTTGGAAATCCAAGCTTGCCCAGTAGGTGCGTTATAGCCTCCCATCTGACCATGTCATACGCTTTCCGTAGATCAATCTTCGCCGCACATCTAGGGGGCGTGTCTCTATGATAGTTACGGACAAGCTCATGAGTAAGCATGATATTATCTTGGATGAATCTACCTTGAATGAATGCTGACTGAGATCCGCTGACTACTCTGTTGACAACCTCTTTCATTCTATTGGTGAGAATCTTAGTGATGCATTTGTAGATCACATTGCAACAAGCAATGGGTCTGTATTCACTGAAATAGGAGGCATTGGGTACCTTAGGGATCAACGTAACATTGGTAGCATTCACCTCTCCTAAAAGTTTCGTTGTCCTGAAGAAGTGTGTCACAACTCTGACAAAATCATTGCCAACTGTGCGCCATGCATCTTTGAAGAACAAGGATGAGAATTCGTTGGGGCCAGGAGATTTGTCTGAGTCAATAGCAACTAACGTCTCCACTTTTTCATCTCTGGTTATTTGCTTAATGAGATCAGCCCCCATAGCATCAGTAACTGTATTCTCGAACGCGAGATTGTCTATGACAGTTGGATCATAATTTGAGTCATGAGAGTCAGCAAACATACTTCCAAAGTAACGTATGCACTCCTCCTCTATAACACTTGGGTCTTATAGCTTTTCATCGAGGCTGTTATAAATGCTCATAATCTTGTTTTGACTTCTCCGCTCCCGCACCAATCAATGAAAGTAGGTGTTGTTTTGATCGCCCGCTGAGAATCGATTAGACCGAGATTGCTGTCGTATTTCTAACTCTGCTTGTCTAGCTACTTTGGCATACTCTCTAACCGCTATTCTCTCCTCCTGTACTAGTGATTCGGTAAGTGGGGGCGACTGAATAGAATTCTGGGCATGTTGCATTCGTTCTCTAGCTCTCGCAACTGCTGTAGAAGCTCTATTGAATCCATTTTTGCGCCACTCAGTGAGCCGCAGTTTCACATTTTTTAGTTTTTGCACCAACCTATACATAGAATTGCCAATAACACGAATATTCCACGCATCTTCCACTAAACTGTGATACCCATTTTCATAAACCCAGTAGTTGTAAAATTTAAACGGGACGGGACCTCGATTCTTGTTATCATATAGGGTACTGTCATAGGGGCATGATCTAAAATTCCAGCATTCAAGAATTCAGCTTCAGCGTCTGGTAACTGGGACTGCCAGATTGCATTCACCAGGACCCTATCAATCTTGGAGGTGACTCTATTTGTGCCCACTTGATTGTTACACCATGTAAAGAAGTTGCCTCTATATCGACAATCAAATAGATTAGCTTGAGTGACGCAGTTTAGGAAGTCTAGAGCTCCACCCTGTCGCATTTAAGCTCGTCCCAGACATTCCGTATGGTGCAAGATTGCATTAAAGTCACCTAGGATCGCCCAAGGCTTAGCCACTATACTAGCATGCTGCTGTATCTCGTGCCACAACTGTTGTCTAACTGTGTATTCATTACTACCATAAATGAAACTAAGATCGCAGGTAATATCGTTAGTCCACTGTGCAGTGATTGTTATAGCCTGACTAATGACTGAGAGGACTTGAATAGTTACCTGATTGGGGTCCCATCCAACCCACACTCGGCCACTGTGTGCAGCATCGCCATTATCTATCCACTTCCAGTCTCGCATAAGTGATCTTTGAATCAAGCTCTTCTTGGTTTCCTTCACTTTAGTTTCAACAATACCTACTATTTGTAACTTTTGTTTCTTGATGAAATCTCTCACTTCCTGCTGTTTTAGGGCCTCATTGAGCCCTATAATGTTCCAGCATCCCACTTTAATCATGATAAACCAATTGCGTAGAGAGCTGCTTGACTCCCATGGGTTTTGTTTCAGTTGCATAGTTGGTAAGCTGGGCTTGGTGAGCAAGGTCCTTGAGTTTATTGACAATTTTCTGCATCTTGAGAGTCACTGTGGGTGTTACACTTGCTATCGTTGTGACCTCCAAAAGTTCATTTATAGGGTCTGTTTCATCATTCCGTCCAGTACCGAACCCCAATGTGTTTTCTCCCACTGGAACCAGTTGCATGTCATGTTGCGCTTCCTGTGAGTTGCTGTCCATATTTCCTTCGATGCTAGTGTCAGTATCCATCTCTGCGTCCATTCTTGGAGGTTCAGTCCCATTCTTTGGTATCTCATTTGCTTTTCTTTCTCTTGGTTCGAATGTGTGCTTACCCTGGGCAATGGTCCATCCTTCTGCATCCTTTTGGGCATCCTGTTGTACATCACTCTTCATTTCCCTCGTCTCTTCACATCGCAGCCAAGAAGCAACTAACCTAGACTTTGTTCTCATCTGTCTCCTTCACGCAATCAGCAACTGAGAGGATCATGCACAACCCACAATTGCATTTTATGCTCTTCTTCTTCCCTGCTTCAGTTCACGAACAGAGTAGTCCTCCTTCCTTCCTTCTTATTTTTCACGTCTTCAGTTCACGAACAGAGCAGACTCATGCACAACTCTGATTCCTCGCTCAATTGCAGCCAAATAGAGTTTCAAATCAGAGTTCGCCAGCACACAACCTGCAGCCAATAAGACAATAAATTCGCAGCCAGGGAGGGAAGGAATTCACAGACATAGAGGGAGAGAATTCAAAGCCCCTTTTTCCTCTTTTAAAATCCTTTTTTCCTTTTTAATTTCATCTCATTTCCTAACAGGTTTCGACCTACAATTCTTTGTAAAATAGGGTTTCCATTTTTAATTAGGCTTCTTTATTTAACAACTCGGCTTTACATATGACATTAGTTCATTTTTCTCCTTAGATACGATTAAAGTACCTGCCAAATACCAAAATACACATAATGTAACAAAGTAAAATATTATTATAAAAATATTTGAATTAACCAAATAATCAAACAATTCACTTAGAAAAGTGATGTTGAGAGTGCACTCTTATGCAGTCATTTCAAACCCACACATTAATTTCAGCACAAAAATTGTAAAACCCATGCATTAATTTGAGTGTTTGCTTCTTGAAGTTTTGGGGGGCAGGAGGAGGTTTTCTGTTACAGTTCAGTGAAGTCCATTTTTGTAAAGAAAGTATACCGAGTTAAGTTGTTTTATTGCGCTTATTGCTTGCAATCTTTGATCTCACCACTTGCATGCTCAAAGCCGTAAAATTTGGGAATTTTCAATTGGTTTTCTCTCTCAAGAAAAATTGATCTAATTAGCATTTGATCTTCTCTTTTACATCTTTCTACGAGTACCTAATTAGTCCTTTGTTTGTTTCTCTTCCAAATAAATCAACTAAACACACACGGTGACGAATAACTATTTATAGTCAATTTCGCTAAAGCATTCCAACATTGGTCCCCAACTTGTTAAAGAGAAGAACTTCAAAACTAGGAAAATTTTGGAAAAGCTTTTTCAAATCAAAATCAATTTCAAAAAAGAAAAAAGAAAAAAAATAATAATAATATATATATATATATATATATATATATATTATTCTCTACCTTTAGTCACTTTTGCCTAACAATTTCACTCACTAGTATACTCTCCAACTTACACTATTATATTATTAACATGTTGGTCATTTCCTTGACCAATAGTCATTGATAGCTTCACGGCTTGGTTAATCCCAACCTCATATTTTGGTAGAGGTTGCATCATAGTTAGGCTTATGACGGGATCATGTAATATGACTTTTCTGTTGTTATTTCTCAAATACTAGAAAATTTTATGATTAAAATGAAAATCCATTAACACATATGTGTTTGTTAACTATACCAATCACTAAACTGCAACATAGTGATAAAAGTGATGTGTGGCTAAGATTACAACTATTATATGCCTTGATGAAGTTGAAAGTGATGAAAAAGTTAATAACTGAAAACAACCATGAGTTTAGCCCACGGATATTAAATTGAATAAACGCTTGTTTTCATTTGTGGTTGAAGCGGACGATGTTTAGAATGTGACATTTTTTCCGAACATATTTTAATAGCTACATTGAAAAAGTTACTCCCTTAAGACTTGGTGAAGGGATTGTTACAACACTTCATACTGCAAAAAAAGCAAGTCGTTTTTATTTGATGGATTTGGATAATGAAAGGAAATAAAAAATTGTATGTGTTCCGGCAGATGCAAGGAGTATGCTAGTTTATAATAGGTTTGGGAATGTTGTTATAATTGAAGCAAACATATTTGACTACAAGTATGACATGCCATTTGCACATTTTGTTGCGAAATGACATTAGTCAATAAATTGAGATGCATCTTGATATTTAGTGAATATAATGGATCTTTCATTCATTTGTTTGACTCTTATTATATTTTTGTTAATTCTTGTTTTATTTTATTTTAAATTAATTATTAAATTTTTGTATTTTTGTAGAATTCGGAGTAATAACGAAGAAATCAAAGAAAATGCAATGAATAAATCACAGACGGTGACTTCAGAGGAAGTGGAGGTGAGAATAGCCTAAGCCTATAACCTAAACTCAAAACCAAACTCAAAACCAAATCCGTAAACCCAAACCCAATCAAACCCAAAGCATATTCACTTAATTATCCAAGATTCTAGTTTGATTTAAGCCTTAAATCACTCATTGAACCCTCCCCTTAACTTGTCCAAGTTCATTTTCTCAAACCCAATCAAACCCAAAGCATATTCTCTTAATTATCCAAGATTTTAGTTTGATTTAAGACTTAAATCACTCATTGAACCCTCCCCTTAACTTGTCCAAGTTCATTTTATTAATTCTCTATAAATACAAGAGAAATGAATAAGAAAGGGGAAGAAGATCAAAACTATTATTGTTATTTTTATTACTTTTGTTTAACTCGGATTTTTAAACACTGTAACCCCCATTTTCTCCAAATTAGTTTAATTAAATTATTAAATTCAATTTAATCCACCTTGCTCGTGGGATCGACCCATACTTGCCGTTATCTACCAGGTAGACACCGTGTACTTGCGGTTATTATAAGTGGGTCAAATTAGCCTGTTTATTTAGGCTAGTTAAACCCGCAACACTCTCGTTTTGAAAAATAATTGAGTATAACACTCGTTTTCCAACGGAACTGTTAAATTCACATCATTGACTGATCAAGACTAATTTTTTAACCATTTACCCTTACCTTGAGTTAATTGAGTCTAATATTTTAACCCTAACACTCAAAATTGCCCCACCCCATTACCGTTAGGTCCTCGTCATTGTGTTCAATGCTGTTGGTGGTGGCACTGGTTCTAGACTTGGTTCACTGTTGTTGGAACGGTTGTTTGTTGACTATTGAAAGAAATCAAAGCTTGGGTTCACTGTTTGTCCTTCACCCCAAGTCTCCACATCTGTTGTTGAGCCATACAACAGTGTCCTTTCAACCCACTCCCTTCTGGAGCCACACTGATGTTGCAATTCTTTTTGACAACGAGGCCATCTATGATTTTTGCAGGCGTTCTCTTGACATTGAACACCCTACTTACACCAATCTCAATTGCTTGTTTCTCAGGTATGTGTCTTAATATCATTTGTGTATATTGACACTGATTATACCAAAAGAAATTGGAAAAAAATTTCTTATGCTCCTATCATCTTATGCTTTCATCTGTTGTTGAGCCATACAGGGACGGAGCCAGGATTGCAGATAAAGGGGGGCAAACAGTACATAACTATTTACGAAAATACTAAGAAACTGGGTTTTTGCAATCAGAGTGACATGGCATGATCGTGAAAAAAATGATGATTAATTCAACCATACAAACAATATATATGTCATGATTAATTCAATTGTAGCTAGCTAATTAAGAGCTTCCCTTTTTTACTTGAAGAAAACAGAAGCAAGTAAGGTGATATAAGATGAGAGTTGGCAAAGAGCAGACCTCTGGCTTTCTTTCTGGCTTTGAGGTAGCAGGACGGTATGGTCGAAGTCCAAGGAGTAGTAGCAGTGGTAGCTAGACTGGACTCGATGGATTCAAGTGAATTTGTCGGACAACAATTTTAATTTTGGAATCCTCCTTCCTCTTCTCCTCCTGCTTTATCTGTCCGTCTATCTCTTCTTCTTTGAAACTCACTCTTGAGTTAGAGCCTCCGAGGATAACACTTACACAACCAACCCACTCTCTTTTGTCTTCTTATTCTTGTTTGTCTTCTCGGAAAGGAAATATATGTGTGTATAGAGAGAGAGATTTTTCTCCTTTTGGGCTAGCTCAGGTGAAGCAGACAAACAACATCTTAGCTGAATCGACCTACAACCATCGTGTTTTTCCAACCGCCCCAAACCCAAATGATTACTTTTAATTTTGAAAGATCAGAGAGAAAACAAAGCAGATCAGATCCCAACCCCCCAAATTAATCTAATGTGTTAACTAATCTTTTATCACTCTTAACACCATATGCTAGATGAGTCTGAGGTAAGATAATCTTAATTCTTTATTTTCTTTATTTTTTTTAACAAAACAAAAGAAAATCAATGATGATGATGATGTAAAACTTCTTTGGTCGGTCCCCAACCCAATTAAAAATTTTAATATGAATATGATCACATGGGAAGCAAACCCACCATGTATGGCACCTCTCTTCGGGTTTCTTTGTTGCTCTCTGCTTGTGTAGGGGGTGAATGGATTAAAATGAGTTGGTAGGAATTAAGAGAAAGGGGGAGAGATAAAAAAAAGAAAAAAAGAGAGAGGATGAGAATTAAAAAATAGAGAGATTGAGTGGGATTGGGATTGGTGAGGGTGAAGTTTAAAAAAAAAAAAAATTGTTGTTTTAATTTTTAGTTGAGTTAGAAGTCAAGATTTCGTAAAGAGGGGCAACATAAAATTTTAAAAGGGGGGCAATGTAAAATATACAAGTAACTTAGTGAAATTTTTTAGAAAGATAAGGGGGGCAATTGACCCCTTACTTAACACGTAGATCCGCCCATGGAGCCATACCCCGGGATCCACTTCATGTTTTCATCTTATGCACCTATCATCTCAGCTGAAAAGGCATATCATGAGCAACTCTCTGTTGCAGAGATCACCAATAGTGCCTTTGACCCTTCATCTATGATGGCTAAGTGTGATCCCCAACATGGCAAGTACATGGCTTTGATGCATGTTGTACCTGCGTTGATGTGGTGCCTAAGGATGTTAATGCAGTTGTGGCCACAATCAAGACAACTATTAATTGCATAAAAATGCATGATGGTCGTTAGATCACTTGCATCACATGGTTGTAAGATTCCTTGTAAAATGGCATTGGGAAAGAAGAAATGAGTTTGGGCGTGGGAGGGGAGGGGAAACAGAGGAGGGAGATGAAGTAAATATTGTTGGAGTTCAAGAAGTGCAAAAAGTTGTAAAACCCTAAATCGATGGAGATGAGAAGGGCATTGTGAGATGTTTTAATAAAAATCTTTAATTTAATTTGGGGTGTGGTTTGGGTGATTTTAGAAAACACAAACTCAAACATGGTTCTTTTTAGTAGCTTGATGATTTTAGTAAAACATGGATTGAAAAATAAGAACACATAGAAATAACAAATACTACATTTGAATAATATTTTGTTTTTTTAATTACAACTAAGCAACCGTAAAGAATCATTTGCATCAGTTTGCAAGATGCATTGTTTTATATTACAAACGAAGCCTAAGTATGCAATGCAAAAAACACCATTCAAACTCAAAATCATGTTTCTCATATGACCTACAGTTCTAATAAAACTAAGGAATAAACTGAAATAAACGAAATAGTAAATTGAAATAAACAAATCAATACTCAAAATAACTATGTTAAAAGTTGATTGAAAACAAATAAGAAAATAATATTCTTTCAATCATCAAACTAAATAACAATGAACAATCCCTTGCCTTATTTGTAATAACTCTAACTTCTGTGGAAAGCTAGCAAACCTAACCCTAATTGGCTAATATTGCCCTAACCACTATTTTGGGCTCTTACTTAATAGGCCCAATTATTCTTAATATTAATATTGCTAAATCAACCCCATATTACTGTAAGTTCATACACCTTTCGAGCTACAAATCGTGTTTAAAAGAAAATGCTTAGGTCACAAGCTAGTGTTGCGGTTATTTTGGATTTTAGGGTTCAAAATATTAGACTCAATTATTCAAAATTTAGATTCAAAAAATAAACTTAACTAGTCAATGACGTGGACTTAACGGTTTCGTAAAAAAACGATTTTTAAACTCAATTAATTTTCAAAACAATGGTCAAACTCTAATAGATATAAACTAATGAGTGCTAAACTCAAAAAAACCCTTTTCTTCTTCTTATTTTAAAAAAAATAAAATAAAAACAACCCAAACTAATTCCTATAACTAAACAATCTATAACATCCCAATAATTCAAAATATGGAACATGGGTAGTACAATGACTATACTTCAACCTCTATTGTGTTTCAACTAGGGGTGGGCAAAGTCGGTTCGGTTCGGTTTGAGGCCCAAACCACTTTCGAACCGCTTTCAATCGGTTAGCCCAAATCCAAAACCGAAACCGATTTTGTATATGGTAAAACCGAAAATTCGGTTGGGCCGAAAATTCGGTTCGGTCCGGTTCGGTTGGGCTGAAAATTCGGTTTTAGCTTTTTCAGCCCATTTTGGCAGGCCCATTTTTAGCCCAAATGAAAATTGACATTGAAATTTTTTGGCCCATTAATTGAAAAAGACACATACAGTATATGAAAAACAGAATACCAAGCCAGGGGAGGGATTAGTGCATGGTGAACGCGTATAAGTGTGAAACCAAGTGACGAATGTTTACTTTTGAACCTTTAAATCAGATATACTATATGCACTTGTGTTGCATGTATTCGTTAGGGGAGACTTGGATATTTATTTATCTGCTAATGACTTCTTAGTTAGTTCACTAAAACTCTAAACGAATGAACTAGCAGGAAGAAAGAATGTTTTGTTGGTATTTTAGATCAAGTTTGGAGAACAGAGAGATGGAGGTAAAGCTTAGAAGGTTTGATGAGGAATGAAGCGAACTTGAGCAGCATACATAGGAGTGGAGTCTGCAACTTCAACGATATCAGTCAAATTAGTGGAAATATAAAACATCGCTAGCGCATATAGTGTGAAACCATGTTAACAATATTGCTTTTGTGCCTCCTAGCTAAAATATATTATTTTTGGCTGCTGACGAGTGACGACTTACAAGATGTTTCATGTTTTGCCAGCCATCGAGTAGAATTCCAATGATTTTGCTAACACATAATCTGTGTCAATTGTCTGCAAGTTTAGGCTGCAGACTCCCTACTATAAGATAAACCTGTAGGATATGCTTGAATTAAACATAAACAATGCTTACATAGGGTACAATTCTAATAATCTCTTTACTGCAGTCTTAATAAAATCGTACTGTGATAATAATTCTAAATTTCAAAAAAAAAAAAAAAATAGTCTTTGACACAATGAGGCGGAGTTCAATCCAAAGTTTGGTTCGTAAAATACCTACAAAACTGTGTTGATGTGTTACATTTACATGAACAATGATTCATCTTCTCATGTATCAGTCAGTATTCACCATAAGTCATCATCAGCATAGTTGTACTGTCCACCATTGTACCCTTCATCATAGTACTCTTCATCCTTATAGTAATCTTGACTATATTCATCCTCTTGGCCTATGTCATAGCTATCATCCTGAATATCAGACTCAAATTCTGTCTCTTTGTTGGCGTCGTTAGAAACAGATTCAATACATTGCTTCTTAGAGTTCTCTGGAGTTTCAGGCTCTTTAGATCAACCAGGTTAATGGTGTGGTTCCATTGGTTTCTATGTTAGAACAAGTTATTTGAGTCGGTGTTGGAGTCTCACAGTTGCCTTCCATAATCTGTACAATGGAACGTACATAAACAATCTGAAAAATGCATATTCAAACAATCTGAAAATAAAAAATCTGACAATAAACAATCTGAAAATAAACAATGGAACTATCTTTTCAATGAAATTATAAAGCTCTTTGCATTCTCTCTATCACATTTTAAAATTTACATGTATAACCAAGCAAGCATAGAGAGAAAAAATCCATGATAATGTCACAGTCATTGGCTTAGGCGTGTTTCACAAACAGACATACTAAAAAGGCTTTATGTGTGATATCTGATAAGTGTTGTTCAAGTTTAAAATTATCATTTTATACAGTTCCAGCAAGCAAGGAATACAAAATGCTCTTAAAAGTGTGATCATGTTGTAGATTGGTAGATGCCATCATCAACATCAACTTATCAAGACCCTTCTTCTTTCCTTTCTCTGTCATGAATCTGTACTACTTTCTTCTCATGGTTCTCAAGTTACCAGATATTGAAATTGTTATACTTACCAAAATAAAATTTCAAACTTTATGGTATAAGTTCGGTTAGGTTATATATAATAAAGCTTGTCAGTGCTTTACAGTTTCTTTTGCTGGACTGATATTATGAACAACCTTTTGTGGCCAATATTTTCTCTAGTACTAGACATCCACACACTAGCATACATGCTCCATCCTACAGCCCGAAACAAAGTTGAAAATAGAAGAACCAAACACCAGCTCTTATGGCTTCCTTATTAGGATCTAATTCCCCAAGAAAAAAGCTCCAAAATAAACTACACTGAACATAATGCAATCTGGTCCTATTCAACAACAACTCCTATCACCTCCACATTACAGTTATACACACAGCTCACTTCACTCTCCACAATAGATACATCAAAAATCAAAATTTCTCCAACCCCTTCTCTGGCAATACACACTCAAGAAAACATCAAACATATACCATTCATCATAGGCAGAATTAACATACTAAAACTCAAAACAAAACATTAATCTCTAAATTACATAGAAAACTAGGATGTAAGTTACATCACTATTAGACCATACAAGAATGAATCCATCCGATTCATTTCCCCTTCTACATCACTATTAGACCATACAACTACAACACACCTCTCATACAAAAAAAAAACCACCCCGCATTCTTCATTATTCATTTCCCCAACTTGTTTTAATCTTTGGTAACAAGAATGAATCCATCCAATCAAACCATTATCATAAATAATGAAAAAAAAAACACATAAAAAATAAAATCTTTCAATGACTAACCTGAGTTATTGGAGAATAACTAGAAGCCAATAAGCAACAAGAAAGGGCTTCAATGGGTGTTTAAAAGGAAGCTTCAATGGGGTTTTAATGAATGATTGCAGAGAAGTTGATGAAGGATTTCGATGAGTGATTGCAAAGATGAGGAGGCCTTTCATTGTAGAAGAGTAGGAGGTTTTAAGGTTGGATTTAGGGTTTGAGAGTTTGAGATTAAGTGAATCTCAATTTGAGATACGGTCAGATATTGATTGAGAAACAGAGAGATTTAGATTTAGGTTTCCTCGCTGGTTTCGTCGCCATTTAGAATTGCTTCTACAAGAAGAAATAGAAAGTTAGAAACAGAGATTTGGGTTTTTGTTTTTGCTTTGGGCGGGGTGTGATACAGTGCGACAGGATGCAGCATATGCATCAATCGGTCGGTTCGGTTTTCAATCGGACGGTTTAAAATGGTGAACCGATTCCGAACCGTTTGAAACCGGTTTCGGTTCGGTTTTACAAATTCTCTTATCATCCCTTATTCGGTTCGGTTACCGAACCGTATTTAAAAACCGGTTCGGTCGGTTAACCCGAATTAAATCGGTTTATGCCCACCCCTAGTTTCAACTAAAAGTATCTCTTATGTTTCTTGTGATTATTTTTTATTTGGTTTGTGATTGATATGCTTGTATCGTATGTAGATTTAGCCATCTCGTTCCTGCCTTTCTAAATAGAAATAAGTAGAAGAAAAGAGGACGACTACTTGGAGGGAGGAATCGGCGATGTTGACATGAAACATGTGAAGTGTATAGCTAACCCAATAACGATGAATAGAAAAGATCTTGCTTAGGATATTACACGTCCGTGATTGAGTCTCCTTCAAAACGTGGCTCTAATTGGGACCCAATACTCAATTGGACCATCATGCGAATAGATTATGGACCTGCTGCAGCCCAAAGATCCAAGTTCATACCTTATTGTTCTAGGCCAACTCCGAGATTCATCCATATTAGGCTTGTGTAATCTAGGTTTGGGCGTCTGACTTATGGGTTGAACGACATTTATTTTGGGTTTGGGCTGGACCTGGTTTGGGCCTGCATGAGACAATATTAGGTCTTTTTGTTTTAGCGCAAATCTGTGCCACGTGTTCGGCTACGTTCGGTCGACTATTTGATGTCTCATCATATACCCACACAAAAAATGTCAAAAAAGGGAAGAATAACTACTTATATGCTAATGGATATACTCCTCACATTGTCCTTCACACACTCGAAATACAAACAACCCAAAAAAGCAAAGAAAGTTCACCACCACCTCTTGAAACCCAATATCTCCCTTCCTTGATTTGCTAATCTTAACTATGAGAGATTGAACTAAGTTTTGAAGAAGTCATCCTCTCAATCGTAGTTCTATCTTTATTGATATATTCCATCTCCATCGATTGCGAATTGGAGCTTGGTTGGAAATCAATCTATTGCAAAATCACACAGATAGATCATAAATTTTCTTTACTAGCTTACCTCATTTTTTCAAGAATTAATCGCAACACTAGCTTGTGACCTAAGCATTTTCTTTTAAACACGATTTGTAGCTCGAAAGGTGTATGAACTTACAGTAATATGGGGTTGATTTAAAAATATTAATATTAAGAATAATTGGGCCTATTAAGTAAGAGCCCAAAATAGTGGTTAGGGCAATATTAGCCAATTAGGGTTAGGTTTGCTAGCTTGCCACAGAAGTTAGAGTTATTATAAATAAGGCAAGGGATTGTTCATTGTTCTTTAGTTTGATGATTGAAAGAATATTATTTCTTATTTGTTTTCAATCAACTTTTATCGTAGTTATTTCGAGTATTGATTTGTTTATTTCAATTTACTATTTTGTTTATTTCAATTTATTTTCCTTAGTTTTATTAGAACTGTAGGCCATAAATGAAACATGATTTTGAGTTTGAATGGTGTTTTTTTGGCATTGCATACTTAGGCTTCATTTGTACTGTAAAACAATGCATCTTGCAAACTGATGCAAATGCTTCTTTATGGTTGCTTAGTTGTAATTAAAAAAAACAAAATATTATTCAAAGGTAGTGTTTGTTATTTCTAGGTGGTCTTTTTTTTCAATGCATGTTTTACTAAAATCATCAAGTTACTAAAAAGAACAATATTTGAGTTTGTGTTTTCTAAAATCACCCAAACCACACCCCAAATTAAATTAAAGATTTTTATTAAAACATCTCACAATGCCCTTCTCCATCTCCATCGATTTAGGGTTTTACAACTTTTTGCACTTCTTGAACTCCAACAATATTTACTTCATCTCCCTCCTCTGTTTTCAACGACCCAGATTGGTTTTTTTAGGCATCAAAAAATGACTAGGTTAGTCTTTTCGACAATTTGAAATTTACTCACTTTAGTTATTTGGTAAAAAAAAAAAATACGAGGGTTAGTCATTTCGATGATAAAAAAAATGTCGAGGTAGTCATTTCACTAATAGCAAATTGAAAAGCTAATCATTTCCACAAGACAACAATTTTTCCTGTCTTGTTTTTAGATATCAATCGATTGGTAGCCTGCTCCAGTCCCTTCCCATTCATCACGCCCTCTTTGTGGGGATCCTTATCTAATTAAGAGTCGTGTTGTAGGAAGAAAGCTCCATCCAGTCCCTTCCTATTCATCACGACCCTTGGGCTGCAGCAGGTCCATAATCTGTTCGCATGATGGTCCAATTGAGTATTGGGTCCCAATTAGAGCCACGTTTTGAAGGAGACTCAATCACGGACGTGTAATATCCTAAGCAAGATCTTTTCTATTCATCACGCCCTCAACAGTAGAGTCAGCATAAGAGTGAAACACTCATTATATAAGGTGAAAAAAACATATGAGAAATGTACACACATGAAAACCTAATTTTATCAGTCTATCTCCATCATTGCTCAGTACTTGACTTTACCATCGGAAGGCCTTTGGCTGCCACAACGGTGGTCTTTGGCTCACCGATGTTCATCTGAGCAGGTCAGAAATCGATAGGGCCGAATTTGGGCGTATCATTTTGGTGCCATCCGTGGAAAACGATAAGTTTTCCTTAAAATAAAAGCACAAATTCTGTCAAAATAGCACAATCTTGAAACATGGTCGCTAGCACCAGATCCCGAGCTAACAATAACATTGCCGAGCCAAATAACGCTCTCTAGGCCAAATAACATTGAACGAGGAAGCCCCGCAGTAAGGCCAAATCGATCCAATCTTGGGAGCAGAGTAATCGCCAGGCCCAACCACCAAGGTGGCCGCAACAGACCCCCACATAGATCAGATTCTACTCCATATGCTCACGAGGGTGGTAGAGAGGCTCACCTAGGATCGATAGCCACCATCAAAGAATGGCAAAAACCAAGAGAGTTCTTGACCCAAGAAGACTCCAGATAACATGTCCACGAAGTGACAATGTCCTAATTGAGACTCGGAGAGCTGGTTAGGAGAGGGACCTGATGAACGAATAAGGCTTTGGGACCACGCCCTAAAAGCAGACATGACTGTAGTCGAAAAACCACTTTGGCTAGGGGCGACCAATCCAAACGTCCCGTACAATCTCATAATCCCACCCTTTACTGAGCAGATCATGAGCACGCCTCTATGAAAAGTTTTCAGGCCTTCAAAACTCTATGATGGAAACCACAGATCTATCATATCATATACACCATTTTGCCACATGATGGCATAAAATGAGAGTTCAGAAGCGATTGTGTCCCGAACTTTCCCTAACAACCTAAAAACGACTGCACTGATCTGGTTCCACAACTTTCAGCCAATATCCATCGACTAGTTCCATGTTATGGCAATGGCGATCATCACCCGATTCGTAGGAAGCTAATAGATCGGGAAAATGCCCATTATCTGCTAAGCCTAAAACAGTAGAATGGTGAAACCCTCAGGGAGTATGTGACTCATTTCAATGATGAGCTTACCTTCACTACACCAAAAATACCCATTAGCAACGGTTTTGAACCGTGGGGGTAACCCATTGTCACGGCTTAGAGCCGTGGGCTGTAGAGGCGTCGCTAAATCCCCAGTAACTGCTAAAAACCGTGGCAAAACATATTAGCAACAGTTTTATGCTCGAGGACGGTTGATGATTTAGCCACGGTTATAAACCGTTGCAAAAATGTTAGCCACGATTTTAAGCCGTGGCCAAGACTAGCCACGGCTTAAAACCGTGGCAAGATATGGCCACGGTTCTAAGCCGTTGCAATAGTTTTAGCCACGGTTTTAAGCCGTGGCAAGTACTAGCCACGGTTATAAGCCGTGGCAAGCTATGGCCACGGTTCTAAGCCGTTGCAATAGTTAGCCACGGTTTTAAGCCGTGGCAATTTTTTTTTTTTTTGCTATCAAATGACTTTTTATTACATAATATAATACAAGTCGTTGCAAAATAATATAACACAAATTTTTTTTTTTTTTTTTTGCTGCTGCTGCAGAATTGGAACAATCCAATTTCAAACTGATAATGCAATCACAGAGAATACTGGAAGATCATATTGCAGTTTCAGCAATCAAGCATTATCAAGAGAATCACAGAAAGGGAAGACAAAGAATTCACAGGAAGGAAAGATTTATTTGATTGGAATGTAAAGGTTATTACATTGGTCTGATAGACTAGAATGTATTAGGCACAATTCGAGATTGCCAATCTCCTACACTTGTACAATGTGTTTACAAAAATGAATCAATGCTTTCTGTTACAGACTCCCCTACTTATATCAGTTCCTAAAAGTTCCTAATGCCTTTATAATTCTCCATAAAGCAAAAGACAGCACTGCATTTGATATAGCAACAATGCCACAACAGTTTTGTGTAACCATCCAGACTTCCAGACTTGCTAACTTGCTAACAGATAACCCCCCAGATTTCTTGCAGGTATATTGCTTGTAACCATATCCCATTGGTGAATCATCCTTTGGTATACCACAGGGCACTATATATTTCCACATTACATAGCCTAGAAAAGAAAGATAAGAAATTATAAATTGAACTGCTGACCTTCCTTGTTGCTTTATCTGGCTGCTGGATTCTTCCAAATGTTGTTGCATTGTTGACGGGTGAGCATTGAATACAAAACCATTATGCACAATACGTAATATATCTCAGCCAAATAAGTCAGTTCAATGAGTTCATCATCTGTGTCTTACCATATGCACAATACGTGATTTATCTCAGCCAAATTGATACATATTGCATGATACAAGAATACATCGCTACAAGAATGACACAGAGAAGTAACATGAACAAATGGATAGACGATAGCAATAGCTAACTTGCATATATCAATACATGGTAATACAAGTCAGCAATTGCAAAATGGAGTTTGCAACATAAGGAATTATGTTTCTCTGTCATATTTTGGGAATTGGTTGTATAAGAATGCAAATACGTTATCTTTTAGCATAAAAAGACTACTAAAGATCAAACTTAACAGTAATATTTCAGTTAAACAGAAAACATAGTTTAAGAGCTACTAGTAGTGATGGATGAATACTCACAGATACTGAAGAACTTCATTCCAATAGATTAGCCTTGGAATCTCACCAGTGAGTTGATTCTGAGCAAGGTCACTGCAGTAAATACAGACATAAAATTGAAAATTTTTTTCCCACATCTAATTGGACATATTTGAGAAGAGTCGAAGGAATGGGCAAACATACACACAAAGAATAGAATGTATACCTAAGACATTGCCACTAGGAAATTGGCAGTTTGGCCTCGATTTCTCCTTGCTTGCAGGTTGAACCAGAAAAAGACTTCATCTCCTGTCCTCTTTGTGACAGGAAGGGACTCTCCAGTGAGAACTGACTGCATCAGAAAAAATCAATGCTGGAGAGATGGCCATACAAGGTGCTTTTGGATTGGTAAAAATCAATGTCATTCAAACGTAACACCGATAAAAATCAAAATAATGTATGTCAAAATAAAAAATATCTAGGAAAAATAATGACCCAAAGGAAAAGAAGAAAATAGAACCATACCTTCTGATCCCAATCAGCATAGACCGCAATAAGAGTAGCAATCTGCACATGAAAAAGTCGATAAGCCCAAGAAAAGAAAAAATTAGAAAGGAAGCAAGATTTGCCTGATACAAATTACTCACCAACTGTGCAACCAAGAAAGCCACAACAAGCAAAAGACCAGGACGCTCATGAAAAGACCAACTACGTGATCATGTCACAAAGATGAGGGCCTGGCTGATTGTGCTTACTTGCAGGTATATTGCTGATGCAAGCCTTCTTATGTCAGGTACTTGCAGGTATAGGGCCTGACATAAGAATGACACTAATGGGACATAATGGACACACTCAGCACACAAGTCAACTACAAAAATTACTTCCCGTGCAAGCAATTATGTGAAGAAATGTGCCCTCACCTTGCATTGAAATACTTTTCTTGCTGCGGTTTTCAAAATTGCTGAAGCAAGCTTTCATAGATTCAGATGCCTGCTTCCGAGCTGCAGGAAACTGTTTAGCTTTCTGCAAAGGAAAATGGTAGTAAAACAATCCATCTCAGTTCGCTCATATTACCCCATAGATTTCAGCATTCAAATTGACAAAAGATACTCCTGAATCTATTTAGTGTTGATGCTAGCATGCTAGGGTTAAGGAATGCAGAGATGGTTTCATCTTTTCATATATGGGGGGGGGGGGGGGGGGGGGGGGGGGGGGGTTGCTTAAACTATTCCCACATGATTTAGAGCAGTAGTTCAATGTGCAAAAAGATCGAATCAGCGATATATCATCTTCCACTGTTTGTTTCAGAAAATTTTCTTTAAATATATCATCTTTCACTAAAACACGAAATTGCATTAATATAAACAGTATAGAAAACACAAAGCAACAAAATCACAGCAGGAGAATATTACAAAATATCAACTGTTAATTTTTTTCATAGAGAAAACCTTTGTCTGGAAATATGATTAAAATGTTAACGTTGTACTTGATTTAGTTCAATTCTCATGGTGCAACTGTCAGACAAAACATGCATGCTTCAAGTGAGACTTTGAAATAAAACGGAACTTTGAGTTGCAATGAATTATGTTTTTCAAATTGCCAACCTTGATTGCAGCCACTCTTAGTGCACGAAACATAGGATCACGATGAAGCATCGTCATATGTTTACTGATAATCCGGCTTTCTTGTTGAGACTCTGCAAGCATCCAACTAAAGGAAGAAAATCAAACTTACGATAGGCTCTTATAATTTGTCTATCCTAGTTTTATTAGTTCTTTTAATTAGTGATGCATTCCTCTAAAATATTACAAATGAAAAGTAACAAACCAATATTACAAATGAAAAGTAACAAACCAGTATTACAAATGAAAAGTAACAAACCATGTCCTTCATTTGAATCTATCTAAAGCCACGTCTTCTAAAGCAAACTAATCAGAAATGAGGGTCACTAAAACATACCTGCTCCTCGAAAACTCTTGAGAGATGCAAAGCTTATTTATTGTAGTCTATCATATAAATTCATCAAATTTTCAAAAATATTAAATATGTAAACATTTCCTTTTTAACACTTATCCTGCTTAACAGATAAGTATTTTGCCTAAATGAACAACATCATGGCCTTGAAGTTCAAAAAACAATAAATAAAATATACCCTTGGGTTTTCAACCCCAAGCTAATGGATCACATGCCATCCATCTGAAGATGTAATAAAACTTGATATGTATCATAACATTTGAAAAGTGTAGCCATGAATATAATTCATTGGTTAGTGTTTCAATTACCTCATCAAATGCCTCAAATTTGTCGATACTTGGTTGATGGATAGTGCAAACTGTTGTCCTTCTTGTGCCAACAACATTCTTTACTGCACGTATAACAATAGCTGCCTATCATTTTACAGTTGAAAATAGACGAATGAGATTAACAAAAAAATCAGTGTATTTACTTGTAATTTATAAAAACTATTCCCATTTAGGTGCAATGAAATCAGCTCCTAAAGTTTGTAATTGCTTTGGTAGGTCTTAACCTGACCATTAACTATTTTCTAATTACTGACTTCCCGAAATTGTTTCAACTAGATATATTTTGCAGAATAAGAAATTTTTGCTAGCTAAAGTGTGAGTACGACACCTCCCCTTCCAGCTAAAAAAAACCTCAACCTGAACAAGGGTAATTAAAAAACGTCTCTGTGCATGTTGAAAGAACCATAACATTATAACGTGTAAAGATAAGGTTACCTCAAGAGTGATTAGAGCAACATTTGGAGGTAAATAATAGTCAGGATCCTTGGCAGTTGCATTAGTCACATGAGAAGCCTTCCAGTCTTCCATTTTCTGCAAGTCAATTGTAAGTTTAGAAGATTACAATGTTAGAAAAGGGATTTCCTGGAATAGTTAAGCTTATAAGTTAATCAAAATCAAGTCTAATATTTAGTAATATGAATATATAAATACATAAACAGTACAACAAATAGAAATGGGTGAGAATAGAGAAAGAGATGCTAAAGCTGGCTGTGGCCTCCAAGGCTGTGTTGTAGGACTGACATTTGTTGAAGCTTGGGGCACAACATGTTGTTGCAGTGCTGGTTCATTCACCAGGCTCGTCCTTGGGGCATAACATGGAGATAAAGATTCAAAACACTACCAATTTTCAGTGTTTAGCATAAGCAAGAAGAAAATCTTGGTGATTGCTAAACAACTAGTTTGATCTAAACACCACTTAAGTCTTAAGCGACAAAATAAGTTTGTGCCTCCGACTTCGAAAACATAGCTACAGTTTGATAAGAGAATTGTGCTTAAACTGATATTGTTTACCATGACTCAAACTCTTCATGGGACGAAAAGATATCAGGCAAGATGAAATTCAGCAACGACCAGAGTTCATCCAAGATATCATGGGACTGATATTGTCTACCATGACTTAAACTGTGCTCCTTGGTTGTTTGCTCCTATAGCTGCAGCCTTCCACCCACCATAGTTTCCACTGGGATCACTCATGTATAGCTGGAAGCCAAAGTTCTTGTCCCATCCTACAAATAGAAATGAAACACCAAATGAGTTAACCATGCCATAAGCAAACCGGGATTTAAGTTGAAGTAAAGCTTACCACCTTTGTCAATGGTATTCAAACATATCAAAATGTGTGAAACAGTGATGCCAACTACAACAACACACACACATCTATCAGAATTCCATAAACAAGCAGCTAGAAAACCTTAATTTGTTTCCCTCACCTCACACATCAATATCAATAACTACAACTACAATAACACACACAGAGACACAGAAAAGTGATTTTTAAATTCAGATTGAAAAGCAAAGAGGTAATGCAGTCTGGATGATGCAGGAAAGTAATCGGAAATAGATCGAGAGAAAGAGAGGATACCTGAAGGAGAACTTCAGTAAGGCAGAGGTTTGTAACTCAAATGTATTTCCTGCAAAGTGGAAATATAAAACTTTACTTCTTTCTCAAAAATAAATAAATAAATAATCATCAAATATTATTGAATAAATTGTGTGTATGATAAATATTATTGAATAAATATTATTACTGTGTGGACACTGACGATATTCAACTGCAATTCGAATTCAATTCTCTGAATTGAAATTTTGGTGCAAGCATTCCAAATTTTGAGTTCTCTTCAACACCTGCAGGGTCAGCACATATACTTAGGGGAATAACAAGTCCAATACACAACCTAAATAGAAAAAACACTCAAGCATGAAGGCTTTCTTCCCACAAAAAAAATGTTATATTCTAAGTAGCAAGGCAGCATAAGAATCTTGAAAGAGTGTATGACTCTTGGAAATATATTATTTTGGTGCATAAAAAATTCCCAAGTTTTGGACAATAAAAAATAAAATAATTTGGGAGAAATTACTTGATTCCCCCCAGATCCCACAATCTCGACTAATCTTGCTGTAGAAGTCCCTAACAAGGCTAGCTAAATATGAAACCTTAAAATACTAGAACAATAACAAAAATTTGGATGAATGATGACAACTGCAGTGACTGAATTTAAATAACTCACAAGATTTGACAACTGAATGTGGGAGACTCTCCCCTTTAAAAAAGTTCAGCCTAAACCTAAAGAACATAGCACCCACTTTAAGAAACTTCACAAGCAACCCACGAAAAATTGATTCACTTGAACAATGAACTCTCCGTCTTGCAGCTTTTGAACACCATCTTATCCAAAATCCATTATACAACAAGTTAGTTTTTCTAATTGAATGAAGAAACACTTTCAATCAAAATGTCAATCCATTTACTAAACCAAAAGTAGTAGTATAAGTAGCAGTAGTAAGCAACCAGTTGATTGAATTAACTTTTGCTCTGTATTTTCATTTCGGGGAGCTTTCAAACATACTTAAATAACTTGTAACATGTATCTTGTTCATTCATAAAAATTTAAGCTTCACAACAGGGGCACAAGTTTGAGCATCTGACACATCACTAAGAAACTTGAAGAAGCCAACAGATAAGTATATATGCAATTTTTTATTAGGTACATTATTCAACTCCAACAAGATTCATCTCATCAATACCTCAACAGCAGAATAATTCTTTTATGTATAAATATGCCAAGAAATTGAGGAAAGAAAATATAGAGAGTATTAAGAACCAAGTCAGAAAAGTTTCCAGATGACTTGCAGGTTTCACTATCTAGCAAAACAGGGAGTGCATGCTACACATGTTCCTATTTAGAAAACATCCTACTGAAAATAACAGGATATAACAATCTTCATCATGATACTTTTATTGTATTCATTGAACAACTTAATATAAACAAAGCGGTAGTAGTATAGAGTAAAACCTGTATACATAATTTTATCCCACTTCTGCTCCAATAGTGCAGATGTTTAAGAAACAGCACCTTCAACAACTCTTATAGCAGAGCTATCTAGATACTCCTCTACGAATCTTGCAACTAATGAAGACGTAGTTGGAGAAATTTAGATGGTTTCAAGACCACAGTATTACCAGCTGCTATAGCTCCAATGACTGGATCGAAAGACAACACTGAAACAAAATAAAAGAAACTTTAATTTTTCTTCACAAAATAAAATAAGATAGTCATTATGGATTACTACAGATGTAACCAACACGAGCAATTGTAACATAAGAGAGTATAAAGGGTGTTGGGTGCCAAACTTATGTCAAGTAAAAAAAGAAAGTTGAAGTCATGCAAGATCATATCCAATTTTACAGTGCCATTCAAGTAAACTATAGGAGTACGAGTATCTGAAAAAATTGGGCACATTAAAGCACAAAGTATAAATAATGCCTTGTATATTAGAAAAATGAATTTCACAATACTAATTGTTGAACCAAATTCACCTTTTCTCTCACGTATCTAGGAAGAGCAATAGATGCCAGATTACAAACAGCCATGTACATAACAAGACATGACCATAAAAAAAAAGGTAAACAATTTACAAATATGGAAGATTATAGTGAAATGCAAACTATAGTGAAGATTGTAGTGAAATTTCAATATCCACATCGATATTGTCATCATAAAACTAAATGAAGGAAGTTACAAGCTAAATAATTGTATGAACAAGCAGTCTTTAGCTTAAATACAGTGTATGTGGTAAAAAAAATTAGCTTAATGTGATAAAGAATATATTTTCAGAAATTAAAGTGTAGTACTGAAATATGACATGAAATGCTAATTTTAAAAAATGTACTTTGATTGTTGAAAATAAAAAATTCAAACTTTTTGTGTGTTTAAGTCAATATTCATTATAAAAGACTTTAACATGGCAATGATGTCAACAAAGAGTCAATATCATGATATAATATAACATGGAGATAAAGAAGTGATTTTTCAACTGTAATGCCTCAAGTATGATTTTGCATCATTCATTGCAACCTCATAAGAAGTGATTACAATGGGAAATTTGGGACCTATTTGTCTTGGCATATGCTTCTTTCTTATTTCCTGCCTTTCGTCCCTATTCCCGTGATAGATAATTGCATTGATCGAAGGAACAAACCTGAAACACCCAGTTTTCACATAAGCACATATGTTGACAGAAGTTGGACAATGGAAAGCAGGAATAAACATGGTAACTTTACCTTGTTATCTCATTCACCCAATTTGAAAGAGTAGAAAGGGGAGCTATCACTAAATAGGGTCCATCCATGCCTTTTCCTTTCAAATGAGCAAGAAATCCAATGGTTTGGATAGTCTTGCCAAGTCCCATTTGATCTGCTAGAATCCCATTGAGTCCATTTTGCCACAGTGAAATTAACCACTTCACCCCTTTGATTTGATACGACTTCAATTTTCCACCAGTCAATAATGGAACAAGTTCAGCTTGCTCTTTAGCAACTCCTTCCTCCTCTGTGAGATTGGGGTCCATTGGCATTCTTCGTTCTTGGGACCTAGTCAACATTGCTGCAACTGCTCTCTGGGCTTTCCTTTGACAGCAATCACCACAACAACATCAATTATTGCAGATATTTGTTTTGAAAAAAATACCTAAACAAATTAAATTGCCTGACTTTTACATCCCTGGGAATCCACCAATAGAAAGTAACTGCCAAATTTCCATCTACTGAGAATCATATTCAATGCAGTATTTAAAGCATGTTTGGTATCATGTTCATTTCATAGAACGTGAATAAGCTATCATGTACATTATGTGATACACTTGATTAAGACTGCTAACATGAAAAGTTAAAACTTGTTTTGTTCCTCTAATCAAACATCTTCTAGTTCTACAAGCAGAATAAGAAATTGCAACAATACGAGATCATTGTTTTAGTACATGAATGCACATGAAGTAGAATTAACACATATATAAATAAACAAAAATGCTAGAAAACTTTGCAACCAGGTAATCTCGAAAAAATGATAAAATCCCAAAACCTGGTTCCCCAGCCTCACTCATAAATAAAAGATATTACTTTCAGTCATTTCACCACATCAAGGGGAACTAAAACATGATTAAATTTGATAACGCGAAATCTTTAACTAACACAATTTTTTGCAGTAACTACATTAATAACAACACTCATTCAAAAGAAATGTTCTGCCCCAATAAATAATCTCTCCAAAGAGATTTAAACAACTTACACTGCCTGTTTGTGAGATGGCTTTCCTCTTTCGACCCCCTTTCTTTCCCTTTGTTGGCTCGAGCTCGGGCTCGGGCTCTTCCTTCTTATTCTCCGTTTCCTGAGAACACATCGAATTAAATTAATAAAAAAAAACATAAATTGACTTCATAAACCAGACTCCAAAATGAACAAATGGGTATCTGAAAATTTACAAATGTTATGTCATCCATTTTTTCCAGCAGGAATTGAGAGTACAACTGAGTCTGCGTAAGAAGCTCGTCTAATTTCGAGAACTGGGTATCGTTCAAAACCAGTTCCTCTTCCCTCTTAACCTCCCCATTCGCGCTCTCTTCCCTCTTAACCTCCCCACGAGCTCAGTGTTCTTCCTACAATGATTTGAGAAAAAACAATGATAATGTGAATTAGAGTGGTGACTCAAGTGAAAGATTAAACTAGAACAAAAAATAACCAAAAATATATTAAAAAAAAAGAACTAATTCCAAACACAACAAATCTTACCTTTCCATGATTCTTCCTAAGATCTAAAAACTCAAAGATATCTGCATGCCATGGCTCCAAATACACAGCAAATGCACCTAAACATATCATGAACAAAACAAGAGCTAATAAGGCAAACATTGCAAACAAACTGAATTTTACTACATATTAAAAGCAAAGAAAAGCACCACATTACCTTTCCTCTCGCCTCCCTTTTGATCAGAATCAGAATCATCGCTATCTAACGAATCAGAACTACTATCTACTGGCTTTCCTTTTACAGGAACATTCTTAGCTGCTGCAGCTGGTTGTTTTTTTGTGGGAACGAGAGGCTCCTACAAACAAATAACAGTAACCCATAGAAAACACTAAAAACCCACATTTTTTAAGCTATCATCAAACATGACAAATAGAATAAAGTCACATTAGAGAATAATGGTACATGAAAAAACTATATTAAGTATAGCCAAGCACTCACGTCGTCAGATTCATCGTAACTGTCCGAATCCGAAGAATCAGAACTGCTAGTATCCGCCTTTCCCTTTACAGGTTTCTTAGAAACTGGTTGTTGTTTCATAACAACAGGCTCCTACAACACACACAAAAAACAACTCCCATAGAAAACACTCTAATTTTCATTTGTAAATCTACACTAAAACATCCTAAATAATGAAAAAAAAATTAAAAAAAACTTTTTTTCTATGATTGTTAGATCAAGAATGAGTAAGCACTCACATCATAATCAGAATCTGAAGAATCAGAACTGCTGGTTTCAGGCTTTCCTTTAACAAAAGCGTTCTTAGAAACTGAAACAGGTTTTTTATTTGAAGGAACAACAGGCTCCTACACCGAATTAACAAAACCCCATATAGAAAAAGGTATGATTTAATTTTTTTCAAAAAATCTTCAGACTAATAAAACAAGCCGCCATTAACAATGTTTTAACAAAAAACACTTACATCATCAGAAGAAGAATCCTCATCCTCGGAACTACTGGTCTCTTCCTTCTTCTTCTTCTTGATGGCGACCTTCTCGTCCAACTTCTGCTTCTTGATGGCGACCTTCTCGTCCAACTTTTGCTTCTTGATAGCCACTATTTCCTCGATTGGTACATCAGCCTCTCTCTTGTTGCCTATTAAACCGAACAACAACCACAAAACACAAACATTAATTAATCAGTCCAGACCGAACCGAACCGAACACGAATAAGACTCTAATCCAAGCAACGAAAAGAATAGAAAGATAAAAAGCAAACCAAACCTTTCTTTGAAGATTTTGTAGAAACATGGGTGGCTGCAACGACCTACACAAGACCGAGAAACAGAGAACATGAACATCGATCGATTGAATCAGAAATACAAGAGAAGGGGGAAGAAGTGTTACCTGAGACTTCTTGCTAGATTTGCCCATCTCGGAAGAGAAGCGAAGACGATCGAAACAAAAATAGAGAAAGGGAGCTGCAAGGCGAAAACCCTAGTTTTTCCCCAATTTTTTTCGCCAAAGCGCAGTCTCCTCTCCACTGTCTATTTTTCCCCAAATTTTTTCGCCAAAGCGCGAAACTGCTCCCTCCAATTAAAGTGCGAAACTATTTTCTATAGCTACGGTTTTAAACTGTTGGCAGCTATAGCCACTGTTTTAAATCGTTGCAACTTTTTTGGTGTATTGTTTTTGGCAACGGTTGTATTTTATTAGCCACAGTTTTAAACCGTTGGCCGTTATAGCCACGGTTTTTAGCCGTGGCAATTAAACCAACGGTTTAGAGCCGTGGCCACCTCCCTGTAGCTAAATTGGCCTTTTGGTGTAGTGCTTGATCATTGGTTGCAACAGTGACACCTCCATCACCACCTTCACTGCCTACCTCAGAAGAGGACAATTCTACAACATCCTCACCCTAGAACCCCCAACAGACATGGCAGATCTGTTGAAAAGTGCACAAAAGTACATCACCCTAGATGAGATGTTGGTAGCCAAAAAAGGAGAACAAAAGGAAACCAACCGCTCCTCCAGAACCAGAGACAAAGACGAAGACAAGGAGAAAAATAACTCCAAGAGAAGATGAAGTGACAGCAAGGTCAGGTCTAGCGAAACAAAGCCTGACAAGACCAACAACTCCAAATATTACTAGTACACTGCACTCAACTCCTGTTTGTCTGATATCCTATCCACCATGAAAAATTGAGAGGATATCAAATGGCCATCGAAGCTCAGGAGAGATCCTTCCAAACATGATCAGAACAAGTATTGTTGTTATCACAAGAAGATAGGTCACGACACCCAAGATTGCAAAAGGCTCAGCGACGAGATCCAATACCCAGTCCAAAAAGGATGACTAAAGGAGTTTGTGGCCTTCGGGGATAGGCAACCCCCAAGGAAAAAAATGAATTGTACATGAAGCCAAAATAAAGGACTCCTGATGTCATATGAGTCATGCACGGAGAAAACGAAAAAGGGAAAAACTCCAATCATTTGATGAAAAATTAGTCCGGGAACTGCGAGCCAGGTTTCACTATAAAGATCATCTTGTCCAACAAATCCGTGGAATGGCTCCGAGTTTGACATTCACGGAGCAAGACATGAGGGGAGTACGCTTCCCCCACAACGACGTCCTAGTTGGGTAGTAAAAAGGTCACTCTGGTGGACACAAGCAGCTCCACCAATGTTTTGTTTTTAGACGTGTTCTGCAATATGCATTTGACAGGAGAAGAATTGACACCTGCCAACCAAGCCTTGTTCGGCTTCAACGGGAAAAATGATAGGCTTAAATTTGTATATCTATTTCATGCCTTTATTACTTATATATTTTCTCTTTAAGTCTTAACATAATTCTCAATTTTGTTCTTTTTGTGATTTTATTAGGTTTTGAATAAAACAAGAACATTTGAGTGTAATTCGCAAGTTCTGGAACGTGCTTTAGTGGTTTTACGATAACTTGAGCTGTAGAATTCGCAATTGGATGATTCTTAAACCGTTGGAAAGCTGACTTGAAAGGCTACAATTCATATGTTCACATCATTTCCAGATTTTAGAGTTACCATTCTCTATTTCGGACATTCTTGAAAACTGCAAAATCTGGACAGATTTGAGCAAGAAGGAAGAATGGAGAGCAAAACTGACTTTTCACATCATAGCTGGATTTAATTGGGCTGAGGAATGAAGCTTGGATCAGCAATTATTATTAGAATCCCTGAGAAGCCTAAACCAAAATGAATCTTGGTCTAATTGGCAACTAATAAGGAAATTTGGAGTACAAGATAATAAATATATCTTTCCTATTATTTTGCTAGAAATTATGGTTGAACAAAAACCCACCAAACCAATTAAACCGACCGAACCGACAAAACCGAAGTGGTTGGTTCGGTTTTCGATTTCTATGTGATTTTAACCGACAAAACAAAACCGACAGAATGTATATAATAAATAATATATATTTTATATAAAAATAATATAATATGTTTAAAATAGTCGATTTCGTTCGGTTTTAGTAGGTTCGGTTAAGTTTTGTTAACGGTTGGTTCGGTTTCGGTTTGAAATTTTTGAAACCGACCAAAGTCGATTCGGTTCATGGTTTAGGTGAAAAACTGAACCGTCGGCTTGATTTTCAACCATACTAGAAATTGGCCCAAGTTTCCCTATCATAAGTGAAGTTATTTGCGAAATATCAGGAAAGAAAGATGCTAGGATTTGGTCTATAAAATAGAGCTATTTTGGGAGTATTGGGTGTGGAGAAAGGAGAAAAATGAGATGTATTGAAAGAGAAAAAGAAGAAGACAAGCAACAGTCTTGAAAATTAAAGCATCAACCTTTTAAAGATTTGGATCATCAATCAGAAAAGTTTTCTTTTCTTTTTATTCCTCTATAGAACTCATGTCTTTAAATTTCTCTTTTGTTATTTCTTTTCCTTTGATTATGAGCTAAATTAATTTTCTAGGGCTAAGATGTATCCCAATTTATGATTATGTTTTGATGGATTAATGTTAAACATTGTTAAGCAATTATTTTCTAAATTTATATTATTGTTCTTATTGCCTTCAATTCTTTTGGTACCGAGAGTTGATTGATCTAATGAACTAGGTTGAGATCGAGAGATAAAATCTAGTTAATCTAAATAATAAACACTATATGTTAAATTAATAGTAGTGATATTAGACATGACTTGTGAGACTAGTAATGAATTCCAAAAGGCTTAATAAACTCTTAGGACCTAAATTTAGAGATATCTTTAATTGGTAATTGAGGGTTAATCCGATAATTGTTCGAGAGAAAATATTGAAATTTAAGAGAATTTGGCCTTTAGTAAAGGCTTAACCATGAAAGCATAATTTGTCAAGACATGAATAAATTGGTGTGAAGTCTATGCTTTAGGCTTTGTCATATTGTTTTACAACTTGCTTCTTTTCCTATTTGTGATTTGTTTATTTCTTTGTTCTTTCCAAAAATTGTTTTCTCATCAAATCAAATTTCAATTAATCAATTAGTAATATGAATAACTAATTTTGCTAATTGGTAATTCTCTAGGGTTTGATATTCATATCTTCATACTATAGTACTTAAATGAATTCGTACTCTTGCAAAAATTCTCATCAAGTTTGTTGTCGAGGAATTACTACTTATATTGCCAATATCAATACGAGTTATAGCATTGCTAAATTGATTTTTGTTTGTTTCTTTTTAGTTTAGGTTTAGTTTTAATTTTCTAAAATTTTAATTTAGATTTATTTTCTAACTTTTTTTTTTTTGTTTTAGGTCAATTTTAGTCACAACAGTTTTCCTGATTTCGACTGCAACTTTGTCGTTCTTCTTGTTTTTCTTCTAAAATTTTAAATTTGAATGTAGATTTTTCTTGTTTTCTTTTTGTTTTCAGGTCCTGGATAGTACACGTACTAGAACCTTAGACCTTGTTCATTTCGATCCTGAAATTGAGAGAACATTTAGACGATTGAATAAAAGAAAAGAGACAATCAAGAACACAAGAATTTGGTTCAATGGAAAATCCAAGAGGAGAAGAAGCTGAAAAGGCACTTAAGGATTATTCAAGTCCTACCATTGATGGGTTTACTTATAGCATTCAGAGGCTACCGGTTCAAGCAAATAATTTTGAGATCAAGCCTGCCATTATTCAAATGATACAACAGTTGGTACAGTTTAGAGGTTTGCCAAGTGATGATCCCAATTTGCATATCTCAAACTTCCTGGAGCTTTGTGACACCTTTAAGCACAATGGGGTGTTCCTTGCAAAGTACTTTTCGCCTGTACGAAAGTCGGCTAAGATGAGAAGTGACAATGAATTTTTTCCAGCAAGGTACAAAGTCATTCTATGAAGCATGAGAAAGGTACAAAGATCTTTTGAGGAAGTGTGCTCCCCATGGATTGTGGGTTTGGTTGCAAGTGCAAACTTTTTACAACGGTTTTGCTCCTTAATACTCAGGTTATGGTAGATGCAGCAAGTGGGGAGCTCTTAATATGAAACACTGGAGGATGCCTATTAATTGATTTAGGTGATGGTTAGGAACAACTACACGAAACCTTCAGATCGGAATTTTCCAAGGAAAGTCGTGAGAGTTCATGAAGTAGATGGTTACATAGCTTTGTCGGCTCAACTTACAGCTATTCATAAGCAATTGGATAATCTTAATGTTAATGTTATCAACTCTCCTACTTTTCCTACCGGAGAATGCCTTTTGGATTGGACAACGCCCCAACTACTTTCCAACATTGCATGTTGTCTATCTTCTCGAACATGGTTGAAAATTTTATTGAAGTGTTTATGGATGATTTTTATATTTTTTGTGATTCTTTTGATAATTGTTTGGCTAACTTGTTTTTGGTTTTGCAGCGATGTGTACATGCTAATTAACTTGGTTTTGAATTGGGAAAAGTGCCATTTTATGGTGCAAGATGGTATTGTGTTAGGTCATCGCATATCTGCAAATGGAATAGAGGTCAATCGTGCAAAGATTGAAGTTATTGAAAAACTGGCAGCTCCTACTTCAATGATGGTCATTCGAAGTTTCCTCGAACATGGGCGTCTATAAGAGGTTCATCAAGGACTTTTCTACAATCTCTAAACCTCTTTGTGATTTGTAAGTTAAAGATGTCTCTTTTAATTCTAGAGAGTGTTTAGATGCATTTGAAAGTTTAAAGTCTAAGTTATTTTGTGCTCCTATTATTGTTGCGCCCGACTGGGAAATACCTTTTGAACTAATGTGTGATGCTAGTGACTTTTCCATAGGAGCTATTTTAGGGTAGGGTAAAGGTGAAGTTCTTCATGTTATATATTATGCTAGACATTAACAGGTGCTCAAATAAATTATGCCACTAGTGAAAAAGAATTCTTAGCAGTTGTTTTTGCTATTTATAAATTATGTTCTTATTTGCTAGGTACCAAGGTCATTGTTTACATCGATCATTCTACATTGAAGTACCTACTTGCAAAGAACAATGCCAAGCCAAAGTTGCTTCATTGGGTACTACTGTTACAAGAATTTGACTTGGAGATTCGAGACATGAAGGGAACCGGGAATTTAGTAGCAGATCATCTATACCGACTTGAGTCTAACAAAGAATTTCAACAGGCACTTATTTCAATCAATGAAAATTATTTTCTATTCAAGAGGGTCCTTGGTTTTCAGACATTTCTATCTACTTAGCAAAAAGAGTTTTGCCTCCGGGGATGTCATACCAAAAACGCAAGGAGTTCTTTGCCTCCAGGGATGTCATACAAAAATCGAAAGGAGTTCTTCTCCGATTTGAAGCATTATTATTTGGAAGATCCATTCTTGTATAAGCATCGTGTCAATCAAATGATAAGAATATGTGTGCTGGAGGAAAAGATGGAGAGCATTCTTCGACATTGCCAATCCCCAGAAGTGGGTAGCCAGTTCAATGCAACAAAGACGGTCGCGAAAGTTTTACAATCAGGATTTTTCTGGCACACTCTCTTTAAGGATGCTTTTAATTTTGTTATTAGTTGTGACAAATGTCAAAGGGTTGGAATATATCTAGAAGGAATGAAGTTCCTTTACAAAATATTTTAGAAGTTGAATTATTTGATGTGTGGGGCATAGATTTTATGGGACCTTTTCCCTCCTTTTTTCTGACTGTTTCATTTTGGTTGTTGTAGATTATGTTTCAAAATGGGTGGAAGCCGCTACTTTACCTACCAATGATGCTCGAGTGGTGGTGAAGTTCGTTAAGAAGATTATCTTTGAATGATTTGGTACACCAAAAACAATTATAAGTGATGGAGGCTCCCATTTTTGTAACCGTCAAGTTGAGACCTTGCTAAGCAAATATGGAGTTACACATCATGTGGCCACACCATATCATTCGCAAACAAGTGGAGGTTTCAAATCAAGAGTTAAAACATACTTTGGAGAAAATGGTTAATGCTTCTCGGAAATATTGGTCGACCAAGCTTGATGATGCCTTGTGGGCATATATAACGACATTCGTGACTTCAATTGGAATGCCGCCTTGTGTCACAATCCGGTTGAGCTAGAACATTGATCTTATTGGGCAACGAAGATATTGAACTTTAATTTACAAGCTGCAGAAGCCAAGAGATTGTTGCAAATCAATGAGATGATCAATTTCCATAATAACCCTTATGAGAATGCTTAGATTTATAAGGATAAAACCAAACAATGGCGTGATAAGCATGTAATGAGAAGAAAATTTAAGGTTGGCCAGAAATTCCTTTTGTTTAACTCTAGAATAAGACCTTTTTTTTCTTCTGGAAAGTTGTGTTCTAGGTGGTCTGGGCCATTAATTGATAGTCAAGTTTTCCCTCATGGAGCAGTGGAATTTCAACGCCCTACAAATGGTACTTTCAAGGTGAATGGTCAACGATTGAAGCCTTATGAAGATGGTTCGATTGAAAATGATAAGGTTTTTATTCTTCTTGACAATCCAAGGTGAAGAAGTAGAAAAGTCAAACTTACGACTCTAACCAAGCGCTTATTGGGAGGCAACCCAAGCTCTTTAAGTTGCTTTTGATTTTAGCCTTGAATTTGTTCTTTTTTTCAAATTTTTTCAATTAATTTATTAGTTCTTTTGTTTCAATTAGCAGGTGTATTTAAAAAAAAAAAAGATGCTTAGCACGCCACATCACGAAATTGTCATGCCCCAACACTAAACCATCGGCGTGCAACCCAGTTTCAATCGCATTTTCATGACATTTTTCCAGCTTTCCATAGCATCTCCGCAACATTTTTAGGGACATTTTCTAATGAGACATCGAACAGTCACTCGATCACAACCGTACATGTGGCATGGGCTAACCCTAGCACAAGAAAGACTTCAATGCTGTCCAAGCAGACCCATGTATAAATTGTTGTTCAGCGCATAAGTGAGGTGCCCAAGCCCATAAGGCACGAGCCTTTTTTTTTTTTGGAAAGCGAGCGGGGGTTATTTGGGATCCCCAAACCACATAAAAAAAAGAAGGTTACATTCTCAAGTATTTCTTTCCAGTTTTGTCTTCATACACTATCTTTTTCAAGAATTTTAGAGTTGTCATAGGACAATAAGGCCTCAACAAGAATTTTAGAGTTGTCATAGGCCCAAAATCCACTCGCACAAATCAGCTCTTAGCCCAATCAAGCATTGGGTCCTAAACATAGCCAAGTGCCGAGAGACTCAATCATGCACAAGTAAGATCCTAGGTAAGATCCCTCCATTTGTCACGTCCTCAACAACATGGACAGTTGTGGAGGGAGCACTCACTACTCTGTTTTTTTTTATCCCTCAACCGCTGCCACCCAGATGCCACCGGCTAGGTTATTTTTATCCCTTAGCACTCGCTACATAAGGTGAGAAAAGGGAAGAAGAAAGGTACGCATGCACTTTGCAATTTGCATCTATTTTTCACTCTTCCTTGCATTGATATATGACTTAAGCATCGGCATCAGAGTACCTTCAGCCACCATAACGGTGGTCCCTGGCTAACTCCTGTTCATTTTTGCATTCTTGAGATCAACAAGGACATATTTGGACTCAGTTTGGCGATGTTTGTGGAGAAAGACAAAAAGTTTTCCTGAAACAAACATACAAAGTTCTTTCTAACTAACCAGAGCATCAAGACATGGTCACTAGCACCAGATCTCGAGCACTCAATGACGATGTCGAGGCAGACAATGCTATGACTGGGGAAGCTAACCACAAGGCTGAATCAATCCGATCAAGGAGGCTGAACAACCACACGATCCAGCCACTGAGGCGGTCGAGGCTCACCCCAACATGAGTCAGATACTGCTCCACTTGGATCACCTAACAAGGGTGGTAGAAAGGCTTACTCGAGATTGACAGTAGATATCTTAGACTCGCCAAAATTTGGGGAGATCCAGGACCCAATAAGACACATGGGAGCGTGTCCAGGAGGGCGAAAGGATCATGGGGACCATATCCCAAAGACATACAGGGCCAAGACCAAGAACCCGCTTCGACTAGGGGCGTCTGATCCTGATTTCCTGTATGATCTCATTGTCATTCTATTTTAGGAGGAGATCATGAGTGACCCTTTTTCGAAGAAGTTTGTCCCACCAAAGCTCGAGTTCTATGACGAAACATCAGATCCATTAGATCATATGCGCCATTACCACCACATAATGACGCTTAAAGAAACTTCCGAAGCCATCCCGTGCAGAACTTTTCCCACCAGTCTTAAGAAGGATGCACTGACCTGGTTCCATAGCCTCCAACCCAAATCTATCAATTCATTCCAGGTCTCGCGAAAGCACTCATCACCAGGTTCGTCGGGAGCCAACGGTTCAGGTAAGTGTCCCACTATCTGTTGAGCCTCAAGCAAAAGCATAGCAAGACCCTTAGGGAGTATGTCACTCGTTTCAATGACGACCTGACCTTGATCGGTGGTTGCAGTGATAATACATCAGTCACCGCTTTCACCTCCAGCCTTCGAGGATTTCAGTTTTACAACTCCCTCACCTTGGAACCTCCAGCGGATATGGCAAGACTGCTAAGGAATGCCTAGAAATACATCACTTTGGAAGAAATGTTGGCAGCCAGGAAGGGGATAAACAAGCCAAAACACTCCTCCAGAGCCAAGGACAAGGATGGAAAAGGAGATAATTCCAAGCAAAAGAGGAGTGAAAACTAGAGCAAGCTCGGCTAAGCAAAGTTGTACAAGGCTAGCGGCTCCAGGTACCCCTATGACACTCCGTTCAACTCTAGTTTGCCTGACATTTTATCCGCCATGGAAAAGTGGGAAGACATTAAGTGGCCATCAAAAATCAAAGGAGATCCTTCAAAGCGTGAAAGGATAAGTATTATTATTATCACAAGAAGATAGGTCACGACACCAAAAACTGCAGAAGCTTCAGAGATGAAATCCAGTATTGGATCCAAATAGGACGACTAAAAAAGTTCAACCGCTTCAGGGATATGTAGCCCCAAGGTGAAGGAATGAAACAGGAAACAAGAAATACGACTCCTGAATGGTATGTGTCCTTCATGGGGCAAATGAGGAGAAACAACACTCGAATCGTTCACTAAAGAAATCGGTACAAAAATTATGAGTTAGATCGCACTACCAAGATCATCTCGTACAACGCGTATGAGGGGAGAGAAAAGTCCCAAGCATAACATTCACAGAGCAAGACACGGAGAAAGTTCGCTTTCCCCACAACGATGCCCTAGTCATCTCAGTAGGGATAACAAACTGGGAAATGAGAAGATCGCTGGTGGACATAGGCAGTTTCGTCAATGTACTATTCCTAAACACATTCCTGAAAATGCAACTAACAGAAGGAGAGCTGACACCTTCAAATCAGGCCATGTCCGACTTCAATGGAGAAAACTGCTACCCAATAGGAACAATCATGTTGTCGGTGGTCACAGGGCAGCCAAACCTATAGAGGATCCTGATGACAGAGTTCTAGATCGTAGATGCCTACTTCGAATACAACGTAATCTTGGGTCGACATTGGTTACACCACATGGAGACAATAGTCTCCACCCAGCACCAGTGCCTCAAATACCCCTCTGACGGCAAAGTATGGACGGTCAAAACAGACCAAATCGTCACTCTGGAATGTCACTACGTCGTGACTAGGCAACCGAAAACGGAGCACAGCGACCCGAGCAAAAGGATCTGGATGAGGAAACTCCAAATCCATATAGAGTAGATCACCTCTGTCTTTGGATGTCAAGCCTCCATCCAGCCCAAAAGAAAGGCAGAATGCTAGGCAACCGAAGTAAGAAGTCGTCATAATATACTTGGACAACCCAACTAATACGAAAGCAGTCCAGATAAGCTCTAACCTTAATAAAGTGTTGGCAGATCAGCTAGTCGCGCTATTAAAGGAAAACCAAGATGTGTTCGCCTGGAAATGAAATACATGGTGGGAATCGACCCCTCAATAATCACGCAGCGATTGATAGTCAATCATGACTTGAAGCCAATCTGGAAGAAAAGAAGGTCGGTGGCGCTCGAGTGCAACCAAGCCATTGATGAATAACTGCAAAGACTTATGAAAGCTGGCATAATAAGGGAATCAAGCTACTCAGAAAGGCTGGCAAACACGATCCTAGTAAGAAAGAAAAATGGGAAGTGGAGGGTTTACATGGACATTAACAAAGCCTACCCAAAAGACAACTTTACATTGCCCCGGATAGACCAGATCGTTTGAACACAACCTACTCAACATCATGGACGCATATTTTGGCTACAATCAGATCAGTATGCACACGTCAGACCAGGAGAAAACTTCCTTCATAACGGACAAAGGCACATAATGCTTCAGGTAATGCCGTTTGGACAAAAAGTGCGGGGGCAATGTACCTGTGTTTGGTGAGCCAAATGTTTAAAGTATATGCTAGTAACAAGTCCACATAATCCTGATCACCGATGGACCTTGAAGGAGCGTTCTCTCGACTCTGGAAGTACTAAATGAAGCTAAATCTGCAGAAATGCACCTTTGGGGTGAAATCAGGAAAATTCATGGGCCACATAGTCAACCAAAGGGGAATAGCAATTGATCTAAAGCAGATTTAGGCTCTTCTCAACATGAGACCACCAACAAACATTAAGAAAGTTCAGAGCCTGACTAGGAGGGTGGTAGACCTAAACAGGTTCATCACCAAATCTTCAGACGTATGCCTCCCCTTCTTTAAGATCCTAAAGGGGAACAAAGAATTTTAATGGGGAGAGTAGTTGCAACAGGCCTTCCAAGAGTTGAAGGCGTACATGGGGAGCACGAAGCTCCTCTCAAAACCTACTTCGAGTGAGACACTCTGCCTATACCTCTCAGTCTCAGAGCACGCGGCTAGCTCAGCTTTGATTCAAGAGGAGAATGTGAAATAGAAACCCGTCTACTACATTAGCAAAATAGTCGATGGGTGGAGGCTAGCTACCCTAATCTAGAAAAACTTGCTTTAACATTGGTTACTTAATAAAATTCCTTACTGAGTACCTAGTTCAGTCGGTATTGCACAAGACAGAGCTATCAGAAAGAATTGTCAAATGGTCAGTAGGTGGGACAATTTGACATCCATTACGCTTCGAGAACGACCATTAAGGCGCCAACACTGGCAAACTTAATCGCCGAGTTCACTTGGACAGATGAACCGAGGCTGAAACACCAGCAAGGAGACGAGAACCCCAAGCCGCCTCCACAAGGATGGATTTTCCGATGCGACGGGTCATCCAACATGAAGGGTTGCAGAGTGGGGATCGAGGATCGTCCTTCACACCCTAAAAGGAGTCACCTTCAAGAAGGCTATCAATTTCTACATGCTTCAAAAAATGGAGTGGAACATGAGGTCCTCCTAGCCAGGCTAAACTAGCCAAATGAATCGGAGTAGAAGAAATCACGGTGTTTTGTGACTCCCAATTGGTGGTCAATCAGGTGAACAATGACTTCGACATTAAAAAACCTTGACTGATGGCCTATTGAGGGAAAGTAATTGACGCCAAAGAGGGTTCAAGAGAATACTTTGTCGTTGCTCTAGGGCAGACAACCAAGAAGCCAACGATTTGGCTGGAAATACCTCGTCCGCAGAGCATGACTGCAATGCACTCATAGAGTTCCAGGAGAAGTGGAAAAGTCGGCCCTAGAAGAAGAGGGCTTCGGGAAACCTTCTCCATAAAAAGGAAAATAGCTGGATGAGTACCCTAATTAGCTACATAAAAGATTGAGTCTTCCTAGTAGATAGGCTAGAGGCTAGCAAACTGAAACATAACAATACGGTACATGCTCATCAATGATAGGTTGTACAGGAGATTAGCGACTGGCCCTTTGCTCAAATGCCTGACCCCCCAAATAGGCAAACTGTGTCCCCCAAGAGATCCATGAAAGAATCTGCGGGAATCACCCCGAAGGAAGGACACTAACCCACAAAGCCCTCACGCAAGGGTACTATTGGCCGAGAATGCAACAAGAGGCCAAAAATCTTTTTTACAAGTGCAACAATTGTCAGAGGTGTTCCCCGTACAAACATATCCCTGTACATAACCCGGTCCCAATGACTAGCCCTGACCCTTCACACAGTAGGGGATGAACATTGTAGATCTGTTCCCCATATCTGAAAGGAAGAAGTTTCTCCTCGTGGCTGCCGACTACTTCAACAAACGGGTGGAAATAAAGCCCATCTCCAAGATAGAAGAAAATAAAATCAAAACTTTCCTCTGAAAGTCCATCGTCTGTAGGTTTGGGATATCGAGAATCCTGGTCAACAACAACGGGCCTCCGTTCAAAGGCAAGAAAGTCAAGCAATGTTGCACTGAACTGGGCATCATGCATAATTCTCCTTGCCAGAGCATCCCCAGCCCAATGGACAAGTAGAAGTCACCAACCGAACTATCCTGGAAGCTATCAAGAAGAAACTCGAAGCAGCCAAAGGAATTTGGGTCTTTGAGCTTCTGGGCATCCTTTGGGCATATCATACCCCAAATAGACTCCGATTGGAGAGACACCATTCGCCCTGGCCTATGGGTTCGAGGCGATGGTTCCAATAGAACTGGGAATGCCTACATTTAAAACGGAGGAGTTGAGGATGGAGGACAAATGATGAAGCTTTGAGAGTCAGGCTAGACTTACTTGAAGAGCAAAGAGACGGAGCTTCCATCAGAATAGCAGCCTATCAACAAAAGATGGCCCAACAATACAATAAGAGCATCAACCCTCGAGAATACAAAGTCGGCGATTGGATATTGAGAAAATCCCAAAGAACACAAAAGACCCAAATGAAGGCAAGCTAAGCCCGAACTGGGAAGGTCCCTACAAGGTGACAACAATCAAAAGGCCAGGGCCCTACTGGCTAGAAAACCCGAGTGGAGAGCATCTAAAGAGACCATGGAATGTAGAACACTTACAGAAGTATTATCAATAAAGGTACTCTCTTTAAAAAAATCTCATTTCATATAACTCCATGCATAAGAAAAGGCCTAGTCCGACCACAGGACCACGATGGCCCACAAGCGGACTGAACCAAGTCCACGAATAGTTCACCGCAAATAGGCGAGTCCAGTCCACGAACCACTCACTGCTCATAAACAACCTAGTCTGACCACAGGACCATGTTGGCACACATGCGGATTGAATCCAATCCACGGACAGTTCAACGCAAGCGAGCGAGTCTAGTCCACGGACGACTCACCACACTAGAGATAACTTGATCTAACTACCGAGTCCATAATGGCGCACAAGCAGTTGAGCCTAATCTTATTCAGGAGTTTGACAGCTTGCAGCATAAATGATCTAGTATGCCTTAGAAACCAAGGCAACACAAGTGTGAACCGAGCCTAGTCCACAGACAGTTCACCTCAAGCGGGCGAGTACAGTCTACGGACGACTCACCGCGTTAAAGATAACTTGGTCCGACTACAGGGACCATAATGTCGCACAAGCTGCCGAGCCTAATCCACATAAGTGACCTAGTCCACCTCATGAGCCAAGGAAACTCAAGTACAGACTGAACCTAGTCCATGGACATTTTACTACAAGTGGCCAAGTCCAATTCACGCACGATTCATTGCTCATAAGATAACTTGGTCCGACTATGGGGACCATAATGGTGCACAAGCAGCCGAGTCTAGTCCTATTTAGGATGATGACAACTTGTCGCATAAGTGACCTAGTCCGCACGGGCTGGGTCAGTCCGGGTTTGGCCTTATCCCAGTTTCGGTACAGTGAAATGGGAACGGTACGGGTCGGGAAAGCCAAATTTTTTTGTCATACCTAGTTGGTCCTGGACCGGTTTGAATCAGGTCGATTTGGGACAGGACCATGCCATCTTGGTTCAATTTTTTGCTCCTACCATCTCCTCCAAATTGAGAACGGTTGTCTTCTCTCTTCTCTCGACGTAAAATGGTTGAAGGATAAGACAACAAGGGATCGAGAATTTGAAGATCTCTGGCGTGAATCTAAACACGATGTATGATAATATCCTTGTTTGCATCTAGCACCGTCCCATTTCCTATGGCATCGAGCAAGATCCAACTCCTTGAAACTGCATTTTTCTTCTTCAAAACGACTTGAGGATCCGCAGGGACGATATACCCATCTCGAGCTATTCATTTCTTCCCCCAAATTGCCTCATCTGCCCGATCCAGTCGAGGAGAAGCCCAAATGCAAGAGGCGGAATAAGATCAGGGAGAAGGAAAACGCCTAAGTGATGGAGAAGCCATTGTTGTTTGGTGTTTGATTTGGTTATGAAAGAGAGAATTTTTCATTCACAGATCTTCCTCATTCGCACAGAGAGTTCATTCATAGATCCTCTTCATTCACACACAAATCTTCTTCATTCACACACAAAAAAAAATTTATTCACACAAATCTTCTTCATTCACAGAGAACCACAGAGAAAATTATTGAGAGATTCATTCACAAATCTTCTTCATTGAGAGAGAGAGAATTATTATGTGACTTATGTAAGGAATCTGGATATTTTAGGGATGGAAAATTGGATTGGACTTGGGGCTTAGACTTGATAAAAATCACTTGGGCTTGCTGTAGTAACTGGGACAGACCGAAACGGCCCGGGACTGAATTAATGAAAATCGGTTCCGCCCAGTTCTAACCGGTCTGGGACCGGGATCGCGATAAAAACTACATGAACCAGTTGGTCTTGGTTTAAACGGTTCAAGACCATACCAGTCCGGGTCGGCTGGATCAGGATCGGTACTCTTGCCCACCCCTACTAAAATATCCAGATTCCCCACATAAGCCACGCAATAACTCTCTCTCTCAATGAAAAAGATTTGTGAATGAATCTCTCAATAATTCTATATGTGGCTCTCTGTGAATCAAGAAGATTTGTGTGAATAAAGAAGATTTGTGTGTGAATGAAGAAGTCTCTCTCAATAACTCTCTCTGTGAATGAAGAAGATTTCTGTGTGAATGAAGAAGATCTGTGAATGAACTCTCTCTATGAATGAAGAAGATATGTGAATGAAGAACTCTCTCTCTCTCATAACCAAATCAAACACCAAACAACAATGGTGTCTCCATCACTTAGGCGTTCTCCTTCTCCCTTATCTTCTTCCGCCTCTTGCATTTGGGCTTCTCCTTGAATGGATTGGGCAGATTACGCGATTTGGGGGAAGAAATGATCAGCTCGAGACCGGTATATCCTCCCTATGGATCCTCAAGCCGTTTTGAAGAAGAAAATTGTGGTTCCGAGGAGTTGGATCTTGCTCGATCCCACAAGAAAGGGGACGGTGCTAGATGTAGACAAGGATGCTATCATGCACCGAGTTCAAATTCACGCCAGAGATCTTCGAATTCTCGATCCCTTGTTGTCTTATCCTTCCACTAGTTTAGGTCGAAAGAAGAGAAAAGGCAACTGTTCTCAATTTGGAGGAGATGATAGGAGCAAAACATTGAACCGAGATGGCATGGTCTCGTCCCGGACCGAACTGGTTCAAACCGGGTATGACAAAAAAATTTGGGTTTCCCAACCCGTACCATTCCTGTTTCACTATAATGGGACCGAGATAAGGCCAAACCCAAACCATGCACTCCCCTAGTATATATAACCAGACAATCCCACACCATTTATGTGTTGGTCTATTTGGTGTCTGGGTTCTTGAAATTGAAAATCTAGTTCCTAAGTGTCAGAAGGTATAAAACTTAGCTTAGCTTCCGACAAGAGTACCAAATTCAGAACAAATGACCTAATTAGAACTTGAGAAAACATGCACTAACTTAGGCTGACACTTCAAATTTCGGATTTAGTCTAGACAAACACACCACAGACTGTTATGAAGTGATCATGGTAGAAGATCATTACTTAGACGTAACAGTAGTTTCTCAAATAAGGATCAGATTCAAAAATAAAAATTAAAGTTTACTGGGTGACTAGGGAGTCCAGAAGTACTGACTGTGAAGGGAAAAAATAAAGAAGTGGATGGCGACAAAATGACTATAGTGCTCAAGGGTGTCGATAGACACATTTTCAACTACTATGAGTTTTGTGGGCAAAATTTTTGTTGTTCCAAAAGGTAATGGTAGCTTGGTGAAATAATGAATTAGAGTATCAAAAGCTACACGAGGGTGTCTCTGATCCACACCGCTATCTTGAAATTTTTGACAAGCTAAATCAAAAGTTGGATGTTCATCTTGCCGACGAATAGGTGCCCCTCCGGCCAACCTAGAGGGGTCTGGTGTTGAGTGAAAGATCAATGTGGTGGTTTCACATATCTGTTTAAGTTTTTTGTACTCTGAACTGTAATGTTTACTAAGGTATTTTTTGTGTTATTGGCACTCTACATACACATTTTTTTTTGCTAAATATCAAATACTCTCACTCCCCACCCACGGCCATCATCCCCACTTTCATCTTTAATTAGTTTTTGAAGTACAAGCCCATTCCAAGGTAAAAAAAAATAAAAAATAAAAATAAAAAATAAAATTATATGCTACAAACTTGAGGATGACTCAGTCATAATTTGATTCAGTTTGGGAAAAAAAATCAAATGCCAAGAATGAGTTCTCCTCAAACTTTGAATTCCAAAACATGAAATTCAAGATTTTTGTTTAAATGTGCATTAAGAAAAATTCTAGGTTGCCTTGTTTGGGTGTCTCTTTTGTGCCTTGTTTGGGTTTTTTTTACGCTTCTACCCCTTCTGTGGATGGTGTTTGTGGTTGTGTTTTAAAGAGAATGGGTAAAAAGTGTAAAAAAAAAAACCCAAACAAGGCAACCTAGAATTACTCGTGAATTAATTTGTTTCTCATTTTTTTTATTATTCTTTTTTCATAGGATGATCGACTTGTCTCATTTCTTTGAAAAATACTAACAACGTAAAATCTATTATACGTTATTTAGCGAGAAAATATATATTTCTAAAATTGCAGCGATTGTATTGATCATTGGTTTCATTAGAATGATCTTGAAAAATGCATTCCAACGATATCAAGTTTACCAAAATTTGACAACCAAGTAAATAACTATGAGAATTTTAATTTTAAGGAAAAAAAAACACAGACAACCACATGTACATTTCTGTTTCACTTTTTTTTCATTTTTCTTTGCCCTTCTACATGGTTTATATTTACAAACATGTCATTATAAGAAATGAATCTCAACCCTCAACATATTTTCCAAATATCAGTCATAATCATCTTTTATCTCCAATTCCTTATGATTAGTGAAACACCTTGCTGATGATTTGTAAATTAGACTAGGGTAAGTTTTACATGATAAATAGAGTTTATTTTTCTAGCATCAACACCTAATTAAGCCAATATATTATTGATCACCCTAAAGTTTTCATTTTTCATACTTACATGTCTAATCGCCATCAGATTAAAATGTTGGGTATGAGAATCAAACCCATGCACTCTTATTGGAAATTGATTGAAGGTAAGACATAAATGCTAACTTTAGCCTTTAAGTCCTAACCATTAGATGAAATGAATCTCAACCTTGAACTATATTTATCTATAAACTTATCTCTTGGTGCTTTAAGTTCTATGTGATATGTTAGATTCATATATCTGAGTAAATCTCAATCATCTTTTATCTACAACCCCAAACACCATTCTGAATTGTAATATAGATAATAATGCACGCGAGGTCTTGAGAGAAGGGTGATTTGATTCCTTTGTTGGGCAAAGAAGAAAAACGCTCGACACTCTATTACCAATAATATGTAATAAATAATTCACTGTGTCAATTTCCCATTTGCCAATTGCTCGACAAAAAATTTATTTCTATTCAAAATCTTTGTCTACATATATACATACAACAAATCACAAGTGAATGGAAATTGGAAAATACACATAAGAATTTTAAGAATATAATAAGGAACTAATTATGGCACATGCAATATGATAGGGGTGCTCCTTGAAGTGGATTATTACAAAGAAGTAAGTCTTTTTGTTGTTTATGTAGTCTTTTAATCTGACATTTTGGAATACTCAATATAACCATTCTCGTTCAACAAGTGCATTGTGTGTTGCAAAGTTGTCCTACCTTTCAGTTGGAGTGTCTTTAGTTGATGAATGACATTGTAAACAATCTTCAAATATGACACATTGTTGGAAACATTTCCTTCAAATCAGACAATATGCAACAAGAGGCTACACCCAATGTTGACATGTTCTGCAAATATTTGATTTATGCTTCATTGAGTATGCCAACAAAGGAATGGTCAAGAAGAGATTTTGATCGTGTATGATTATGGGTTCCACAGGTCACTTGCAGCTTCCAACGATCATTACCTTGTGGCACCCCTCTCAACTGAAATGGGCACCCACACTTCTTTGTACTGGTGGATCAACCAACCTCTAATTTTTTTCTTTGATAATTTAGCTTTCCTCCCCTCTCACATCTCTAGTGGATCCTTCCTTTACGTCTGTGATCAGTAGGTTTTGATTTAGTGATAATCGAAATCATGTTAATATCCCCACCTACATCTTGGCACCAAGCTATCAAGGACGACCTCGATGGGAATACCTACAAAAAAGTAGTGCATTCTCACAATTGGAACACTAATAAACTTGTTACTAAAATCAATAAGCTTGTGAAATAGGATTAGACAAGAATTGCATGCCTACTCGAATTAACCTTACTTATTCCGTAATAAATAAGTCACCATCATTGACTACCTCTTCCAGTGCACGTTCCTCATTTGTGTCAACATCATTATCCTTATACATTAAGTAAATAAAAATTGTTGTTCTAATTATATATTAAGAAAGGTAATGAAGAAAATTATTAAGACAATGGTTACCTCTAGAAGGTTAGTCTCTTCCAAATACGTTTTAAGTATCTCTGGGTTGTCAAGATTATTTGAAGGTATCCCGAAATCTATTAGATCGACGATAATGTCCTATCCACAAAATAACAACAATCAATAAACAATAACAACATCAACAACAACAACGATCAAATTAGCCTTAAAAATATAATTAAACAAGTTTAGGTTCAAATATTAATAACCAAACCTAAAAAAATAACAATGTTGCTTCAAGACGAAAAAAATTAAATATGATATTACAATAATCACAACGACAAAAAATACACATTCAAGCTCATCTCAAATTGAGAATGTACCTCAAGTGGAGTGAATTGTTCTTCCTCTTGAAAATGTTCATCTTCTTTATTTACTCATATAAATGGAGCACAATAATGATTATCAACTCCATCATTATCATCTGCAAGCCTACCAACATTTTTTTCACTAAACTCATCAATTTCTAGATACAGACTTCACCCAAACCCTTTCAAATGAAGACGAAAAGTAGAAGAGAGGGATAGACCCCGGCGTTTGGGGCCGTCCCGTGAGCTTTGGAAGGAAGAGAGGCCATCCGAGTTGGGTTTGTTTCCTCATGCGACGAGAAAAGATGAAGCAGAAGAAGAGAAGCGGAGACGAGATGAAGATGTGTAAGAGAGAGGGAGAGAGGATGAAGACGTGCTAAGGGACCGACATTCGTCGTTCCAGCGAGATTGGGAGGGGAAAATTGGGTGTATGTAGTATTGGTGTCATTCAGTGAATTCAAAAATAGAATAAAATTGGGAGGTGATGTCCTTCAGCAGAATTGATAGTGTCATTTAGCAATGCCTTTTTGAAATGGAAGGCCACTACTTCTTATTATCCTCCCTAGCATTAGAGTTAGGAGTTTGAGAGGATATTTGGTATTATGAAACTAAACTAGGAATTCCTTTCAAATGGGAAACGTCGGATAAATTTGAGTGACTATTTTATTTTATTTTATTTTTGAAAGCGAGTAGGGGTTTGAAGGATCCCCTAATTTATATCTATAACAAGAATCTTTCTATCTATTCATGTGTGGCATGGGAAGATGTAGAAAACACCTCAATTAATTTTGCATGCTTGTTCATAAGAAATGACGGGGAGCTGTGGTCATGTCAGATTCTGAATACCCTGAGATGCGGAACCTACTAAGTGCCATGCGTTTAGTGAACTGGGAGTAAGAACTCTAAGACTTTGCCTTATGAAGATCTTAAACACTTTGTTAATTAAGCTGGATAACTGGGGATCACGGAAGACAATACTGTCACTTGTTAAGGTCAAGAAGTGACTGGTTTTCCTTCACTTCTATGTTGACTTTTTTTTTTATCTGAGACTCAATTTTGTTCTAGTTAATTAAAGCATGTTAATGGACTCTATTCCTAATTCCCTGACATGGTCTTGGAGGGAAGCTAGAAATAAAGTTTAATTTATGCCATGGACAATGATGATTTTTTGTAAGAGAAACTCCAGATAGTTTTCCATATTTTTGTAGCCTTTCAATACATATGTGGATGCAGCCTGCAGTCTAATGGGTGGAGAAGTATGCTATTAGTGATACATAATGTCATTTTTAAGCATAACTTGGCCCTAGATAAACCGTGTGCGTGTGCTTATAATGGAAAATCCAATTGTTTTAATTTGTGTCATCAAGAAGACCTTATTAGCTTTTATCCTGCAATATTTTACATCCTTTTCAAAAGTAGTTGAAGGCTCTTTTAGAATTTTGTTTTTTCCCCTTAGTTGTTAAGCTATCAGTCTCAACATATCTTTTATGTCCTCTATCTGATGGTGTTGATGGTAATCAAACTTGATTAACATATTCATCCGCTTACTTATTACAGTATTTATGGTCTCACTCTTCTTTTCTTTAAAAGATTATTAGATAAGGTTTTGGTATATATATAAAAGTCCCCTTGATAACAAATTTCAACAAATCCGCCAATGACATGACAACTCAACGGTTAGAGCTTGGTGGATGGTACCACTAGGTCATGGGTTCAAACCCAGCTTGTGACATCTTTATGGGTTCTGGGATCCTATAAAAACCCTGATTGCCTTTCAAAAAAAAAAAAAAAATTTCAACAAATCCTATTCCATAATAGGAAACAATACAATTATATGCTGAAAGTGCTTTATTAGGAAATAGTTTAGCCTCACGTGATCTTCCTCGTGAATCAGACGGTTTGTATATTAATTTGATATTGGAGTAGGTTTTGAACCCAACACCATGTGAAAAACGTGGGAGATTTTCTTGTATATATATAAGAAATCAAATGAAGCATAACATTCAGTAAAGAACAAAATAATAACCTTACTAGCTGTATCTTTTGAATATATATTATGGCAAACATTCAAACAAGTGAGGTTGAAACCGAAGTGAAGTGCAATGCAGAAAAGATGTTTAACACTATCAGGCAAAGGCTCCACCACCTCCCCACAATCTTCCCTGAGACTTACAAAGGGTCTGAAATCATTGAAGGAGATGGAACAAAAAATGGCTGTGTCAGGATCTGGAAATACGTCCTCCCAGGTAATGAAATATTACTCACGTGCTTAGTCGATCATCATCTTCTAAATGGTGTGCTCTACTTCTAGTTATCACTAGCTTTTCAAATTCCGTTATATGTAAATGTCATGTAATAATCATGTTAGTAGCTAGCTAGATCATTTGTATTACTCAAATATTAATTAGATCTAAGAAAATAAAGCTTATACATGCTGACTTGATCACAGGGAGTCCAGAAGTACTATTTGTGAAGTGCAAGAATGAAGATGTGGATGGCGAGAAAATGACGATAGCATTGAACGTGATTGATGGGGACATTCTTAAATACTATAAACACTTTGTTGCAAGGATTTCTGTCGCTCCAAAGGGTAATGGGTGCTTGGTGAAATGGTGTGTTGAGTACCAGAAGCTACATGAGGGTGTCTCTGATCCACACCACTATCTTGAGATTTTCGACAAAGTGAATCAAAAGTTGGAGGCTCATATTGCCAGTGATTAGAAGTCAAAACAATCCAGGGAGGTGGGTATTAAGTGAAAGATCCATGTGGTGCTTTCACATGTCTAAGTTATCTGTACTTTGGATGGTAATCCATGTATAATAGTCTATGTGAGTTCGGTAGAGATCAGCTTGGTGTTTTGATTCCTTGGTTCGGTGCATCAAGGAAATCAGACCCACTTGTACTTCTTGTTTAGTGTTTCCACTCTACGTGAAGCCAGCACTATCATTTGAATAAATAACAAGTATGTTTGTGATTTATAACATCTTATTCATGATTCCAATATCACATATATGTGTTTTTGTGATTATATGTTTATTGAAAATTTCTTGGTTCCTTGTGGCATAAGATATGAGATGGGTCTGCACGCGCATCATTGTATAAGAGTTCAGGCTGAACCCAACCTTGTACTACTTGGTATCCCTGTTTTATTTTGCAAAAGTTCTACGAAGCCTTGTTTTGGAGTCCTTTTAGAGTCCTTGTTGATGTTGCATTACAAACTAGGGCCAAAATTAAACAAATCAAATACTTAGGATTGAAATAAATAGAGATTGGGCTAAAAGGGCCAATAAAATACGTGATTTCTATCATGATCCCAAAACAAGAAAGAGCCCACCTTAGATGCAACACAAGCTTGGCGCAAGGCCAGTGGCCATTGTCCCAAACTTCCAGAAGGGGTGGTCCTTAAATACCAAAAAAACTGTTCATCAAGATATTTAGTCATTATTTGCTTCTTTTTTTGAAAGCGAGCAAGGGATTAAGGATCCCCAACCTTTATATTAATAAAAAAAATGATGAAACAAATACAATCGCTCATTCGTTCGCATTACATCATCAATGGCAACGAAAAGTTCTTCAAATCCTTAACAAACATACTAATTAGATCTAGTTCAATGATCTCCAAGTTGGGGAATAATCACACAAAGTGGTTTGTTATGGTAGTAGTTTTTTGATGCACATGCCTTAAGTTTACTTTCTCATAAGCACCAAATCAATTGTTTAATCATCGTTATAACTGGATTCACACCTAATAGGGTACTCAAGATGTCAGAGAAGTCAACGTAGAGATCGGGACAGCAATGGAACTTGAAAGTAAACCCATCGAATACTAGCTCTAATCTAGCATTCATAGATAATGTGAAAGATATCTACATCCTATATTAATCATCTTAATCAAATTTAAAAGTTACTTTTTCCTTAGATTTAGATAAAAGTGAACCATGCTCCATGTACTTGGCTTTGGCCTTCCTCATTCGGTTTGCTTAGATTGCAGTCATGTTAGTAACTTTGCTCGGTTCGAATTTCCCACGTTACATAATGGATTTAAACCCAACTCGTCTTCACTATATCATCTTCATATATCACTTTTATTCCCATCATTGGTGTATTCTTTCTTATCACCATTGGATTTAAGTTTGATGCTAACATTGGCTCTCCCTGCAAACTCAACTTCCTAGTGTAGTTATTTGCTTCAGCTTCAGTTTCAATTTCGTTTACTTCATTTTCATCTTGTACCCCAATATGTGTTATACAAGCATTATTTACTGCAACTACGTCTTCTGACCTGCCTTGTCTCTTCTTTGGGTCATGCAACACAATGTTTTCGTTTGGGTCTTGTCTTCCAATTCAACCACATCTGCACCATTCTTGTCCAACCTCCTGTATATGTTTCTTCTTTGGTAGTTCCCACCCTTCCTCAAGTTTCTCCTCCTTACTACTATCACCCACTTTTAGGCTTTAATAATCGCTCTCTTTTCCCCAACTTTAGCACATCCTTCAGAGTTGTATCCAAACACATTGCAATGTTTGCACTTCGCAAGCTTCCAATCATAATCTACACCTACCATGTAGGTTTTTTCTCCATCCACTACCACAAGAACTTGACTAGGAAAACTAATTACATCAATCATAACACAAACCTCCGCAAACTTCATACGTACCGATGCAATCGTTTTCCACTCCCTATTTTGACTTTGACCTGCAAACTAGCTGACCTACACAAGGAACACACGTGAGCCACGGACCACCATTGTTGTGGCCGATGACACTCCAATGCTAAAGTCAGACATGGATCTGAGGAAGGTGTAATGTTGTAAATAGGGAATTTGTGACGTACCTTAGCTTACCAACCTCATGTGTTATGTATAGTGCAGGAGTCCTGGTTCGACCAGGCTATCGATGGCGTAGTTTAGGGAAGAAGATCTGCATGGAGATCCTTCTGTAATTAAGAGTTGTTTTGTGGAGGGAAGTTTCTTTGTTAGCCATGTGCTCCTAGATACGCGGGGGATAGTTCCCATTCCTAGAGTGGTCTATAGGTAGAAGTCTCCTTAAGTGACATATACTCTGGAATCCCCTTCCTAGTTGGAAGCAAATAACTGCTATAGTTGTCCGTCCGAAGCTGATCCTTGAGATACTAGTCTTTAGTAGGACTTACGGGTATTGAGGATAGCTGTGAGACGCGTGGGCCTAGCGAGCTGTAAGAATATGGATCCGTATAGTGGACTGCATTAGGCGGGTTTAGAACCGCATGGGCCGAATCAGTGTTGCGCTGACGTTGGGGCGTCTCTTTTCTCGAGATCATCATGACACATGTACGGCGTAGAGCTGAGACCGTTTTAGTGTATCATCAGCTACTCCCCCTAAGTTATTGGGCCATCACATCGGTTTGCTAAGTTATTTTTTTAAAAGATACGCCGCTCATGATGATTGAGTTTGAATCGTTGCTTGAGCCACGTGCTTCATTAATTGAACGTGCGTCGGTTAGGTAGAAAATAGGCGGGAACCCAATCCCTATTTAGGTTGTCCTTTGTGCGGTGACTAACTCTTCTATTTTCTTGCTCTGTTTGACTTTTGATTGAAAAGATTGTTTCATCTTCTCCATAGCACAACAAAACCTTATTGACGACACAACTCTGGCCAAGGGCCTTAAGTATTTTGAAGGCATGTTGCTTTCTGAATCGAGCCTAGCTGAAATCTGTACGAAGTTCGAGATTTCTGAGGACCTGCTATTATATGCTCTGAAGGATGAGCAGACGCCAATGTTGCCACTGGCAGGGTTCATCTGCTTGCATCGTGGGATGCCCCAAACCGGAGTATGTTTTCCCATTTTGGATGTGATTTGGGACTTCCTTGGAATTCCTCCAGCTCAGTTGGGGCCTAGTGGATACAGGATCATTTTTTTCATTCTGATTAGGGCAAAGAAAGCTGGCGTCCGCATGACTCCACGAGTGATCCAGTTACTGACTTCTCATCGGTTGAAGAATAATGTTATCTGTAAAATGACGTCGTCGGCTTGCTTTGAGAATCTGCCTGATGATTCAAGTTCTGTCAGAAGTATTACTTCTTGGCCCCTATAGATTCAAAGTACTTCCAGTTCAAGGGTCGTTCGCTCGAGCGGGCGTTCAAGCCACTACGTAAATACAATTTTTTTTTATTTTGTTGTTGTTGATTGCATGCTAATCGTTGCTCGTGTTTCTTCGCAGAACGATTTTCCACTACTTCTCTTACCCAAGATGAGCAAAACACTATAAAGACATTTCGTGGCTTGTCAACGCATAATGTGGTGGACGTCATATGTGTCGCCAGTTTATTCGATGTAGGTGTGGGACAACTAGCATATGGCCCCCACTATCTACCGATCATCTCTAGTTAAGACTGAATATGGGGCCCCTCCTAGGAAGAGGAACGCCACTGGAGCCAAGGCTCTTATTTTATGTGACACTGAGGAGTCATCAAAGACGCTTGCTTCCTTTGTAAGTTCAAAGAGTTCCCGCAATAGAACTAGGTCGTCTTCAAAACGATCTGCTCCAGTAAGTAAATAGTGTGAGTCTGATCGGCACGTCAGGGCGGAGGTCGATGTATCCGGCTGGGAAAAGGACCACCTGCGATTGGCAGGGGTTGAATACATGTCGAATCTTAGTGTCACGCATACAAAAGCTTTAAGTAAGCAGTTGATGCAGGAAGCAATGGCGGTTTTTGCTGGTGCTGATCCGCACAGGGCTGTTTCGATAGAAGGCTCCTTTGAGGATCCACCTAAGGTTCTGGAATTCGATCGTCCCATTGGTGGGCTGACCAGTAGTGGTTGTGGTGACACTGGCAAAGTTTCTCACAGTTCGCATTGTTCCCCGTCTCGCTCCAGGCCGCATCTCAAGGTGTTGGAGGGTCTGTTGGATAATTTGCTTCCTCCTCTTCCTACGGATCCCGCTGAGCCATCTCGGACTAAGGGGTTGGCTGCCAGCAACAAAGGAAAGGCTCCGGAAAAAGGCCTGGGAGCAGTGGTGACTACAAGGGGTGGTGCTGGCGTGATCCCTCGTTTGAAAGAGCTTAATCTGGACGCGCGGATAAGTATGTTGGCACCAGACTTAGTAAAGATGAGCACTCAGATCTGGCATCGGGAGGTTGATGTGGACTATGCTTTGAATAAGCATATAAGCAGGCATCATAGTTGGTTGATGGACTATGCTTCAAAACCCGAGAAAGATACGCTAGAAAAGCGTATGGATAAAGGTTTAAAGTACCTTATGCTAGGAATCTCACTTGAGCTAGGTGGTCGTTGCTGGGACGAAAGTCGAGGCTTCCTATGAGAGGGTGTACACCATGGAGCATGTCTTTCCGCACATGCAAATGTTGTATTCTAACTCGCTTTACAAGATTGAGCTGCTAAGGAAGCAAACCGAGGAGATGAGGCTGGAATGGTCGTTCGCTAATGTTGAGGCTCGGAGTGTTCGGCTGGACACCCTTGAGTCTGATCAAGAAGAAGCGAGGGCCACGAGAGACGGATTTCAGCAGGAGTTGGATATGGTCTGCTGTGATCTGAAGGTTGCGCATGATGTCGCGGCTGAGGCGCATTCTGAGCTGCGATCCCTTGTGAAGGAGAATGCCTTGAAAGAGGCCGACTAGGCTGTTTAGAAAACACAATTGGAGTCCGATGTGGAGTTCAATGCTCGGGAGGTGACGAAGGCTGAAGATCAGCTCGAATTGGATAAACATGAACTTACACTACACCGAAAATGCCCATTAGCAACGGTTTTAAACCGTGGGGGTAACCCATTGTCACGGCTTAGAGCCGTGGGCTGTAGAGGCGTCGCTAAATCCCCAGTAACGGCTAAAAACCGTGGCAAACATGTTAGCAACGGTTTTATGCTCGAGGACGGTTGATGATTTAGCCATGGTTATAAACCGTTGCAAACATGTTAGCTACGGTTTTAAGCCGTGGCCAGGAATAGCCACGGCTTAAAACCGTGGCAACTCCTAGCCACGGTTCTAAGCCGTTGCAAAAGCTTTAGCTACGGTTTTAAGCCGTGGCCAGTCCTAGCCACGGTTATAAGCCGTGGCAAATCATGGCCACGGTTCTGAGCCGTTGCAATATTTAGCCACGGTTTTAAGCCGTTGCAATTTTTTTTTTTTTTTTTTCTATCAAATGACTTTTGATTACATCTTATAGGTAAGTATAATTCAGCACGTGATTACTTTTGATTAAATTTAAAAACAGCATTTACAACACAACGGTTGTTTGCTTAGCTGCACAATTTTGGTTCTAAGAACTACAGTCTTCGACATCATTGTACGCATTTTATTAATGTGACAGTGAAAATCTCATTCTGTGGCGAAATATGATTAACATGGTGGACAATCATAAAGAACTATTGCAACCAGAATACACATCACAAGACAAAATATAAACAAGTAAAGAGAGGAAACAGAAGATGCAAAAAATAAAACTGACAACTTACATGTATTACACCATTTTGAGCCATCTTTCAAATTCGAAGTACATAAACATGACAGTATAAGGGAACAGTAAAAACAACAAACAAAACCGCATTTAGACATTTGTAGTCGCCTCAGCTCTTAACATCAAAATGATCTAATCCTTACCCAGGAGACCGGACTCTTGGTAGCTTTTGACAGAATCAACAAGGGTTTCATCCAAGGGCCTGTATCGCCATCCCAACTTTTGCAGCTTCTCTGAACTCAGCTTCACACCTGCTTCTACCTCGGTAAAACTGCCAAAAAAAGAAGAAACATGATATTGAGACATACAACAGAAATAAAAGGTAGCAGTAGCATAATTACGACGAAAAATGCCAAATTTCTGAAGACTAATTATTCAACCAACTGCATGTTGTATGTTCAGTATGACACCAATATTAGTAGCCTGGCAGAAACCTGACTAAGGTCTTCTCCTACAAAACATCCTCACAGATATGAGAATGAGATGTTTAGATGATTTTTTCGTCATAGACTCAGAAATTGGAAAAGAAAATGAAAATTTTCAAATGAATATAGACTTAGAGATTGAGTAAAAATGTAAAAAATTTCAATGATATTATTGTTATCAGTTATAGTAAAATCAGCAATTCATATTGGTTTGGTAACATTAGAAAAATTCAAGAACCATGTTATTCTAATCAATGTTGGTGTAGACATTAGTTTGGTTAGTCAGATTTGTAATCTGATTGTGAAATGAAATTGCATATTATGTACTTGGGTTATATCATGAGAAAAAGTTTTTATCTGTCACAATGAGGATCAACATGCATGAAATGAAGTGAAGATCTACTTGATAGCATTACAAAATTTCCTTGTTTTATTTACTACATTAAGATGTTGAAACAAGTGAAGATCTACTTGATGTACCCTCTAGAATTGGAGGTGTTATAACATGCTGAAGAGTATATCATAACCATTTTGTTGATCTTAAGCTTCATTTTCAACAGTGATAACATGGAAGTATGCATTTTAAACTTAGACATGACAAAAGTTACCCGGAGATAGCATTGTTCACTACACGGGTCCTTGTTCTCTTCAAGTCCACACCAGCTTGATGACGATGTATCCGTTCTTGCGAATGGTTCCAGCCTGCTGAGGGTACGTCTTGGAGGGGTTAGGGCAAAAGCAGATAAAAATACTAATTAAATGTAAGACTGTCAATGTCAAGAGTACTTACACTTGAAAAAAGTACATGTTAATATTTTTTATTTGGGGGGAGGGGCTAACTAAAAAGTATTCTTAATAAAAATCAATAAAAAAAGTATTCTTGTGTACTTATGAATCAATAAAAATCAGATTAGTAATTGGTAAAAAGCTATTGCCATCCCACTGGTGTTGCATTTGCATAAAAAAAAAAAAAAAAAAAAAAAAAAAAACCTATACAGTTTAAACAAAGAGAGCAAATCTTGGGGAGTCAAGTGTGCTATAATTACAGTAGATACGGGAGTGTTAAAGAGACTTTAGTTTTTCACCTTTCATGCCCTCTCTCTGCTTCATCTGCCTCAAAAAGACACTTCTTTCTCTCTCTGAGCCTGAGGAAGTCAGTCCTTGCTGCCACATATATTTAAAGCAATGGAAGTCATGGAAGAACAAGTCGACAGTGCCCATGCGATTGGAGATATTGCTCATCATGACTCTCTCTTCAAATATACTTGATATGCTACTACTCTCAATCTTCCTCAATTATATATGTACTTTTATGCATTTCAGCACCCCTGTCAACCTCTCTTTCTTTCGTTCAAAGTCACAAATGATGCCACACACACATTTCCTGCCTTTGCATGCCCAATCTGGAATGTGGACAATGCCTTTGTATAGCGTTGCAAGGACACCAAAGAACAAAGCTGCAGCAAGCAAGCTTCAGTTTAGGCACTAGAGGTCAACAATCACAAAATCAGTTAAGTCAAACAAGAAGCTTAATCACCTCCAGGGGAATGTACATCGGTCGCTTTGGTTTCCCAACATTGATGCAAGGTAACTCAGCTGAATAGCGGAACTCAATACGGCGATGATTAACAAAGTAATCATAAACTGTTATTTTGACTGAAAGCACCTCCCATCTTATTATGAAATATGAAGACCAACACTTCCCTATGGATTGTATTAAAGTCATGCGTTGTTAGTTGACAAGAAAGACTCATTTAAATAATCAGAAACTGAAAATGCATATAGAAAAAGAGCATTTGAGATTGATTAATAATTAAGGCACATGGTTTAAGAATCAATCAAAGTAAAATATATGTCTGAGTTTTGTAAGGATGATACTATCCCAATGACAGAAATGGTATTCAACAATGTTCCAAAAGACAGACCTGAGTATTGAAGCCATCAGGAAGCTTGATGATAAATGAGTGGGCATTAGCAACTCTGGCAGCCTCTACAATCTCAGCAAAACTAGCATCAGGCCTTCCCAGAAGCAAATTTTCTTTAATGGTTGTTGCAAACAGCGCAGGTTCTTGGCTCACAAGACCGATCTGTTGCCTCAACCACCTTAACTTGAGTGTCTTAATGTCTTGCCCATCTACCAGAACTTGCCCTATAGAGACATTCATTAACAAAGTTTTTTTACACATGAAGTTCGTGACTAAAAGCGCAAATAACTTCAAAATACCAGACAAGTTACATTAAATTTGCTATACAAAAAATCCAAGCATTAAAATTTGAAAAGATGCATAATGTGAAGCAATTGATTAATTACCTGAAGTAGGATCGTAAAATCTTTCAATGAGGGAGACAATAGTGCTCTTCCCAGAGCCACTACTTCCAACTAAAGCTATGGTCTTCCCTGCTGGAACATTTAGATTGAAGTCATTAAGAATTCGAACATCAGGCCTTGATGGGTAAGAGACCTCGATGTTTTTCAACTCTACATTGCCTGTTAGGGTCTCTAACTCTGAGCCCGATTCAGCATTTCGGTCAATAATTGGCTTGTGATCAATAATACGGATGATCTTGGCAGCTGCAACTTTTGCCTTAGCGAAAGCAGCCACGCTCGGTGCTGATTGTCCTAAAGCCCTGTGGAAATAGCATGGTTTTAAAATTTGGAACCAATTAATTCAATACAAATAAGAGATGTGTTTGGGTGCTTACAGTCCACCTATCATAACAGAGAACATCGTTGCTATGGCAAGTCCTCCATTGATGCTATTGTGCCTCACTAGATGACCTCCATACCAAAGTAGAAGTGCGTAGCAGCAGAAAACAGTGAAGTACGTCGACCCCAACCCAACCCCTTTGGCCAATCCAATCTTGTAACCAAGCTTTTGAGCTACTCTCAATGCAGATGAATAAGTTTGCAAAGCTCTTGATTCCCCAACATAGGAGAAAACTGTCCGAATTTGAACTATAGTCTATACAATTCAGATTAAAATCAGTCATGAAAGTTATGATAACTAGAAAATTACATCAATCAATACAACCAAAATTAACAATGTTATCATAATCTTACCTGTTCTGCGATATTTCCTGCTTGTGAAAGGGATTCCTGGCTCTTGGTAGACAATTTAGCTAATGTAGTAGTGTGAATCCCTCCAATAAAAGCAATGAGAGGAACAACAGCGAGTGTGACAAGGGCTAATTGCCACACCCCGGTGAACCCCACTATGAACCCAGCCACAAATGTAGCCATATAATGGATGAAATTTCCCAATTGCACAAAATAAAAACAAAGTCAATTCAAGGTGACTATTACAAGATTTTCAAATTACTTGAGTTTCTTATGTTATTATATACCTTCTCACTAATGGCATCTTGAACCAGCACTGCATCAGTGTTAATGGCGAACACAATGTCGAAAGTTCGAACCTTTGCATCGAAGAACTGGACATCTTGGTTTAAAGCTGATTCTAAGTACTTAATCCTCATTTTTGTGGTTTGACGTTCACCAGTCCACATCCAACATGATATCTCTATAAACAATTTGATCAAACAATGTGACTTATTACCATTCATCACTAACCAGATCAAACATGATACTTACATACAGTTTTGGGACAATTAAAATGAAGAAGTTACAATAAGAGCAATGATGAACATTGCTAACCTGCCCAAGAAGAAGCCCAAATTGCAGCATTCTTCAATAACAAGGTAACAACATTCTTCTGATAATCATTATTGCTTCAGTAAAGGATGTGTATGGAGTTGAATATAATCCTCATTGTCATCAAAATATATCACTGTCTTCAATTTAAGTGGAAAACTTTTCCCTCAATCTAGCACTTCTCTATTTTTGGTTGTTTTTCTCTAGGATTTTTTATTTAAAAAATAAACACGGGATAAATAAATTTTGTTTACAAAGGGCATGTAACTCTACTTTGTATCCTTTTGAAGACATGGAAATTTCAACTGTGATATAATCAACTCTTATCGGAAGGTCTTATAAAGCAGAATTTGTAACTATGTCTGCAGGGATCGAAGTATCATCCTAACACAGATAATCTTGAAAATGGATTCAGATGATCAAAACGAGGAAAGTGAGAAAGGACAGGTTATATACCAGTAGAAATCTCCTTGACGATCATGAAAATGGATTTTGAAGTCACCAATCAATTCTGTCAGACCAGGTTCTCCTAGCAAAGCAAAGACTAAGAACCCTTTCTTCCGTGCATTGACCCAGAAGTCCTCTGGCTGCAAAATAAATGATGTAAAAAATTGTGAAAGAACCCAAATGCTGTCAATAAAATATTTGAATTGTTAGATGGAGACGAGGCAACCACATTTTGCTCAGTGTTCTCAACACTAGAGCATGCAGACTTCGATTCTTCACATTTTGCATTTTTCTCAGAATTGGACCTAAAATCCTTTGATCCAGCATAATTTTGCCAAATCCCGTCAAAAAAATCCCTGGGTCTAACATCTAATCCCCAATTTCACCACATAAAGTGTACCAGGAAACTGCATGTTTCTGTCTTTCCTTGGAGACAATCGACATGCTAGACACTTTATGTGGGGATTTGAAGAACCAATCTTTCCAATGTGTCAGAAGTCAGAGTTTTCTGATTTTAGAAATATGGTGGGTATATATATTTGTGAAAAATTATTATCAATGAAAATTGACTGCCATACCTGACAGTTAGATGAAATAAATACATAAATAATTAAAAATGCAAATGCAAACTTCACAAAAAGCAGTCAAGCAATGAGAGTCTTAAATATGTATATTGATCATAAATAAACATGAAAAAGTAAATATAGTCAGAAAATTCACCATTGGACTCTTGGTTTTTGGGTGTTTTTGTGTAGAAAATAGAACTCATGTATAAAGAAAGACATCATAATCAATATCAAAAGCAATAGACATAAATATGAGAACAAAGCAAACTGTAGTATATGCACCATAGCAATCAAAGATGAACTAAGGTCATACCAATTGTTGCGAATGAGAATTCAAATAGAAGAAACAATGTTTCAAATGGGATGAGGCAAGCAATAGTCATTTTGTGGTTAAGTCTATAGATACTTGCACTTAAGCTTCAGCTAGGTTTACTGTTTTAAACTAATTTATAAATTAGCAATGACTTACTTCTACTCTTAATCTATATTCCTGAGATGTATTTCCTGGTTTCAAATTATATCAGGAATTTCATACAAAAATTAAAGATTCAAAAAATTAAATTATATCAGGAATTTATCAGGCATACGGTTTTGAGCCCTAGAGATTCAAACCCTAATTTCAAAAAACCTCTAAATAAAACCTACAGATTCAAAAAACAATTCAGAAACCCTAGAGATTCAAAACCTCTAAATAAAAAAACTCTACATTCAGGAACCCTAATTTCATCAAAAATAAAACAGAGAGAGAGAGTACCTATACGAGAGAATGGTTGCAGTCGCTGATCGATTTTGCAAATGGTTTGGAGGTTGAAGATGCCGAGTAAGGAGGGAAGACCAGGGAAGGAGGGGAGGAGGGAAGTCGAGGGAGGGAGCAGGGAAGTCGAGTAGAGTAGAGTCGAGGGAGGGAGCAGGGAAGGAGGAGCTTTGAGTGGAGTGGAGGGGAGCAGAGAGGGTCGATGTCGAGTGGAGGGAGCAGGTTTGTCGAGTGGAGGGAAGGTTTGTCGATGGAAGTCGAGTGGAGGGAAGGTCGAGCGCCAAAATAGCCCGCCCAATTTTTTTTTCAGCTTTTAGTGTAGCCACGGTTTTGAGCCGTTGCTAACAATAGCCACGGTTTTGAACCGTTGCCAAATTTTTTTTTTTTTGCAACGGTTTTGCGCCGTTGCTACTAATACCCACGGTTTTGAGCCGTTGCTACTAATAGCCACGGTTTTTAGCCGTGCCAAATACACCAACGGTTTTCAGCCGTGGCCAGGTTTTTTTTTACCCACGGTTTTAAGCCGTTGGTAATTATAGCTACGGTTTTTTGCCATGGCAAATACACCAACGGTTTAGAACCGTGGCCAGCTCGGCGTAGCTAAACTGGCCTTTTGGTGTAGTGTTAGTATTGTGAAAAGTAGAGTGACTATGGAGCAATCTCAGGTTAATGCTTTAATAGGCAAGTTGGAGTTGTTGGAGTTGTTGGAGTTGTTGGAGCGTGAACTTGCTGTCGTGAAGGCGCGCGAGGAAGAACGCCTTCAGGAACAAGGCAAGTGTGAATTCTGCTAATTTGTATATGATAGATTGGAGTAGCTGGCGCTGATGAAGGAGGAGCATCCAAAATGGAACCTTGATTGCTATAAGATGTCATATGTAGATTTGTCAGTGGCCTTTTGATAGGAGCATAATTAGGCTATTTTTACTACCATATTTCTATATATATTTTAGCTATTACTTGTTAATTATGGTACTAATTACTATTTTCGTGTTTGTGTAGGTTTCCAATTACAAGATTCCAAAATAGAAGCTAAAATGTGCAAATTGGTTTGAATTAGGAAGACTTATTGCAAAAGGAAACTACACGGGGAAGGAAACCTAAAGAACATGATTATAAAAGGGATGATACCTAGCTTTGAAGAGATCGTCCATCCATACCCTCCTCACGTTTGCAACCATAGCAAGCCCAACACCCATCCACAACCACGCATCCTCGCATTCACAATCCACAACCGCAACCGTTTGTTCCTCGCAAACCCATCCATAGCCTCCTCACGCTTGCAACCACAACAAGCCGACACCCATCCACAACCACGCATCCTCGCATCCACAATCCACAGCCGCAACCTCCTGTTCCTCGCAAACCCATCTACAGCCTCTTTATCAACCATCCTCGCCATCATTGCCAATAAACCACCACCATCATCACCCCTCCTCATCGCAACAGTCCATCAAGCAACCACAACCACAGTCGAGCACCTTCACAACCATCAAACAACCACCGTCGAGCACTTTCACAACCGCCAGCCGCCTGCAATCGCCGTCCTTCCATCACCTTCTCGCCATAACACCACAATCGATAGACCTTTTTTCTTAACCCAACATCCCATCGTCCCCATTCTTCTCGTCACCTCCATAAGCCACAGCGATGCACACAAAGAGTAGAGCATCAGATCGAACACAACCAGAAGGATCAGATCATGAAGAATAAGAGATTTACGTCTCTCGTCTTTCTCTATCCGCACCCAGGCTGTTTCTACTCACCGCCACCACCCAGATGACAACGTTATTCTCATCTCTTTACTTATTTTAGTTTGATATTTGATTATGGATTACTATTTGAACATAATTAATATGTCTAGCTAAACTCCTCTTAGTTAAGGGTGGATTCGAAGCCCCGAACATGTGTTTTATGAATTAGTTGAATTTAATTTTCCTTGTTGATTAGTGATTGTGTTTTGCTTAACTATTTTATAGAGAACTTTTCTTTGTATGTTTGTTAAGGTGGCCAACTTAGTAAGCATGCTAGGATCTGGGGTTAGACTATAGGAGAGTTTCACCTAATCATTATAATCTTGTACTCACAAGTAGTAAATACCAAGGAACGTTGGTAAGGTTAAGTAAAAACCTAGGTATAAGAACAAGATGTTGATCATACTTGTAATTGCCTAGTCAGTGTTCATATTTTTGACAAAACTTAATGATCTTAGATTGTTATCTAACTTGCGATTCCTGATTATATAGCATTACATGATAACAATAGTTTGAAAGCGACGCTAAGTTTAATTCAACGAACTTGGGGAAATAATAAGATTAATGCACTGCTGATCGCGGTTAATCTTGAGCATTGAAGATTGATTTATGAGCATATGTTTGGTGTGTGGAGATAAACCCTTAGCTATTTTCTCATCTTTGCCATCCCTTTAGTTCTATTATCTTTACAGTAATTTTCGTAGTTTAACTTAGAAAATCCAATCCCCCAATATTTACTTAATTAGGTTGTTAGTTGCCTTTTAGTTATTCTTAGTGATAGTTGGCAAGCCCTCTAATCCCCGGTCCAGAAAACGATTTCTATTTATTCTATACTACAATCACAAAGCAGGGTATTAAGTTGTGTGCTACTAAAATAGCGTATCAATTTTTGGCGTTATTGCCGGGGATTAGTAAAATTGTTAATTACTTCATTAGTTTATTTATTTATTTATTTATTTCTTTTTCTTTTTCTTGATTTTTTCCTTTCTTTATCTCAGGTACTAGTTCATGCGCAATAGGAGATCCAACGAAAACTTATTAGAATACGATTCAGAGCCTGAGAAAATATTTAGAAGACGAATGAGAGAAACAAAATGTCACAAATGTCTAGCTCTGAATCTGAATCAGAAGAACTCGACATGGGAGACAATAGATCTATTAAAGAAATTTTGACATCCACCTTAGACAATGCCGCACCCCTGTGCATTCAGTATCCAACAGTAGAGCAGAACAAGACAGAGTCATTCGAGTTGAAATCCAGCCTACATCATATTCCGAAGTATCATGGTCTTTCTATGGAGGATCCAAATAAACATTTAAAGGAATTTGAAGTTGTATGCTCCAGTATGACGCCAATGAGTGTGGATGAGAACATCGTGAAGCTGAGAGCATTTCCCTTTTCTCTGACTGATAGGGCTAAGGATTGGCTCTATGAACTACTTATAGGGATAACATGAAGAAGGTGTGTCTAGAGAAACTTTTCCCAACTTCCAAAATTATCTTGTTAAGGAAGAAAATCAGTGGTATACAAAAAGGTCCAGGAGAATCATATTCAGCTTACTATGAGCGCTTCAAAACTCTCATAGCATCATGTCCAGGAGAATCATATCCAGATCCTGATTCAATACTTTTATAAGGGATTGCTTCCTCTTGAGCAACAGATGTTAGATGCAACGGGAGGATGAACTTTGGTTGATAAAACTCCAGCAACAACGAAGACTTTGATTGCAAACCGAGTCTTAAATGCCCAACAGTATGAAGGAATTGAAGAGCCTTCACGCCAAGTAAATGAGGTAAGTACTAATTCTAGTTTGGAAGCTCAAATGGCTAATCTTACTTCACTTGTTACTCGGGGTCTAGGGAAGTCGAATATGCTAGGAGTTGCACAAGTTTGTGGCGTGTGCACTAAGCTAGGACATCCATCGGATTAATGTCCTCAGTTGATTGAGAATGGTGGTTGGGCGAATGTTAATGTAGTGGTTTTCAGGGGCAGAATCGGCCAAGGAATAACCCTTATTCTAGCACTTACAATGAAGGTTGGAGAAATCATCCTAGCTTTGGATGAAGAAATTCAGAACAACCTCAGCAACAAGCTTCAAATCGATCGCCCCCTGGTTTCTTCCAAAGGCCTCCGAAACCACCTCAGCACAACTTAGGTATGCCCTTTAATTATGATGAGATTTTGAAATCGTTAACTATTTCTTAGCAAAACCAAGCAAAAGATATAACAGATTTAAAGCTACAAATGGGATGGATAGCTGAGTTTATTGGAAAAATTCATGAGCAAGGAAGACTTTATAATTCTACCATTCCAAATCCGAAAGGAGGGTTTGAAACCGCAAAAGCAATTACACTGAGGAGTGGTAGGCAAATTGAGAATGAGCCAATTGTCTCCAAACAGAGCCGAAATGCAGAAGCTAAGTTACATGCGGATGATCCAGCCACCGTTGAGACACCAAAGCCCCCTGTTAAGAAGGTGAGTGTCCAAGTTCAGTTTCTGTTTATCCATCTCCACCTATTTTGCTATTCCCGCGCATGTTTGCCTAGACTAAGAAAAATTAATAAGAGAAGGAAACTTTGGAAACCTTTCGAAAAGTCCAGGTCAATATTTCGCTTCTTGATGCTATTAAGCAAGTGCCTAAGTATGCAAAATTTATTAAGGAGCTTTGCACAACAAAGAGATGACCCAAGACGGAGAGGTAGTTAAGATAAGTGAGAATGTCTCCGCAGTTCTTCAAAGAAAATTGCCGCCGAAGTGTAAGGATTTTGGTAGTTTCACTATCCTTTGTGTTATCGGTAATACTAAAATTGAAAATGCAATGTTAGACTTAGGTGTTTTAATTAATGTTATGTCATATTCTGTTTATCATTCTATGAATCTCGACGCCTCAAGGTTTGTTGGAAGATGTGTTGGTGCAGTTAATCATTTGATCTTCCCAGCAGATTTTATGTGCTTGAAATGAAAGATTCGACATTGTCAACACCTTTGCCTCTTATTTTAGGGCGCTCCTTCATGAAAACTGCAAGGACAAATATTGATGTGCATGCGGGGAAATTGACCATGGAATTTGATGGTGATGTGATTGGCTTCAACATCTATGAAGCCATGAGGTATCATGTTGATAATCATTCTTGTTTTTCTATTGACGTGGTTGATATTTTGTCCCAGGAATTTCTTGACGTCATGAACGAGGATGAACTTGAAATCACCATTACTACTACCATCGGATATGAGAGAAATGGAGTTCTTTGTGACAATAAGAAGATCTCGGCCGATAACATGAAGGAGGATATCATTGAGACTGTGGCAACCTTGGAGTCAATGCCACGAATTGTTAGTGAGTTACCTCCCCTAATTATTATTCCCTCATCTACTAATAAACATTTACCTTCTGTGATTCAGGCACCTACACTTGAGCTTAAACCATTACCGGATCACTTGAAGTACGCGTATTTGGGAGATGATGAGACATTTCCTATCATCATCACTCACAATTTTAGAGGAGGAGAAGCTTATTCGAGTTTTGAAGGAATACAATACTACAATTGGGTGGACATTTGGCCGACATTAAGGATATTAGCCCTACCACTTGTATGCATCGTATACTTCTTGAAAAAGGTGCAAACCCACTAGAAAAGCTTAGCGCCACCTAAACCCCCTATGATGGAAGTTGTGAAGAAAGAAATTATTAAATTCCTTGATTGTGGTGTGATCTACCCTATTTCAGATAGCAAATGGGTTTCACCAATGCAACTAGTGCCGAAGAAGTTTGGCATAACTGTGGTAAAGAACGAGGAAAATGAGTTGGTTCCCATGCGAATGCAAACTGGGTGGCGTGTTTGTATTGACTATAGAAAGTTAAATGCAACTACCAAGAAAGATCATTTTCCTCTTCCCTTTATTGATCAATTGCTTGAAAGGTTGGCCGATCGTGCTTTTTATTGTTTTCTTGATGGTTATTCAGGATATAATCTGATTTTCATCGCTCCAGGGGATCAAGAAAAGACAACCTTCACATGTCCATTCGGTACTTTCGCATATAGAAGAATGCCATTCGGTTTGTGTAATGCCCCGACTACCTTCTAGAGATGCATGGTAAGTATATTTTCACACTTTATTGAAAAAATCATTGAGGTTTTTATGGATGATTTTAGTGTTTTCGATGATTCTTTTTATCATTGTCTGGATAATCTTGCATTGATTTTGAAGCGATGCATTGAGTAAACCTTGTATTAAATTGGGAAAAATGTCACTTTATGGTTAATCAAGTTATTGTGTTTAGGTCATGTGGTTTCAGCTAGGGGTATAGAGGTTGATAAAGCTAAAAGAGATCTTGTATGTTACTTACCCTCTCCTACTTCAGTGAGAGAGGTTCATTCTTTTCTTAGACATGCAGGATTCTATGGAGATTTATCAAAGATTTTTCTAAGATTTCTGGACTACTATGTCGACTCCTACAAAAAGATGTGCCATTTGAATTCAATAATGATTGTCAGACAACGTTTGACAAGCTTAAGGAGTTGTTGACATCAACACCTATCATTGTGCCACTGGATTGGAGTCTTCAATTTGAGCTTATGTGTGACACATCAAATTATGCCTTAGGAGCAGTTCTAGGCCAACGGAGGGACAAACGTCTTCACGTCATCTATTATGCCTCCCGAACTTTGAATGATGCTCAATTGAATTATTCCACGACTGAAAAAGATCTTTTAGCTGTTGTATTTACTTTAAAGAAATTTTGATCTTATTTAATTTGAGCTAAAGTTATAATTTTCTCTAATCATGCAGCTTTATAATACTTGCTTACGAAGAAAGAGGCGAAACCGAGACTTATAAAGTGGATACTTCTTCTTCAAGAATTTGATGTAGAGATCAAGGATAAAAAAAAGGGAGTGAAAACGTGGTAGCTGACCACATGAGCCAATTGGTGAGTAGTGAGGAGCCCCTGCCGATTCTTGAGACTTTTCCTGATGAGCAACTATTTTTTATCAAGGTAAGTGAACCATGGTATGCTGATATTGTGAATTACCTTGTATCGAAACAGATTTCGAAAACCTTGACTCGAGTTCAGAAGGATAAGCTCAAGAAAGTGGCGAGACAATTTGTATGGGATGATCCCTATATGTGGAAGCATTGTGCCGGTCCATTGATTAGAAGGTGCGTGCCCAATTTTGAATTTAATTCGATATTGACATATTGTCATTCTTATGCTTGTGGGGGACACTTTGGAACTCAAAGAACAGCTCGTATGATTTTAGAATGTGGATTTTCTTGGCCCACTTTATTTAAGAATGCTAGATTATTTTTTATGACTTGTGACCGATGTCAAAGAACATGTAACTTAGGCCCTAAAAATCAAATACCACAGCATCCTAAATATAGTGTGGAAATTTTTTATGTATGGGTATTGACTTCATGGGTCCATTTCCTTCTTCTAATGGTTTCATTTATATATTGCTTGTTGTGGATTATGTTTCAAAGTGGTAGGAAGCAAAAGCCACCCGTACTGATGATTCCAAAGTTGTTGCAGAGTTTATTCGTTCTAACATTTTTGTATTGTTTGGAATGCCGTGAGTGATTATATATGATGGAGGTTCCCACTTTTGCAACTGTACAATTGAAGCTTTGCTTAAGAAATACAATGTCACACATAAAGTTTCAACACCTTATCATCCCCAAACAAGTGGACAAGCCAAAGTTTCAAATCATGAAATCAAGGGAATACTTGAGAAGACAGTAAAGCCCATCCGCAAAGACTGGAGCATGCGACTTGATAATGCTTAATGGGCATATCGAACAGCATATAAGACACCTATAGGCATGTCTCCCTTTCCGATTGTACATGGGAAATCGTGTCATTTACCGGTTGAGCTAGAACATACGGCGCATTGGGAAATTTAGACTTTTAATATGAACATTGATGATGCTGGCCTTCATAGGAAATTGCAGCTGAATGAGCTTGAAGAGATTTGGAATGACGCATATGAGAATGCCAGGATTTATAAGGAGAAAACTAAAGCTTTCCATGATCGCATGATCCGAGGAAAGACTTTTGTTGTGGGCTAGAAAGTCTTACTTGTTCAGTCATGCCTGAAACTTTTTCCTGGTAAGTTACGTTCTAGATGAGTTGGTCCTTTCATTGTTACTAATGTGTTTCTTCATGGTGCTATACAGGTGAAGAGTGTCACAACTGGAAATGTGTTCAAGGTGAATGGTCATCGACTTAAGCCATATTATGAGTCATTTGTGGAGCATGACGTGGAGGACGTATTACTCCATGTTCCCACTTATTCTGAGGATTAATTGGAGATACCGTCAGGCTGCATGACGTTAAAACATGCGCTTTTTGGGAGGCAACCCAATCAGATTTGCTTTCTCTAACCCTTAATTTTTTTTTTTCGTTATTTTTTATTGTTAGTAGTTTGTTTTTCCTCTTTTAAATCTTTCATTGCATGTGCTATAATCTATTAACATTGAGGACAATGTAGGTTTAAGTGCGGGGGAAACAACGTTGTTTTTGTTTTTGAAATTTGTTTTTTAATAAAAAGTGTCAATTCATTAAAAAAAAAAAGTGTTGGTTTTTGTTTTCTTTGTTGGTATTAGTGTCATTAAAACAATTATAGTTATTTTGAGTCTTAGGATACTTTCCAACACAATGATGAGATCTGGTTTTTAATTGCATGACTTTAAGGTGATTTATAAGCATGAGTTAAGATCTAATATTATTCTTTGGTTATTCATGGTTATCATATGCAAATTCACATGTAATCAACTTAGTAATTGGTATTTGTAGCATGCTTAATTGAATTTAACTCATTATAACCCATATGTGAGTTTTGAGGCTATTGATTCCTTTGATTTTGAGAGTTTTTAGTTAGGTCATCTTTCATTTCTTTTGTCAATAATAATTTGTTCCATGATCTCAATTTTGTTTGCTTTGGTTGCTACTTGGATTGCTTTCATAATTAAGGATTAAACACTTCAACTTGTATAAATTTTGTTCAAAGCATTATATTGAATTGCACAACATACTTGACATGATAAAGGCACCTAGTTTCCACCATTGCCAAATAGGCCTAATCCATGATATATTTCTTTAGGTTAATCCTGTTGAGCCTGCTATTAAGCCTTTTATTTCATTACCCTCATTTTTTATCCTAACTTAATCAGAAGAGTGAAGCATAATTTGATTTGCAGAGACTTTATTGTGGTTCAAGGTATGTTGAAAAGCAAGTGTGGGGGAAGACCCTTATGGTAGACAATTCAAGAAGAAAGAATTGCAAAAAAACAAAAATAAAATAAAAAATAAAAATAAATAAAAATAATAATAATAATAATAATAATAATAATAAATGGTACAAAATTACAGATGGGACACAAGTCCTTGTCTATATTTATTCAGTATTTCATTACCATACAGATAGTCCAATTCTTTTCATTCGGTAGATACAAGATAATGGCTGAAACTCTTCATTATCAGTAGGCCACATCTTCATTTTCCTACTTATGTCTTGAACCCTATGATTCTTTGCTAATGTCTCTAATTTTATTGCATGTTTTCACCATTTCTTTAAGCCCTTTGTAATTTCCTTATCCATTTTTTTCTCTTCCCTTGACCCATTCGCCTCATTACAACCTAAATTAAGACTTTTTGATTGAGTGTGTCTTGCAATGTCACGATGTGAAGATTTGAATGAGATATGAGCATATGGTGTCACTAGTTCTTGCATTTAGTAGTAGTATTTAGGGGTGGGCACGGGACGGGATGGGACGAGATAGACCCATCCCTATCCCATCCCGTTCATACGGGATCGGGACGGGACGGGATGGGAAAAACCTCATCCCGACCTCATGTTCCTCGCAAACCCATCTACAGCCTCCGTATCAACCATCCTTGCCATCATAGCCAACAGACCACCACCATCATCACCTCTCCTCCTCGCAACAGTCCATCAAACAACCACAACCATCATTGAGCACCCTCACCACCGCCAGCCGCCTGCGATTGCCGTCCTTCCATCACCTTCTCGCCATAACACCACCATCGATAGACACTCTTTTCTTAACCCAACATCCGATTGTGCCCATTCCTCTCGTCAACTCCATCAACCACAACCACGCACACAAAGAGTAGAGCATTAGATCAAACACAATCAGAAGGATCAGATCATTAAGAAGAAGATATTTAAGTCTTTTGTCTTTCACTATCCGTACCCAGGCCGTTTCTACTCACCACCACCACCCAGGCGACAGTGTTCATCTCATCTCTTTACTTATTTTAGTTTGATATTTGAATATGGATTACTATTTGAACATAATTAATATTTCTAGCTAAACTCCTCTTAGTTAGGGGTGGATTCGAAGCCCCGAACATGTGTTTTATGAATTAATTGAATTTAATCTTCCTTGCTATTTAGTGATAGTGTTTTGCTTAACTGCTTTATAGAGAACTTTTCTTTGTATGTTTGTTAAGGTGGCCAAATTAGTAAGCATGCTAAGATCTAGGGCTTGAGTATAGGAGAGTTTCACCTAATTGTTATAATCTTGTACTCACAAGTAGTAAATACCAAGGAACGTTGGTAAGGTTAAGTAAAAACCTAGGTAAGAACAAGATGTTGATCATACTTGTAATTGCCTACTCAGTGTTCATATTTTCCACAAAACTTAATGATCTTATATTGTTATCTAACTTGCAATTCTTGATTAGATAGCATGATAAGAATAGTTTGAAAGCAACGCTAAATTTAATTCAACGAACTTGGGAAAATAATAAGATTAATGCAGTGCTGATCACAGTTAATCTTGAGCATTGTCACTCACGAATTAGCAAGTGATTATTGAAGATTGATTTATGAGCATATGTTTGGTGTGTGGAGATAAACCCTTAGCTATTTTCTCATCTTTTCCATCCTTTTAGTTCTATTATCTTTACAGTAATTTTCGTAGTTATTTTCATAGTTTAACTTAGAAAATCCAATCCCCCAATATTTACTTAATTAGGTTGTTAGTTGTCTTTTAGTTATTCTTAGGGTTAGTTGGCAAGTTCTCTAATCCCCGGTCTAGAACAATCCCTATTTATTCTATACTACAATCACAAAGCAGGGTATTAAGTTGTGTGCTACTAAAATAGCGTATCACCTTTGCGTCGTCAGACAAAGAGGGTGATCCAGATCAGGATGTTCAGACTGCGGCGCGACACCTACTTCCTCCTCTGTCAAACTTAGCTATTTTGCTTCTATACCCCCTCCTGCTAAGGAATGAACTTTGTACACTTGCACATTTTTTGTTTCAACTGTTTGAGGAAAACAGGTTTACGTTGAATACGCTCTGTGTCCATTTTGTACTCGTTATCCCTATTGTGTGTTTTCCATTTTGCCTTGTCGTTTTACTTTAGCATAGGCTGGTTGGATCAATAGGAAGTCGAATGGTCAGTCCGTTGTTGAGAGTTTGAGCATTTGTGTTGCGAGTGACTCAGAGTCACTATTGCGTAGTCACGTCTAATTGTGGGCGTTCCACGAATGGTTGAGGAGCGGGTTGCGCCGCACTGCCCAGCTATGGTCCATTCTCCAAATAAGATGTTGGAGGCTTGTTTGGTCTATCTGACTGTTGATCACTGCTACTGGCATGAGTAAACTGTGGTAGTCGAGCCCACGCGTTGTAATTGGGGAGCTTGTTCCGAGTCAAGTTTCATAAGCTTTGGCTGGCATTCCATGTGGCACTAATTCGCTCATTGGCGGGACGATTTGTGGGTCGACATGAGCGCCTTTTGCTAGTAATAGAATGCCAGCTCGTGTGAGTGCGAAGACGCCATTTGAGTTGTGAGCGTGAAGATATTGTTTGAGCTGTGAGCGTGAAGACGTTGGAGATGTGAGCATGAAGACGTTATTTAAGCTATGAGCGTAAAGACATTGTTTAAGCTGTGAGCGTGAAGAACGTTGTTCGAGCTGTGAGCGTGAAGATGTTGTTTAAGCTGTGAGTGTGAAGACGATGTTTAAGCTGTGAGGGTGAAGACATTGTTTAAGATGTGAGCGTGAAGAACGGTGTTTGAGCTGTGAGCATGAAGACGTTGTTTAAGTTGTGATTTATCTTTGGGCCGCTGTTTCAAAAGAGAACGGCGGTCACGTGGCGAGCCGTCTAGGGCTCCCACATTTCGTACCATCTATGTCTGAGCATGGTGGACTACAGGTTTGGGGAGTTGAGGATTCGGCGATCATGGTCTGTTGAAGAGCAACGATCCTGTGGCGAGGCGTCAACATAAGTTCGGGACTAACTTGCCTCTCACCTTTCAAACCATCTACACCCGTACGTAGCGGGCTACAAGTTTGAGACGAGGGGGTTCGACGACTAGGCTGAAGATTAGTGGTCCCATGGTGAGCCATCGAAATCAATTCGGGACTAACTAGGCTTTCACCTTTCAAATCATCTACGCACATGCGCATCGAGCTACAAATTTGAAATTTTTCGGCTACCATGGTTTGTAGAAGATAAGTAGTCCTGCGACAAGCTGTCAAAATCTGTTCAGGACTGACTACGCTCCCACCTTCTAAACCATTTATGCCCACGCTATAAGGGCTACAAGTTCAGGGTTGGTAATTTGGCGACCATGGTCTATAGAAGGGCAGTGGTTTTGTTGCGAGCCATCGAAATAAGTTCGGGACTGACTAGGCTCCCACCTTCCAGACCATCTACACCCGCGCAATGGGGGCTACAAGTCTAAGCTTTGATCAGAAGTTGTCGTTGCCAGTTGTCATCAGCTAGGCTTACCTGATCGGGTTCGGCGATCGTCGTCTGCGAAGGAGGCAACAGTCCCTGGCAAGTCGTTGTCATCAAGCATGATAGCGGCGATTAGACTCCCACTTCCTAAACCATCAAAATCTGCACTAGGCGGACTAGGTGTCAGGGTGAACCATAAATCGTAGTCGCCAGCCAAAGCTGTCTAAGCTTACCTGGCCAAGTAGGGGCTCCGCCAACTGTGAGCGTACGAGCCTGTATCTGCGAACGGGGTGCGTTGTGCGGATGAGTTACGAAAAAGTACCTTGGATCATTTGGTGGTATACAGGTGTGATCTGCGTGTTAGGAATGACTAGGGTTGCTCATGCTCGTGTCAGGTGCGTGGTAAAGTACTATTTGAAGAATGGGCCGAGCCCATGGGCCCATAAAGTGAAAACTAGGGTTCTATGTACGCAAGATGCTACGTGTACCGCATAGATCACATAGTAAAACGTGTACTGCGTGGATTGCAAGACGGTTGAGTATCGGTTACTCCCCCTCAGTTAATAGGGTTGGATGCAGCCTTGTTGATTGGACGAACGTGGACCTGTGTAGTATCCTTTGGAACCGTCATCTCCTCATTTCCCATACACTATTCAATGCTAACATTTAATGCCGAGGCGCGTGTTTGGTGAACCATTATGTCTATATAATGATGTTTCTCCATCGTTGTAGACACTATCTTCTGTAATGTTCTCTTTTGAAGAGGGTGCTTTGGGTTTTCCAAAGGTTGAAAGGAGATTCCCATCATTGGAGTCTTTGAATGTTCTGACATTTGGAGTGACCGGGCAAGATGAGAATTATTGTTATGTCTCATCACCCGCTCTAGGTGCACCTAATTGTTTCGTTGAGATTCCCTGATTTCTTTTCATATTGCGAAAAAGAAGTACGCACTCATTCCCAAGGGATAAGTATGTCGTTTATTCGCTTGCGCTTTGATGTTACCATGTGCTGCCACACCCGCATATATGTGGTTCCTACTGTTAGCTTAGGGTTAATCGAAGTGTTGGCAGATGCGTGATGCTTTTGGGGGGTATCTCTTAGTCACCCCGAGTGTCGTGCATGGGAAAAGTGTCCTCACTTGGCAGCACTGTGAAACCTTGACCACTCCTTCGCTTGCGGCCATCCTTTGCCTTCTTCTACCTCATTCGTGAGATCGGAAGCCATTTGAGAAAGTTTGCAACCCGTTGCAAGGTCTGTGTTGTCGTTGTCGAGTCATTGTTTTGTAGTCTCAGCTTTTCTCACGCCCTTGTCCTTGATATTTGGAAGGAGCCAAGTGAAGTTTTCCTAAGGTTCCTTTACTCTCTCTGGCGTCGGACTGCTTAAGTGACTCTTTATGTCGTAACAGATTTAGATGTTTGTAGTATGCAGTCTTTTGTATCCGCCTCAGACTGCCCGTTGTTACATCTTTCCAGTAATCAATAGAGTGTGTTTGCGTTATTCTTTCTTTATTCCTTAAATGATTGCAAATCACATAGGTTTCTAAGAACTAAAATTCTACATTGACTATGGAAAGGAAAATTAACAACTGAAGTAGACTAACTGTTGGCAGAGAGGAGTCGACTCGGCCCTGAAGTGAATTTGCATGGCCCTTGTTGGATCGTTGACACTCCCATCGGACTGTTGATCTTCGCTGATGTCAATGAGGCTAATAAAAAGTAAACCTCATGTGGGAGTTAATCTCCGCGCTGACAGAATGTCGGGGGTTGTATTCCCTTCCGCATTGACCTCTCAGTTATGTTGGGTTGAGGAGCAGATTGTTTTTGTGTCGCTTGGTTGTTCCCCGTTTATGAAATTAGCCACCGTTGTCGGGATCTCGTGCAAGTGGAGTTGTGTGTCTGTAATCGCAGGATCTGACTCTGTTTTAGGTTGCACTGTAGGATCCATCTGGATTTGGGAACATTATATTTGCTTTAATGCGGCATAATGGCAACCTCGTGCCATAGGCTGGTTTCCACGCATCATTCCTTCAGAGTGGTTAGCAGTGTACTTAACGCACTGTTGAAGGATGGAAACTACTGCCTCCATCTGGTGGAGCCATGGTCTTCCCAAGATCAGGTTGTTGGCAGACGGCTCGTCTACAAACATGAAGTCCGATAACAAGACCTTTCTGAGTTGTGGCTCTCTCGCCACTACAACTAACCTTATCTTCCCAATCGGGAAGCATTTTTCTTCGCTGAATCCGATCAGCGGGTAGTCTGAAGACGTCAGGTTCTCCTCTTTTAGGTCCATATTGTGGAACACGTTGTAGAACAGGACGTTGAACGAGCTCCATGTGTCTACTAGGACTCTTTTTACCTCCCACTTCGCAAGAGAGACAGAGATGACTAAGGCGTAATTGTGCGGTGCATGGACTCCTTCGAGGCCCTTGTCTGTAAAGGTTAAGGTGGGAATGGGGCTTTGCATCCTCGAGTAGCAAACGCGTATGTTCTCATCCGCGGGTTGTGTCTGCATCTCCAGTAGAGTTCGCTTGTGGGACCTGTTTGATTGGTCTTCATTTAGTCTGACCCCATGAAGAACGTAGATTATGCTCGGAGTCTCCTTCTTTATTTCCTTCATTGACTCCCCTCGATCCTTGGACCGTTCTGGTCGCTTCTTGGAGCTCAAGACTTCTTTTAGTTTGCTCCTGCGGATCCAGTATTCAATCTCATACCTTAGACTCTTGCAATCGTTGGTATCATGGCCAACCTCATTGTGGTAGGAGCAATACTTGTTGTTGTGGTAGGAGCAATACTTGTTGTCACGCTTGGAGGGGTCTCCGCGCTACTTTGGAGGCCACTTCAGATTTTCCTAGTTTTTCATGGAATTGAGGACATTCGACAGGCTAGAATTTAGGGGGTTCACGACTCTGGATCCAACGTAGTTGGATGCTTTTTCTGGCCTAGCCCAGCCAGGGTCTGACCTATTGTCATTGCGCTTTCGCTTGCCTCTTTCTTCATCTTCGCACCTCCTTCCCTTCTTCCTGTCCTTAAGAGCGGAGGGTCTCATATTTCTATTTGTTTCCCTTTTCTCAGTTATTAACTCCTCTAAGGTTATGTAACTCTGGCCGCTTTTGAGAAGCTCCTTCATATCCAAAGGGGTTCCTGGTTGAGACTTTCATAAAGCTTTCCTTCTTTCAGGCCCGCGGTAATAGTCGTCATTGTTGCAGCCATCGATGAGTGTCAACTCGTCGTTGAAGCGCGTGACATGCTCTTTAAATGTCTCCTACAAAACTTGAGAGTATGTAGTGTGGGCCTTTCCTCTGGCATTGACTTCCTACAAAATGTGTCATGAACTCCTTAGCCAGTGCCTTGAATGAATCGATCGACTTCGGTGGGAGGTTGTGGAACCATATTAGCGCTGATTTTTTCAGGCTGGTGGGGAAGGTTTTGCACATGACCGACTCAGATCCTTCTTTGAGTGCCATTACGTTATGGTAATTGCGTAGGTGGTCGAACGGGTCGGTGGTCCCATCGTAGAAGTCGAGATTTAGAAGCGTGAACTTCTTTGGAAGAGCTTCAATCATGATACGGTCTATGAATGGTGGAACAAAGCGACGGTACAACACATCTGGGTTGTGCGCCCCTTTGTGGAGGGGGTTCTTTGGGTCGAGCCTCTCTGCTCGGAGAGTTGGTTCCGCTTTAGCTGCGCACCCTTCCCTGGTCCAATGGGAACTAGCAGAGGCTTGACTCTCCTGTGTTTGCTCTCTGTTGTCTTTCAAAGATGGAGGCTTGTGTTACTCCGGATCTCCATTGGTGGGTGGAGGGTTTTGTTGTATGAAAGCCTCCACGGCTTTGGCGATTTGTTGTATTTGAGACAACAACAAATCCATCCTGCGGTCTGTCATCGTCGTAGCTGGCGCGAGGGCGTGAGTTTGTGTCCCGTATGACACCGTAATCGTTGAGAGCGGTGGTATAGCGCCAGTCGAGGAATTTGACATGTCCCCTTGTTCTCCATTGTTGCATGATCGGGTAGTCACCATCTATTCGTAGCCTGAGGGGAGATGATGCCAGTAAAAGGTTAGTAACTTAGTCGTCGCCACGGACAGCGCCAAACTGATGCAGTCATTTTCTGTTCCCTGTTTTGACATTAACCTACTGACCTACACAAGGAACGCACGTGAGCCACAGACCACCGTTGTGGTGGCCGATGGCACTCCGATGCTAAAGTCAGACAAGGATCTGAGGAAGGTGTAATGCTATAAACAGGGAATTTTTAACGTACCTTAGCTTACCAACCTCATGTCTTATTTATATGCAGGAGTCCTAGTTTGACTAGGTCATCGATGGCGTAGTTTAGGAAAGAAGATATGCATGGAGATCCTTCTGTAATTAAAAATTGTGTTGTAGAGGGAAGTTTCCCTGTTAGCCATGTACTCCTAGATACATGGGGGATAGTTCTCATTCCGAGAGTGGTCTATTGGTAGAAGTCTCCTTATGAGACATATACTCTGGAATCCGCTTCCTAGTTGGAAGCAAATAGTTGTTGTAGTCGCCCGTTCGAAGCTGATTCTCGAGATACTTGCCTTTAACAGAGCTTACGGGTATTGAGGATAGTTGTGAGACATGTGGTTCTAGCGAGCTGTAAGAATTCGGGTCTGTTTAGCTGACTGCATTGGGCGGGTTTAGAACCGCATGGGCCGGATCATTATTGGGTTGACACTAGGGACTCTCTTTTCTCGAGATCACCATGACACGTGTACGGTGTAGAGCTGGGACCATTTTGGTTTATCATCACGTACCTTGTCTTCAATAGCTTTATCAAGCAAAAGGAGGGTGCCTGCAACACTAGCAATAGCCTCTAGTCATTTAGTGTTTTAGAACATTAGGACATTCCTCAAGTAAATCCATATGGGGATCCTACTCAAAGCAGTTGCATCTTTTTCCAAGAATGGTTTCCAAGGCTTTATAATAAAGTGCATGCAGACAATGTGAAGACGTCTTATCACTATGACCTTTCTCTGTCTTCAATCTCCTTGAACATGAACACAAAGGTATTATCACTATGTGTTTCCATATCAAATCCAACCTTGAGTTTTCAAGTCCTTGCAAGCACTTCTAGCACATACCCAAATGCTAGTCTTTTCTCTACAAAATTCCTAATTAACAGCTCCTCACATTCTTTTTCTCTTTACAAAATCGGCATATTGAAGTTGTACCACTGATTTCCCTTCAATCAGTGCAGGGGCTTTATACGCAAGTTTTATTGTGTCGGTCTCCTTCTTCTTATTCAAAAGTAGGCTTGCCCATCTCTTCCCCTTAGGGTTTTCTTGTTTCTTGCCCTCTCCCAATGTATTCCTTATACATGCATTAACTATTGCATGTTGGTGTGCAATTTTCTCATCACCCAACATATTAACATCTTTAGCAATACATTATTGTTCTTCTCCTTTACCATTGTTCTCATCTTTGCTTCCTTCTCTATACTATCATATATATTCCCCTAGCCTTCAAAAGGGATTGTCCTGCACCAAGGTATCTCTATTACACCAGCACCATATTTCCCAGTGTTTTAAAAAGCGTTAGGCGGTGGGCGGGCGGCGAGCAGGTGCCTAGCGCCTAGGCGGTCTTAGGTTTTGTATTATAACTTTAATAATTTACAAAAGTTAAGCATAATACCTTATCAATTACATCCAATTTAATGCCAATATACATATGCACAATTTTAAAACATGAAAAATTAACAATCATGAACAAAATTTATTAAAACTCAAATGACTGAAGTTGGTCATGATGGATACTTTATACAAATTTGAATTTGTGGACAAATATCCAAACCTACTATTTTATTTTTCTTCAAATTGCATGAATAACCTCAGTCATGTTTGATAAAATCAGAAATCTACATTACTAAAATTGGTACTGGCAGATCCTTTAAGAATTTCATTAAGTAATCATCCTTTGCTACATTTAGACATATACTGAATAAAAAACAATTAAATTGTTTATTTCTAAAAAAGAGGAAAGAAAAATAAAATAAAAAACACAATCAGCGATATTAAAAAAAAAAAAAAAAAAAACTCTCCCAGACCGCCTATACCCCCGCCTAGGCCGCCCAGACCCAGCCTAGGCCGCCCAAACCCCGCCTAGACCGCCCAGACTGCCCAGAACCCGCCCAACCATTAATCTGGGCATTTTTCTACCTTCTAGTGCCTAGGGGCCGCCTAGGCCGATTTTTAAAACACTGATATTTCCATTCCATCTCCTCAATCCTTTTTTTCAAACTCTAGCACAAGACCATACTTTGAGACTTCTTAGGGGTTACTTTCATTTTTTTCCTTGTCGTGAGATTCATACCCATAAGAAGAGATAAGGTGAACCGTGCGTGCATCCAATCTATTCATCATCCATAGCCTTGTGGTTGAGCAATCATCAGCCTACATATCGAGAAAACCCTTGAACCCCAAAACCCTAACAATTACCTGGGAAGTGAAACTCTGCCACGGGAGTATTACTGTTTATGTCACTACAAGGACGACCTTGGGCAGGGATTCCCAAGAGGGATAAATAAGTAATTGTTTGTTTTCCTTTTATTTTGTTCAAACTATGATTGGCATCGCCACATCAACAATGCCCCTGAAAGACTGCAAAAACAAGGCCTCATAGATGCTTGTTTATTTTGACCTAGAAGTAAACAATAAATAGCATTGCCCTTGTTTCTACATCATCTTGTTATAAATAATTAGGGCATCTCCACCATGCAGTGGAAAACAAAAGCAAAATATGGGGTTTTGATCCTCATTTTACATATCATCCCCACTTTTTATGGCATATGACAAGTTTGATAAAATAAAAAGAGAGGAATAAAAAAATAAGCGGACCGCCTAAGGGTGCAAATTGGGGCCCATGAATATTGTGTAATCACGTGAGAGCAAAATAATATGTTTATGTACTTTTGAGCAAAAAAAGCAAATGTTTTGTTTTCCACCCCATGGGTAGAGATGAACCTATAGATTGTGTTGACCCTGCCAAAAAGTAACATGATTTAAACCATTCCTAATATAGGAGTAGAGAAATTCTAAATAGCGAGGAAACGAGCGAGGGGAGGGAGGTGGTGGGGTGGGGACCGTTCACCTCCCTCCAGTCAGCTCTATGGCCCTTTCGAGGAAGCAATTCTAGAAGCATCTAATTCATAATTATGTTGGAAACACTGAAACTTCTCCTTGTGGTATAAGGAAAACAAAACATGAATAATTTTCCAAGTAGGATTAGGTTTTCCGGTTTGGAATTCTTTACCTATATGTTTAAAGATCTAGGAAATTAGCCTCTCAAGAGTTTGTTCTTAAGTGAGAGTTGTAATTTTTATTAGCTAAGAAGATAACAAAGGTTGGACAATTAACTTTATATTCTCTTTTATTATTCCGCATATACTCTGAATTGTAACAATTCCAAAAAATAACGTGCTCGCATACCTATTAGGCTATTACCAAAGGAAACAAGAAATAAACACCCATCTAATACCATTCTCATCTAAAGCCAATATCTTGTTACAACCCATATAAAAGGACAATGGTAGTAGAGATCACGTTATGGGAATTCATTGGTGGTCATAGGTTAGGAGAAACCTCTGAAGGAAGAAAAAACATATCAAAGGAAACGAAATTGGTTTCAATTTCTAATCTTTCCAATTAAATCTAAATATAGTTATTTGAATTAATTGTTATTTTCCTTAATTATCTTAGAGATATTAACCAATATTTTCTCCAAACCTGAAAGTTTTACCTAGCTGATATGTTAGTAACTCTAACAATAAGAGAAAAAAAAAACATAAGCGTAAAGACATAAAAAAAAAAAAGATGAATTTTAGTATTTTCTCTCATTTTATTATAAAAGGGAAATTTTGGTAAATTATGAATTCTTAATTTTAATTAAATACTATAACTAGATTTGAGAATGTAGGATTTTGTTTCTTTTGTTATTCTTGGGATATGTAATTATATAAGATACGTAACTGTAGTCACCCTAGAATGATGCGAATGTGATAAGGAGAAGTATGTGAAAATGTTTCATTACATTCATCTAAGAGGTTTTATGCCATAAAGAAGTTAAATACATTTGGACTAGAAAAATCAAAGTATTGAATTACCGTTCTATAACTAAATTTACAACATCTTCCAAGGATAACAATTGGCGAGTACTAGCTTAGCTCATAGATTTATGTCGGGTGGTATCACAAGTCCAGGGTTCGAACCCTGTTTGGTTATGAGATCTAATAAAATCATGCTCACCATCAATTAGTATGCTACTCAGTATAAAATATGCAAATTGCATTGGAGCTATTGCTTTTACGCATTGCATCGTGGAAAAAAAAAACATATGAGATTAGTGGTATTCTAGCTAAAGGATTGAACATAATTTAATTAATCTTAAATTTTCAAAAATATCCAAAACCATAGTTATCGATTTCAGATATTAAGAAAGTTTCGGTTCAAACTTTTCTGAAAATTGTCCAAAACAATGGTTAGCAATTGTGGATACTGAGAACATTTCCAACCACTCGAAAGATATATATCATGTATTTAAAAGATAATAATAAGTAAATAATAGTTCTAATTTCTAAAAGGAGTTATTGAAAAATTAAACCTAAGAAGTCATACGCTAACCTCATAAACATTAAAGATCTTTGTCAAATATTGTTTGATCCCTCTAAGCATGAGTTTGAAAATGTATTTGCTAATTATGTGAAAACAATGTAAAAATGTACGGTGGAATTATAAACTGTATATCAAGTGTTGAGATTAGAACAATGCTTTGAAAAATCATTTAAAGATTATACAACTAATGAGGATCATTGTCAAAGGACAAGAAGAACTCATGAAGATTAGTCAAAGCTATGAAGACCAAGACATGCTAACCATAAGAAGTCAAGTTAAGTAAACAAAGATTAAATTCTTTAGAGATGACTCAAGAGTTGGAATTCAATTCAAAATTTGACTCTGGAGATTTCCCTCATGATAATGACATTTCTTCCATGAGATATGCCCATGTGATAAATAGACAAGACCATATGACAAAGTATTTGTCAAGTAATTTGCCCATGTGAGTAAGGAGTCTCTTTTATTTGAAAAAACGATATGGGCAAGGAAAAGTTGACTTCACCCCTTAAGAAGTCAATTTCAGCATGTGGCCGTTCTAAAAAAGCAATGAGTTATTATGAAAAACAGATTGAAACGTTAATGACGTCAACTTCACTCTCTTCAACTAAAATTGTAAATAGGGCTCAAGACCATTCACTTGTATTTATCTTACATGTTATCAACTCCTTCATCATTCTATCCCCTTTTGGCATTCCCTCTGAGAAATCCATTCACGCATTCAAAACCTTATCCTTTGTGAGAGATCCTATGGTATTCTAAGAAGAAATTCTTATTCTCTTCATGGTCTATTTAGTTATTTAAAGAGAATAGAGAAGATAAATGAGGAAAAAGAGTTGAAGGGAGCTTTGTATTGGTATATGCCTCATTTGGAGAGTTGTTGAGTCTTCAACCATTTCATTTCATCCTTGAGTGAAGTTTCCATCTTTCATTGAGTGAGGAATGGATATAAAAAGTTTATAAGCCTCTCTATCAAACAAACGAGTGTCACTATGAGAGAAAACCTTTTTGAGTGTTAGCTTTCCTAAACTCACCTTCACCTAATATGGGTTATTGAATCCGTGGAATTGATTCGTATGAGTAAGTGTCACCCGGGTGACCCAAAGCAAGTGATACTTAGCGTTGTTTCATCCCATGATGGCGTGATCCCTGGCAAACGTGGAACACAAACATAAGACCAAGTTATAAATTCGGGGTCCCAAACACAAGTTTCTAAGACTTGGTTGTGGTTCCATCACAATGGTGATCGTCAAGGTGTTCGTAAGACTTGGGGAACTGAGCACTTGGTTCATGTCTGTAAGTCTCATAGGAGCACAATGATTAGACGTTGCGAGGTTGTAAAATGTTGATTGAGAATGGAGTTATTTTTTGATCAAGTAATAAAAACTTGAGCCTTGTGAGCCCTTTACCTGGGAAGTAATGGGTTGGAGCTAATCAAACTCCAACTTAGGTGAAACTCGTTATAACTGTGCCTTTGTCTAGTTTGCTTTTTTCCTCCCGTTGACTTTATTTGTTTTACCTTGCATGCTTAGATTAAATTTTTTTTTCACTTTCCATTGTTTGTATTGTTTGGATGTTCGATTTGCATACTTAGGATTTCTTTGGAGGGGGAGGGGAGGGGTTCTGAAAAGATTTTTCATTTGGTGTTCATTTTTCAAGTGAATCAGCTAAACTTGTGAACCTTGTGGTATTAACTCTCCTTGAGTCACAACATAACCCTTCGATAAGTTTAGGCACAGAACTTCAAAATCGAATACTTCTGTTTTTTTTTAAACAAAACCGATTTTCTAAAAGTGACTATAAACCCCCATTCTAGTCGACATTAACCTAGTATTAGTTAACTCTTAGTGAGTATCTGTGCATACCTCACATTTCCAGGGTGGATGTTGTTTGGAAGAGTTGAAGAACCATCGTAGTTTATCTCGCATTCTATTCACGTTTTCTATAACAATTCAGCTCAAACTTCAACTTTCCATCTCGATTAACGCCTAGTAAATTCTTAATGAGTCGACAGGGGTGAAACATCATGTCGGTTAATATGAGAGATTTTGGTAGGAAAATCGCTTCTTTTCCAAACAATTGAACACAATTCTATCAATTAATCCAACCCATCTTGCACTTGAAGAAGTCACTCTCTTGTTTTCACTCTGAATTCCAACAACCCAGAAACTCGTTTCAATTGACTAAGCTTCTTCAATGTTTCTCAACCTTCATTCAATCTCCCTTTCATCAAAATCCCATTTCATATTCTCTCAGGATTCAATGTTCTACCACTACCCAAAACAACTTTTTAAAATCGATTGCAGAAAAAGTTGCAATTTTTCTTGTTGGATCACTTTTGTTCATGGGGAGTATGGGTTGCAAACCTGTTGTGGCACTATTAGATGCCCAAAAAAGCACTTCTTCTGCACCTATGAAGCCTCTTGAAGCGTATGGTTTTTATTATGGCTAATGAAAATTCTTATTTTTGTCATTTTGACCTACCCTACTATTTTGTTTTCAATGCAATTTTATATGTAATTGCAAACATTAAAATAATGAATTGTCTGTTCACAAGTGGTATAAAACCTCCAAAATATATATTTGAAATTTTATATATTTTATCTATTATTTGCAACTTGAAGACACGTTCAATCATTTGCGTACTTAAAAAAGTAGTCACCCCATCCATTTCATTTATAGTGATGGGAGGTAGCGAAGGTATGTTCGAAAAGTAGTTTGAATTAGAACAGTTGATAAGGTCTTTTTTCATTAGCTTCAGATTTCACATGAGCTCGCCCTCCCGTCATATTTACGTGATTCCATCCATACTAGCATTAGTTGTTTGGCATGCTTCACTCAATAACTAAACAATTTTGGAGGGAAAGACATTTTGTGTAATATATGCACACACAAATAAAGAGGTATAGGCGCATTAGGGACAAAAAATTGGATTTTACTAATTCAGAAGGATTCTCTTAGTTTTCATTGTAAATTTAGTATCCTACATACACATGACTAATAAAAACTACATCATTGAGCTTCATTTGAACTGAAATTTTGAAGATAATTAAAAACCAACAACAAAAACAATGTGCTAAAGTTTAGCTTGTTTCAACATGTGTGCCTCGAGATCTGTGTTAAGTGGGATAAAATGAATTTTTTTGTTGATACATGAAGGGACAAAGCAAGCGAGGGCCCACTTTGGACGCGATGCAAGCCGGCTGGTAGGAGACTAGCCCATTGTCCAAGAGCACCCTTTCTGGTGGTCCTTAAAATTAGAAAGACTATTTATCAAAATATTAAATGGCGGAACCTAAACATGTATCTAGAGGAACGAGCTGAAATTTTGGTGCATTTCTAGTGTTAATCCATAATTTTCCTTAAAATTCAGCTCAAATAGAGCTAAACGAATTAAAAATAAATAAAATTTAAACTTAATAGAGTCCTTAATTTATAATGAAAAATAAGGTGGTCCTCCTAAATTAGTAAAAACCATTTTTTATCCTCATAAATAAAGAAGCAACACAAGCATATAGTTTAGAAGATAAAGTAGACAATATAACATATAACGTAGACAATATAACAGGCCCAAAATATCGGTATTGTTTTCGTAGTCTAGGAGTATTATTCATATCTATTCTAAGCAGATTGAGAAACATTTTGATGATGAGGCTGGGCAAAACACTAATAAGTTCAACCATTAGAAGTTGCACGTGCCAACCAACCTGTTTGCATAGTGTTCTTTGCGAAAGATGTTACACATTTGGACCTATTGGCAGCCTTACTTAGAAGCTTATTGCCCATTTTGATCATGGGTTTGAGGCAGGATCCTTGTTCTGTGTCCTTGCTAGAGCTTGCATAATAATCTGTGAGTTGCATTGAAACAACTAATTTGTGGTTGTTTATAGTGATGCTAATCTGAAACCAGCACACAAGGCCCCATCTATGTGGTTTGTGGTTTTGTCAATATGAAGATTAAATAGGTACTTGCCTCGGCAATTTTAGGATTGCACTCAAATTAGTTTCCAATTGAGCTTATAAGATACAAACAAGTTTTCCTTCTTTTTAAGCACAACAAACTTGTTTGTTGAGTTAAACTTGTTGCATTTATCATTAATAACGTACCCAAGCAGTTACATGTCAAACGAAGTCCATTTGGTCACTCAACTCATTGTATTATCGAATTGCACTCAAATTGGCCTCCAATTGAGCCTATAACGTACAAATGAGTTTTCCTTATTTATTAAGCACACCACAACTTGTTTATTGAAATAAACTTGTGCATTTGTCCTCATTAACATACCCAAGCGGTTAGAAGTCAAACGAATTCCATTTGCTCACTCAAATCCTTGGACTCTCGGATTACACCCAAGTTGGCCTCCATTGGGCCTACAACATACAAACAAAGTTTCATTCTTTGTTAAGCACCAACAAAACTTGTTTGTTTAGTCAAACTTATTGCATTTGTCATTATTAATGTATCCAAACAGTTAAAAGTAAAATAAAGTCCATTTGGTCACTCATATCCTTGGACTCTTTGATTGCACCCAAATTGGCCTCCAATTGAGCCTACAACGTACAAATGAGTTTTCCTTCATTGTTATAGCACAACAAAACTTGTTTGTTTAGTCAAGCTTGCTGCAATTGTCATTCTAAATGTACCCAACCCGCTAAAAGTCAAACAAAGTCTATTTGGTCACTCAAATCCTTGAACTTTCGGATTGCACCCATATTGGCCTCCAATTGAGCCTACATCGTAAAAACGAGTTTTTCTTCTTTGTTAAACACATAAAACTTGTTTGTTGAGTCAAACTTGCTTCACTTTTCATTCTAGACGTACCCAAGCGGTTAGAAGTCAAACAAAATCTATTTGGTCACTCAAATCCTTGGACTCTTCGATTACACCCAAATTGGCCTCCAATTGAGCATACATCATAAAAACGAGTTTTCCTTCTTTGTTAAGCACAACAAAACTTGTTTGTTGAGTCAAATTGGTTCAATTTTCATTCTAAAAGTACCCAAGTGGTTAGAAGTCAAACTAAGTCAATTTGGTTACTCAAATCCTTGTAGTCTTGGATTTCACCCAAATTGGCCATCAATTGTGCCTACAACGTGCAAACAAATTTTCCTTCTTTGTTAGGCACAATTAAACTTGTTTGTTGTGTAAAACGTGTTTCATTGGTTATTGTTAATGTGCTTAAGCGGCTACATCTCAAACAAAATCCATTTGTTCACTCAAATCATTGTATTTTCAGATTGCACCCAAATTGGCCTCCAATTAAGCCTATAACGTACAAATGAGTTTTCCTTTTTTGTTAAACACGAAAACTTGTTAGTTAAGACAAACTTGTTGCATTTGTTCTTATTAACATACCCAAACAGTTAGAAAGCAAACGAAATTCATTTGATCACTCAAATCCTTGGACTCTCGGATTACACCTACATTGGCCTCCAATTAGGCCTACAACGTACAAACGAAGTTTCCTTCTATGTTTAGCATAACAAAACTTTTTTTGAGTCAAACTTATTGTATTTTTCATTATTAACGTATCCAAGCAATTATAATTCAAACGAAGCCCATTTGGTCACTCAAATCCTTGGACTTTCTGATTGCATCCAAATTAGCCTCCAATTGAGCCTATAACGTACAACTAGTTTTCCTTCTTCGTAAAACACAACAAAACTTTTTTGTTTAGAAAAACTTGTGCATTTGTCCTTATTAATATACCCAGCAGTTAGAAGTCAAACAAAGTCCATTTGGCTACTCAAATTCTTAGACTCTCGATTACACCCAAATTGGCCTCCAATGGGGCCTACAACATACAAACAAAGTTTCCTTCTTTCTTAAGCACCAACAAAACTTGTTTGTTGAGTCAAACTTATTGCATTTGTCATTATTAATGTATCTAAGCAATTAGAAGTCAAACAAAATCCATTTGGTCACTCAATCCTTGGACTCTTTGATTGCACCCAAATTGGCCTCCAATTGAGCCTACATCGTACAAATGAGTTTTCCTTCATTGTTGAGCACAACAAAACTTGTTTGTTTAGTCAAGCTTGCTGCAATTGTTATTCTTAATGTACCCAAGCGGTTACAAACCAAACAAAATTTATTTCGTCACTTAAATCCTTGGACTATCAGATTACACCTAAATTAGCTTCCAATTGGGCCTACAACGTACAAACAAAGTTTTCTTCTTTCTTTAGCACAACAAAACTTGTTTTTTAGTCAAACATGTTGCATTTGTCATTATTAACAAACCCAAGCAGTTATATTTCAAACGAAATCCATTTGTTCAATCAAATCCATGGACTTTATGATTGCACACAAATTGGCCTACAATGTACATATTAGTTTTCCTTCATTGTTGAGCACAACAAAACTTGTTTGTTGAGTCAAACATGTTGCAATTTTTGTTTTAAAATTACCCAACCGGTTAGAAGTCAAACGAAGTCCATTTAGTTACTCAAATCCTTGTATTCTTGGATTGCACTCAAATTGGCCATCAATTTAGCCTACAACATACAAACGAGTTTTCCTTATTTGTTAAGCACAACAAAATTTGTTTGTTGAGTCAAACTTGTTGCGTTTTTCAATATTAATGTATCCAAGCGGTTAAAAGTCAAACAAAATCCATTTGGTCACTCAAATCTTTGGACTCTCAGATTGCACCCAAATTGTTCTCCAATTGAGCCTACAACGTACAAAATGAGTTTTCCTTCTTTGTTAAGCCCAACAAAACTTGTTTGTTGAGTCACACTTATTACAATTTTCATTCTAAACGTACTCAAGTGGTTAGATGTCAAACAAAGTCTATTTGGTCACTCAAATCCTTGTATTCTTGGATTTCACGCAAATTGGCCATCAATTGAGCCTACAACGTACAAACGAGTTTTCCTTCTTATTTATGCACAATGAAACTTGTTTTTTTAGTCAAGCTTGTTGCATTTGTCATTTTTATTGTACCTAAGTCGTTACATCTCAAACAACGTCCATTTGGTCACTCAAATCCTTATATTCTCAGATTGCACCAAAATTGACCTCTAATTGAGCCTATAATGTACAAACGAGTTTTCCTGCTTTGTTAAGTCAAACTTATTGCATTTGTCCTTATTAACGTACCCAAGCAGTTAGAAATCAAATGAAGTCCATTTGGTCACTCAAATCCTTGGACTATTTGATTACACCCAAATTGGCCTCCAATTGTGCCTACAACGTACCAACGAGTTTTCCTTCTTTGGTGAGCACAAAAAAACTTATCTATTGAGTCAAACTTGTTGCAATTTTCATTCAAAACTTACCCAAATGGTTGGAGCTATTCCCCTTTTCATCCTTGTCCTTGGCTCTGGAAGAGTGTTTTGACTCACTTTCTCCCTTTCTGGCTGCCAACATTTCTTTCAGGGTGATGTATTTTTAGGTGCTCCTTAGCAAACCTATCATCTCCTCCGAGAATGGATGGTGCGATCATACAGGGCATCAGGATTGGATGCTCTTAATCGGAGCGGGTTCTCAACCATGGTTTTGTTTGTCCTCGGGGTATGGACCCCATGATCCTCGTTAGTGGGTGTCATCATGATATTTCTTCTACCCTTCTATAATCACATAGGCTTATTATGCTTGAATTAGGCCCATTTTATCCTTAAAAATTTTACAATTTTTTCTTTAACACCGAAATCTTAATATCAAGTGACCGAAATCACAATCCTTGATTCCTAGGATTTAGATGATATGTAGTGCAAAATTATTACGGCGTGCTTCAGTCCTCAAAATGCTAGGATTCCATTTCATAGAGATGCAACATTCAAACTCACTTTAAAAAGCCTCGTACTTGCTTGCAAGCAATTTGGTCTAAATGAATTTACTATTAAACTAATGTATGTCTTAATTCTGCCCTGGACTTTACAGGGGATAATCTACAATTTGCTGAACAAAAAAAAGGAAGCTAAAGAGCAATTTGAGACATATAGGAACCTTGTACCACATGAATTGCCCGAGAGAGGCAAAACTAATATATGTTTGAGAGACATAGTAATTTGAGATGTTGTGCTAATAGTGAAAACATAATCAACTGAGCAACTTCGGAAAGAGTTCAAGACTAAAGTCTCATTTAGATATACAAACTGTGTGATACAACACAAGAATCGGTTGAATGAGTGAGTTCTATTTGGCTCCAAATGTTTTTACCAGTCTGTTGTAACTTACAAGAAAATGACTCTCGGCCGGTCTATTCAAACAAATTATTTTTTTATCATCTCCCTTTCATTTCTTGTGCTGCCAAAACTAATATATGTTTTGTAATTTTGTTAGGATTTGTAACATGGTAACAATTTACATATTGGATTATTACATGTACTGATTAAACCCCCAGACTTGTACCACCTTTGCATTTATGTTCAAGTTTGTTCAAATAGAGATTAAGTCCCAATATCATGTTGACCATTGTTTAAAATCGAAATTTGTTGATTGTTACTTAAATCGCGGTGTATAAGAAATTAGATGATTGATCTTGTAAGAACTTAGATGATTGATATTGGGATCTAAACTCTAAGTTTGACTTAAGACCTAAACGTGAAATGGTACAAAATCACATTTACAAAATAATGGTACAAATAAGGGATCCAAAACTAAAGTTGCATGGGGATTTTGTAAAAATAAGTAATTAAAAAAAATCGTAACAAAATACAACACATCTAAGCCCTTTACTAAAGGGTCTACCGGCTTAGACCTAAGGCCAATATACGAGTACATTAAGTTAGTCAAAACAAACTGAAACCTTAGCACGATATTTCACATGAATTCACACGTTTCCTAAAATATATAGCTCAAACAAAAACATCAAAGTAAACCTAGGTCGAGCTTGTAGGTCATGTTTTGATGCATTTCTCAAGGGAATGCTCATTAAGAATAAGAATTTTGTTAGTTGTGAATGTCGACAAAGTTTCCATGGAAAAACGTCGTAAGGCCCATTTTCACCACCCCCCCCCCCCCCCCCCCCCAAAGAAATAAGTTTCCTTGGAAGAAAAAAAATGCGACAAAATGATTTAGATGACATAATGACTGATATGGTAATAGCAACAAGCACATAAATGAATGAGCTATGCTCATTGTCAACAATAAAGTACATAAATGAACGTAGATATCAACAATATAAAATTACAACCCGTAAAAAGAACCAAAAAAATGATGGATTAACCTTTCGACCATTTCATTCATTTTTTTACGTCCATTGTTCCATTTTCAACCATTTTTTATTCTCCTTGCTCGAATTTGAGTTTTTGGGTATGATTTGAAAGCTTGTTTACTTTTAAGGTTATTTGAGTGTGTTTTTGAAGGTTGAAGAAGAAACATTGAAGATGGTGTTTGAAGATAAACTTTAAAAGGAAGACTTTTGTGGGCTTTTAAGGTGTTCCAACAACTTTGAAGAGGATGTTTGGTGAGGATGGATGATGTTTGAAAATGGAGGAGATTAGTTGAAATAGATGTGATTTGGGTAGAAGATGGAGATGATTTGGCTCAGGTTCACAAAAATACAGATTTGGGCGAGTATCCCAAAGGACACTTGCGAACCTCCATGCGAGTTTGTGTTTAAAAACTCGTCGGATCTATATATATATTTTTAAACTAGATGCAAAATTACTATGTACCACCACCATGAAAAATTGCCAGCATTAATATAGAAACTCGACCAAGGGTTTCTGAGTATCATTTGTCGTACTCGAAAACTATAGGTCGATTTTTTGTACTAATGCTTGCAATTTTTTCATGTATGGTGGCACAAAGTAATTCTTCATCCAATTCTTATTAAAAAAAAATAGATATGGGAAAAACTCGCCCATAGGTTCGCCCAGATTTTTTTTTTTTTTTTTTTTTTTTGTCAATCCAAACAAAACTCATCTACACCTCAACTCCATCTTCAACCAAACTCTTCTACCCTCCACCAAATTTCTCTTCAAAGTTTTTTGGAACCCCTTGGGACCTCACAAGGTTTCACCCCTTTCATTCTTTCTATATCATCCATCTTCAAGCTTCATCCTTCCACAATACCTTTATTTCCAACTAACAACCTCCATTTTCAAGTTTTTAAGCTGCTAAAGTATACAAAAAGCTTCAAATCAAGCAAATGACTTGAGAAAACAAATGAAAATGAGCAAATGAGGTCGGAGACAGGAAATTCGAGAATGTGGAGGAAAAACAATTTATGGAAAAAAAAAATTGAAAAGGTTAAGAAGAAGTAGACCAATTGCCCTCCTTAAAGGGGACCTTGTTTGGTCCACTTTTCCCTAAAGAGTCTCCTAAAGTTGGGTGCATATGGGAGGAGTATTTGAAAAGGATTTCTAAATAAAAACATAATATGTAAAAACAAAAAAACAAAAAATTAGAATGCACCCATGGATGCTACGAGGAAAATGACATGAGATTTTATTTTATTTTATTTAAAAAAAAATTTGGAGGGGGGTTTGTACAATAAATTATCTATTGACCCATGTGGGTAATTGATTTTTTTTAAAGAAAATAATACAGTTGTTGTATTGATATCACTAAGACGTGTCAATTACATGGTAATCCAATTTAAATTATACAACATCTACGAAAAATGGTCGTTTTGAATTTAATTAAATGCAGCCAATCATATCTACAATTGAAATATGACACATCTTTCAAGGTACCCCAAAAAGAACTCCAAGTCCACAAAAGGGATTTGATGCTTTCCATGAGGTCTTTGTTGGAGCTAGCTTTGTTTTCAAACATGCACCAATTTTGTTCTTTCCATATACACCAAAGCAAGTCATGGAGTCATTTTTGCCAAATCTACTTGCCATTGGGAGTAAGATTAAGCTTAAAGACATTGTGGTCATTCCGGTATCTTATTCTCTACAATACACAACCAAATTGTGTTGTCGAAACACCAAGTTCAACTGCTAATTTCATCCAAATTTAGGCAACCACTTCACATTTTAGGAATAGGTGATCTAAGGGGTTTCTTAATCCTTGCCACACGTGTAGCATCTATTCACCCACTAATCCCCTTTCCTCACAAGGTTATCAATTATGAGAGGTTTCCCTTGAGTAGTGAACCAAACAAACAAACAAAATTGATGTCAGAAACGCTAATGAGATCCATATGTGTTTGTTCATCATTCCCACCAAACAGTTTTGAGAGGGTGGTGATGGGGGGTCATAACTCTTTTTAACGGAAAAACCTTTGACTTTGTCATTCCAACACAAAAATTAGAGCAATCACGAAGGTTGACCCGTTGAAGATAACCCAACAAATCAACAAGGTCTTCCATTTCCCATTCAAAGAAATGACCCCTAAATTGAATGTTCCAAGATTGTTTGTTGTGCTCTTTGGTGCAAAGCTCCTTAAAAATACCAAATTGGTTGATGATCATTCAAAACAATCGGGGAAAAATAGTTTTGAGGGGTTTGACTGCCAACCAAGGATGATAACAAATATAAATTTGATCATTTTTGTGAACCACATAGTTGATCTTGGCTTCGAACTGATTCTTGAATTACATAATGCTTTTCCAAAGGCCACAACCAAGGGTATTGAACCTTCACCAGAAAACCAATTGCCTATGGATACACCATATTTCTCCGCAATTATTTTGTACCAAAGAGAATTTTGTTCCAACTCGAAGTGTCAAATCCATTTCAATTTCAAAGCTAGGGGTGGGCACTGTCCGGAACGCTCTGAGATTGGGCATGTCTCAGTCCTGGTTCAGTGAAATGGGACAGAACGGTCCAGGATAAAGGAATTTTAAGGGCAGAACTAGTTTGACCCGGACCGTTTTGAACCATGAAGGGACCATGCTATCCTGTTTTATCAGGCCCAACCCAAATCTTGTTTCAAATACATTTTTTTTAAAACCCACAAATTTCAGCTATGCTAGGCCCAGCCCATTTAAAATGAAACACATTTTATATTACAACATAACAACCTATATTTATCACCTGCCAATCAAAACAATTTTATATATAAATAATCAATTTGATTATCACCTGCCAATCATAACAGATAATCAATTTGATTGTCAAAAAATTAAGCTAATTTAGAACATAACAACCTATATTTATCACCTGCCAAACACATTTTATATACAACACAACTGCCTATATTTATCACCTGCCAATCGTAATGCCTAAATCTCACTGATCACCTAACAAACATCCAATTGTAAACATGAAAGGCACTGATCAATGATCAACTAGTCTCTAATTCACATACAAAAAATTCTTAGACCAAGTACAAGAACAACACTAACAAACATCCTTTTGTAATTTATAAAAACCTAAAAAAAGTAGGAAAAGGTACACAAAGCTAATTGTCAACACCTATAAATCTCACTGATCACCTGGAATGCTCTTGATCATATCAAAATCACCTACAAACAAAACCAAAAGTGATTAAGCAAATGATTAAAAGATCTAACTAGATACCATTAAAAACAAGATCTAACTAGATACTTCTATAGATAATAACCCTAAGAAACAATTGAGCTAAAACACTGCTCATAATTATATTATTTATCTTGTTTAAACAATCAACTTACCAAAAGGGGAAAAATCAAACAAAAAAATGATTACAGTTTCCATTCTTAAGATATCTGAAATTGGAATTGTTATAGAGTATTCTAAGGTTTTTAGTTTTGTATTTTTCGCCAACTACCATACCATTGCTAACAAGTGATATGAATAACAATACAAAGTTTTGTAGCATATTTGAAAATGTACAACTTGGATAGGATAAGTGGAAGTGCAGATTATCAATTCCTTCAATCTAAGGTAGTTGAGTTGGTTCAAAGCAATCAAGGACAGAACCAACAACCCAAAATATATCACGTTATAGTCAGTCTTAATCAATCATAAGCAAACAACTTTGATATATGTATATGTTTTCCTTTTGACAAGTATATTAATCTGTTTGTAAGGATGCATGCCCACTTTTATGATAGAATATGAGGTTGCAAGGGAAACCTTGAACATATTAAATTCAGATTGCTAACTCGTGATCAAGTTCAAACATTCTAACAGTTTTGTGTTTGCAACTTGCAGACCTGTATGTTCTAGAACTGCAAGAACTTTCAATACTTGAGAGTGCTTGGACCTCAACAAATCATATTCTGTTTCAACAAATTGTATTATGTTCAACAAATTATATTTTGTTCAACAAATCATTATGTTTCGTTCATTGCCACAGAAACTGTTGAAATGAAAGTAGGGAAGTGTATGAAAGTAGCAATTCTATACCTGACAAAAGTAGCAATTTTAACTATCATTTTTTTCTTGCATCGGTGCCCTTCCTCTTGCAAATGGATCATCTTGAACAGCATTATTGATGTTGTTTGAGCTTAAAGTTGTTGTAACACTTGCATTGAACAATTCTATGAAGAATCACGCTAGAATTAGACCACCAATAATCAACAATTGAACCAACATAATCCACTATCAATATCAATACAAAACCAATGCACAAGTACATGTTTCAATGTCTTCATAGAATTCCAGCTCTTCAACGGTTGGTTCATCTTCAAAGTCCATTGTAATGTCATCTCATCTTCTCTCAGTCAGTTTTGCATACATATCAAGGCCTCCACTGATTTAGGAGTTGATGAACTCCTAAATGAATCTATAACTCTACCACTTGTGATAAAAACACTTTCAGAAGCAACAGCGGAGACTTGAATAACAAAGATGTCATTGGCAATTAAGGCTAACACTGGATATTGGCAAGCGACTTGCTTCCACCACTGCAAAATGTCAAATGACCTATACCTCTTGGCTAATTCCTCTGTAGAAAGTTCACTTTCTACTTCTATACTGTTCCTAATAGCCAAAACAAGATCTTTAAGATATCGAACAATCTCATTTAAGATCATTGCCTCGTCAGTTTGTTCCACATGTTTACTCCAATTCAGAGAGTAAAGAAGAGATGGAGATGGATTCAGAGAGTAATAGAAGAGTGTTGATGGTGCAGAAAAAGTACACAAGTTATGAAACATTGAAGATAGATGTGATTCCATGTGCCAGACCTGGTGCCTCTTATTACAATTGTCATGTAATGCATCAGGCTAATCCTTATAGTAGAGGATGTGAAGTGATTACTCGATGCGATAGAGACAGATCTTAAGAACATCACAATGCATAGCAAGGTGGGAAGGCATATCTCTGCTGCACTAGTTTCAATTATTCCCACTTGGACTCCTATCACTAGAATCCCAAATGGTTATTTGTCACACAAGTGACTACTTGGCAATCAAAAGGGAAAAAAAAAGGAGATCAAAGAAAGAATGACAGAAGGAAAGAAATCTCAAGTTCAACTCAGAACAATAGCCTATCAATTTCTTCAAATACTTCTTGTCTGCTCATTACAACAAAAGCCCTCTTTTATAGAAAAGAAGCCCTAACAAACTTTCGAATACACTAATAGGCTTATGACACGTGTCTGCTACAGGTATCTCTAACAAACTCATAATATGAAATGACTAAGTAGTCCTTCTTTTAAAATTGAAACACGCGTCTTCTGTACGCGCCATTTATTTATGTGGCACAAAATCCTTTTGTCTCGTGACATTACCCCCCTGCTTTACTAGTTCCTTGTCCTCAAGGAACGAAGGAAGACAAGGAACGAAGGAAGGAAAGCGAGTTGTGATGGAAGAGTAATCTTCCCAAGTAGCATCCTTGGCACTGGAATTGGACCATTGGATTAAGACATGAGTGACGGCTCTGTTTTGGCGAGGAACGGTGCACCTAGCAAGGATGGCCACTGGTGGTGCCGTGAATTTGCCCTGATCATTCAGAAGAGGTAACTGAGGTGATGGAACAACAGTGGAGCCCAACTTACATTTCAATTGAGACACATGAAACACATCATGTATGCGAGAACCAGGGGATAATTGTAAGCGGTACGCAACAGATCCAATTTTTTCTAGTACTTGAAAAGGTCCATAGAACTTGCCCGATAGCTTGAAATTGTGACGCACATTTATGGAAGTCTGCCTATATGGTTGTAGTCGGAGGTAGACCCAATCGCCTTCATTGAATTGACGTTCAGTTCTGTTCTTATCTGCATAGACCTTCATGCGTTCCTGTGCCTTGGCCAATTTCTCTTTAATTAATTGTAGCATTTGCTCCCTCTCATGTAGGTATTGCTGGACAGATGGAGCGGTGATGTTGGCCAGAGGAGGAAGAGCCAAGAGAGGATGAGAGTACCCATAAAGAGCCTGGAAAGATGAAGTTTGGAGGCTGGAATGAAACGTTGTGTTGAACCAATGCTCAGCTACATAGAGCCATTTTGCCCAGTGGTTAGGGACATCACTTGTCATACAGCGAAGATAAGTCTCCAAGCAAGCGTTTGTTCGTTCTGTATGCCCATCAGTTTGGGGATGGTAGGCAATACTTGGATAGAGTAGTGCCCAAGGCAGAGAACAAGTCTTGCCAAAATGCACTGAGGAAGACGCGGTCTCTATCTGATACAATGGATTCAGGTAGGCCATGGAGTTTATAAACGTTTTGTAGGAAGGCTTCAGCAACCATAGAGGCTGTATAAGGGTGAGATAGAGCGATAAAATGGTTGTATTTTGTTAACCTGTCAACCACCACTAATATGAAACTCTTGTTTTGGGACTTAGGTAAACCCTCAATAAAGTCAAGAGATATGTGTTGCCAGGCTTGGGATGGAGTTGGAAGAGCTTGAAGCAAGCCACCATAAGCACTCTTATCAGATTTATGACGCTGGCAGGTATCACATGCCAGGCCAAAAGAAGTTTTGTCTAAGTTTGTGGAAGGTAGTTGTGATTCCCGAGTGTCCACCAGGAGGGGAATCATGTAAGGCAACCATAATCTTTGATCTTAAGGCCCAGTAGACCCAATATAAAGACACCCTTTGTACTTAAGCAAGCCATGGACTAGTGTGTAATGGGATAGAGCCTTGTCATCAATAGTGTGCTTTTGAATAAGAGCTTGGGCAACAGGATCATCCTTGTAGTTGAGGAGTACTTCATTGAGCCAACTGGAAACCACAGAAGAAATAGCTTGGCAACCACCTTCTTTAGGCACTCTCCTAGAGAGGGCATCAGCTACTACATTGTCAATACCCTTTTTGTACACAATCTCGTAGTCATACCCGAGCAATTTAGAGAGCCATCATTGTTGCCTTTTTGTTGCAAGAGGGTAGTGACCTTTTGAGACAAGAAATATCTAATACTCTGGTGGTCTGTGTGAATAACAAATTTAGAACCCAAAAGATAGGATCTCCACTTGTGCACTGCCATGACAATAGCAAGGAGTTCCTTCTCATATGTGGAGAGACTCAGATTCTTGGCTCCTAAGGCGCGAATGAAATAAGCTATCGGACGACCCTGTTGTGAAAGAACTGCTCCCACTCCTCTAGTACAAGCATTCGTCTCCATAGAGAAGGGTTGAGAGAAATCATGTAAGGCAAGAACTAGGGCTGAGCACATAGCTGATTTCAGATCCTGGAATGCCTTCGTAGCGTGGGAGTCCCATTTGAAGCTGTTTTTTTTTAAGAGATTAGTAAGAGGTTGTGCCAACTGTCCATAATGCCTTATAAACTTCCTGTAATAACCAGTCAACCCGAGGAAGCCTTGCAGCTGCTTGATGTTTGTAGGAGTAGGCCATGCAGACAAGGCTACCAACTTCTGAGGATCAGTTGTCACCCCTTGTGAACTGATGATATGTCCAAGATATTCAAGCTGGTTCTGCATGAATGAACATTTGGAAAGCTTTGCAAATAATTAGTGAGCATGCAATGTAGAGAAAGTCAAATGGAGATGGTGTAGATGCTATCAATAGAGGAACTATAAACAAGTATGTCATCAAAAAAGACCAAAATATACCTGCGTAGGTAAGGTTGAAACACTTGATTCATTAAGGCCTGAAATGTGGCAGGTGCATTTGTAAGCCCAAAAGGCATAACTTTGAACTCGTAATGTCCTTGATGAGTTCTAAAGGTTGTATTGTGGATTTCCAGAGGGTGAACCATCACTGGTGGTAACCAAACCTTAAGTCCAGCTTGGAAAATAGTGTGGCCCAATTCAATTCATCTAAAAGCTCATCAACCAATGGAATAGGAAATTTATCCTTCACAGTGATGTCATTCAATCGTCTGTAGTCCACACAAAACCTCCAAGTGTGGTCCTTCTTTTTGACAAGCAAAATGGGTGCAGCAAAAGGACTATGAGATGGTTGGATCAAACCTGAATCCAACATCACATATACGGAATTTTATAAGGTTGTTGGGAGGGTGGTGTAGACCCAGCCTTGAGTGGTATCTTGTGATCCAAAGGCCTATGGGGAGGTAGGGAGGTGGGTTTTTGGAAGATATCTTTGAAGTCATCAAGTAAAGTCACAAGGGCAGGGCGTAACTCTGTTTGTGGATGTATAGGTCCTTCAATAGAGAAAAGATTGCCAAGGAAAGATGGGGTATGTTGTTTTAATAATTTGGTGAAATCCCTAGACTCCATTAGTGATATTGATCCTTCATTAGTGACCCCCTGCAATTGTTGCAGATTTAACCGACCTAAATTAATAGGTTAATTTAACCCACTTGTAATAACCGCAAGTGCACGGTGTCTAACTGGTAGACAACGGCAAGTACGGGTCGATCCCACAAGGAAAGTGGATGCAATTGAATTTAATAATTTAATTAAACTAATTTGGAGGAAATGGGGTTACAGTATTTTTAAAACTAAACTAAAAATATATTAAAATAAGAAAAAAAAAAAGGAAAAGATAGATTTTGTGGGCTTGGACTCACCAATGAGTTAGCAAAATTATTTAAATCTAAATTACTGAAATTAAAAACGAGAAGCTTTAGAGATGATAATCCCTTGCTTACACCGAATATGTGATCGTTAAAATCCAATTAAATTATATCATGTTTCTATCAAACATTAACAAATTATTTCAAGCAAAAGCAATTTATCAAAAAAATTCAGAAATAAATTGTAATTAACAATTAAGCACACAATTCAGTAAAATCAATCAAAATAACTTATACAACCCATTTAGTTTGTCGCAAACTTGATGTGGTGGTACTCAGCAGATCAGCAGTTGGTCCGAACATGAATCCCGAGAAAATGAACTACAAAAGCTCTGTGGTGGTACAAAACAAAAACTGGGGGTGCAAATAACCAAATTGTTTGAATTTATGTTATTTCCCGCCAGAAAATGCTGCTTTTATGCTCCTCGCGAGCTTCTCGTCCTCCAACCTGGCTCTGGTACCTGCAAGAAGACAGAGAGAGGGTGAGGAAACAGTGAGATAAGGAAACAAATAGAGAAATCAAACAGGGAGGCACTCCCTGTCTCTGCTGCTGCTTTGCTCGCGAGGTGGTGGTGGTGGTTCTCTGTTTAGTTGTGACGGTGGTCGTGAGAGAGGGAGGCAGGAAGGAGGTCGAGACGAAGAGAGGCTGAGAGAGGGGAGGAACAGGGTCTGTGGCGAGGCGGAACAGAGTCGCGGTGAGGCTCTGTTTCGCGGCGATGATGATGGTGGCGTTGCTTATGACGATAAGAACAGGGGATGATGGCAGTGGAGTGGTGTGCGAAGCTTGGTGGCGAGGTGAAGGTCTGACGCAAAACAGGGTTGTCACTCCTCTGTTTCGTGGTGGTGGTGCTCGGGTGATGGTGGCTGAGAGGGAGAGAGAGAGACGACGACGAGATGAAGGGTGATGGCGAGGCTCAGTGGCGAGGTGATGTTTTTAACGTGAAACATGGTTGTCACGCCCCTGTTTCACGGTGATTAATGACGGTGGTGGTCTGTTTCGTGGTGTGCGGGGTGGTTGATGGTGGGATAACGAGATGGTAGTGGTGGCTGTGTGGACAGGGGAAAGGAGCAGGGACAGGGAGATGCTCGGGTGATGGTGGCGGAGCTCGGTGGTGGATGATGGTGGATGGAGGTGGTGATGAGGGATGAAGGAGACAAAACCTAAATTTGCTTGGTTGGGATGGTGACGAGAATCACTCTCTAAAGGAAAGAGGATTTGATTTTCTACAGATTTTTTTTTCTTCCCTTCTCTTCCTTCCCTTTCTCATCCGTTGAATTTTTTTATTTATAGAGAATTAGGAGAAAATGAATATGGACAAGTTAAGGGGAGGATTCAATGAGTGATTTAAGGAAAAAAATCAAAACTAAATATGGGATAATTGGGAGAATATTTTTTTGGGTTTGCTTGGGCTTGGCATTGGGTTTGGGTTTATGGGTTAGGTTTTGGGTTTAAGGGTTTGATTTTGGGTTTGGTTTGAGTTTAGGTTTTGGGTTTAAATGTGTGACCCTCTACTTTGTACCATCGCTAGAATCGACCAATTGTCGTTCCTTAAGTTGTCGCCTTAATACGATTTCATCGTTCACGCTCAAATTCCTACAAAGACATGAAAACGAAATAATTACTATAAAATATAATAATCGAAACACTAACATATATAAATTGAGGGATATATTATGTAATAATTATGTGAATATCAGCAATGTAACAGGCTCCCCATCCACATTCAAGGTAAGCTGTAACTTTTTTAAGTTAATAATGATATCATCAAAGGACCTCAACCAATCACCGCCAATCACCATATCATAACTCCCAAGAGGAAGGACCCTAACCTTGCCCTCACACTGAAGTCCTTGCATTGACCATTTTAAGCACATACATAAGACATTACTATGCAACTGATGTCCATTAGCAACCTTGACAACCATCTGGGGAGTCTGGACAGTAGGCCACCCTACCTCTTTAACAACTTGAGGATCTATAAATGAGTGTGTGCTCCCTGTATCTATAAGGATTGAGATAGGTTTCTTCTTTACAAATCCTTTAAGAAAAATAGTCGTAGGGGAGACACTGCCATGTAATGCGTGTAGAGAAAGCTCCATATCTTTTGGAATTTCATGGGACAGATCTTCTCCAGTAACAAGTTCCTCACAGACTTCAGAACTAGGTTCATCATCATGTTCTATGACGTATAATTGAAGGTGCTTACACTGATGACCTGGTTTATACTGTTCATCACAATTATAACACAATCTTTTTTCCCTCCTTAACTTCATTTGAACTTGGGTTAACCTTTTGATGGATGGATTAAAGGAGGCAGGCTTTCCAGTGACATTAGGTATGACTGTTGGTTTCTGAGTAATATTGGAAAAAGAAGGGGTAAAATGATTGGTTGTTTTAGAGGAAGTGAAGGTGGTCTTTGGATGTAGGTTAGTGGTGGCTGAATAAGTACCCCCTTTATGTTGGAATAAGGTGTTTGTATTGTGTCTGGAATTAATCAATTGTGAAGGTATAGAAGCTTCATGCATTCTTGCCAATGACAGGGCCTCACTGACTGAATAGCTGCACCTGGAACTTGCTACTGGGTTTGAGCCCACTCATGAACCTGAGGACAAAGAAGTGTTCATCTAAGTAAGGGTTATTGTTGAACACAACCGATTTAAGGTCCTCAAACTTGTTGTAATACTCAGTTACTGTGGTGTCTTGACAGAGTTTGCTTAATAGATCAATGTAATTGTCTAAGACATTCTCTTCAAACCTTTTAAATAGATCAAGAAAAAATTGATTCCAATGAAGCTTTCCAACTTGGTAATCTAAAAACCATACATCAGCCTGCCCAATAAAATGGATTGATGCAATCGCAACCTTATAGGTATCAAATATTTGATAAAGAGAAAAATACCACTCACTCTTCTTAATAAATCCCCTAGGGTTTGAACCATCGAAAGTGGGAAAATCCAACTTAATCATACGAGGGAACATATCTTGGTGATCAAAATTGGACATTACAGGGCTCCTCTGTGAGAGATCTGGAAGTTGTGTGGCAGAAGAGATGGGAGACACAACAGTGTGGGTGGGCTGCGGTGGATTTTGCAGGAGTTGATAGATCTGGTCAAGCTTCTGCTCATTTGTTTCAAACTTCTTCTCGCTTGCTTCAATTTTCTGCATCAATTGTTGGAAATCACTCTTCAATAGTTCAATCTGATTGCTAGTGTCCAGGTGATTCTTCCTGGTTTCTCTAACAAACGCCTCATTATCTTTAGATCTGGTCTCCATTGTAGAAATTTGGAAGGAAGGATTGATTGGTGCTCTGATACCAAATGTCACACAAGTGACTACTTGGCAATCAAAAGGGAAAATAAAGGAGATCAAAGAAAAAATGACAGAAGGAAAGAAATCTCAAGTTCAACTTAGAACAAGAGCCTATTAATCACTTATTGTCTGCTCATTACAACAAAAGCCCTCTTTTATAGAAGAGAAACCCTAACAAACTTTCGAATACACTAATAAGCTTATGACACATGTCTGCTACAGGTATCTCTAACAAACTCATAATATGAAATGACTAAGTAGTCCTTATTTTAAATTTGAAATACGTTCCTTCTGTACGCACCATTTATTTCAGTGGCTCAAAATTCTTTTGTCTCGTGACATTATTTTCAGTAAAAAAAGCCAAAGATTGTAACATTAGACCCAAAAAAACAGAAAACAATTGTGGATCAAACGAATCTAAACAAAATAAATAAGATCTCATGAGTGCAACCAACAAAAAATCAAGAAAGTAAGTTGAGAAACAAACAAGATCTCGATGGAAGCAAAATAAATAAATAAAACTCAAAAACTTTTTCTCATATGAGCTCAAGAAGACGAGTAAAACCATAGAAAGATCAACCCACTGAAAAAGAAGAAGATACCAGTGGTGCTTGCCTGCTTCGTACTCGATTGATGGTAAACAATCGGCGTCCTTGGTAGTGGATTGATGATTAAGAGTTGGCGGTGAGCTGGAGGTGGAGGTGAGGGAGGGGGAGAAGAGAAGAGGCGAGGGAGAAGATAAGAGGAAGAGAAAAAAAATGAAAACTTTGGTTTAGGTTTTTGTTTTACTTACTTTATTTACTATGGGCTTCAAGCTTGGGCTTGGATTTAAAGTAGGTCTATTATAGTAATCTGAACGGTCCGGGATGGACCGGGACAAACCTTTTAGTAATGGTCCCATCCCAATTCCAACCGGTCTAGGATGAAAATATTAGAAAACTTTTTGGCATCGTTTGAAAGGGAACAGAACCATACCGATCGGATCGGAACATGATGAATCGAGAATGTTGCCCACCCCTACCCAAAGTTGTATTGAATTGCCTTACATTGCGCACACCCAACCCTCCATTTCCTTTCAGCTTGCATAAATTTCTTTATATGATGGTTATTATCCCCCAAAGAAATCTCCACATGATTTTCTCTAGCTTGGTCACCACCAAAGAGAGAAAGACATAACATTGGGTGCTCTAATCTATTGGGATGCAACAAAAAACTTGGGGAATCCAACTAGATTTACTTTAGTGCTTTTAATGGCACCTCTAGATATAGGCAACGACTACTCCACACCACCATAAGTGCTTTTTCATACCATTTTACTCTCCTACACCACCTACTTTCTTTTCCACGCCACCTATATAAACAAAAAACCAACATTTTTCCCCTCCCAATTCAAATCGAAACGTGATTCCTTCCTCCTCCATTCGAATTTCTTCCCTCTCCCACATTCAAATCTCTTGCAAATCTCTCCCTACATTCAAATCAAAATCAATTTCCTCCCTCTCCCTCGAAAATCTCTCAAAATCGAAACCCTCAAAATCCCCTAAAAGCAACCTCTAAAAAACGCCACCTCTCAAACGCAAAACGCCACATCTCTTGCGACTCCAACTCTTCTATAAGTGAGTCATCTATTCTATCTTTCAGTTTAGGATCTTTGTTTGGATTGTAAGTGAACCATCCATTGTTTGCATTTGTGTATTTGTTTCCATCTTGAAAGTAGAATTGTATATTTGTTATGCTTTTTGTGCATTTATCGTTTAGTTCATCTCAAGTAATAGCAAAGGCGGATTTGGTGGTTACTAGGGCTTCAAATTTGTATTTTTCTTATTAGAATGTAGGGATATGAGATATATAATGTTGTTTTACATCGAAATCGTGTAAGTTAGAAGTGGTTGGTAACTCTCGCATTGGCTAAAGTATTGCTTAAAAATTAGTAGATTTTATTGTACAAATGAATTGACTTTAAGTATTTGTTTCCTTTTATTTTATTATGTCTTTTGTTGGTCATGATGTTGGTGGGGATGATCGAGGTGACAGAGGTCAAAGACGACCCATAACAGTGTCTCACCGAAAACAGAGAGAAGAAAATGGCAAAGAACGGATAGAATTATGAAAAAAAGAATGGAAAAAATAGGGAGAAAGAAGTGAAGAAGAAGATGAGGGAGGAGCAATTGGGGATTCCAATAGATGCTCAAGAAGCATGTAGACAAGTAATTATATCGCAAAGTCAACCTCAATCAGAAGGATAAGCAAGTTGGAGTGGTGCGGGTGTTGGACATGAAGATGAGGAGTTAAAAGAGGGTGAGAATGTGCATGTGGATGATGAGGAAGCAGAGAATGATGAAGAAATAACTGTAAAGGAGGGTAAAGAAAAATAAGATGCTAGACGAGAATTTTATCCAGGTGGTCCTGTGGATTATTTCACATTAGACGATTATCATGGACATATTTCTCGTGCCATTTGGGATGGTGAGCAGGTAAGTTAATACTTTTAGTTGGTTAAATTATATAATCGTGTTATTTATATATATTTGGACATTGAATTAGTTAATGTATATGTTTCTTGTATTTAGGAATGAGGCGCATTGCGTTGTCGGCATTCAATATAGGAACTTAGTAGGTTGGAATTTGAAACATGAGCCTAAAGAAGTAAAGAGAATGATCTACAATAGTGGTATGTATCCCTTGATTCAATATTGTAAGGATCGTCTTGATAAGGTGATCATTTGTGCTTTCGTAGAGCATTGGCAACCTGAGACCAACACTTTCCACCTACCTTTTGGAGAGATGAGCATCACCCTGAAAGACGTCTACCGTATAACTAATTTGTCGATTGTTGGTAAGCTGGTTAGAACGTTGATGAAGATGACGGTAAATGAATGTGTTACATTATTGGTGAATGTTTGGGGATTGAAAATAAAGAAGCAAAGGTCCATGTCAAGAAGAATGATAGATCTGTGGAAATGAAGTTTATTCAGGACCACTGTTGTTGTCACGCCCCGATTTTCGAAGAAAACGAAAATCCCAAAATCCACGTAGGATTATCCGTTTCCCCAAAACTCGAGACGTGAAAATTCAATAACAACAGAAACAAATAGCAGCAACAACTAAAAAATGATTAAATTACTGAAACAAATAAAACTCTAACCCGAAGAGACTCTGACGTTGCTAGCCTTACTAATCAAACTCCAGTAACGCTGTCCAAAAATCTTTAAACTTGAAAGGCTAATCGGCTACATTCCCAAAGGAATGTACCCAAGAAGCAAAAGCTCACTTGGGTCAGCAATAAAGCTGGTGTGAGAAATCTTCATCCCAAAATCAATAAATCCGCACATGACAACATCAAAATAAACAAAACAATAAACAACCACACCATCAGGTAGTTCCTCAATGAGGCAAAGGTGTTATCATCCTAACTATAGAAATTGACTATGGCAAGTCTGACCTGCAGAAATATGAGTAGACTTGTCATCCTGCATGAAAATGTTAGAAGCAACCGGATAATATTTCTAAGTTATCAGTCCCGACAAATGTGATTTATTTTCAAACAATGATACAATTCATAGTCATATTAGACTATTATTGAAATATTAACAAAACACATTTTCTACCTTTAGGAAGACATGTAGTTCTCATTCAATGGTTGAATGAGCATTTAGTTTTTTCCTTTAAGGTAATCATGCACATACACAAAAAAGAAATCTCGCTTCTTTTCCACAATCGCATTATCCTCCTTGTGCCGAACACACCTCACCCAAGTGTGCCTCCCTTGCCTTCGAAACCGCTCGGAGCGTACATGTTCCAAGTGGTGTGCCACATCGAGGAACATGTCATCTCACCCGACGTTCGATCCAGGGCAAGCATTTCCTAACTCTACACGTACAACCGAACTCACATGGAACGGTGCACCGATATGCAAGCAAGTCTGCATACCCATAATTCTATCACACATATACAAGCAAGTCTGTATACAAATCACATTTTTCCTTTTCTTTTCTTTTTTTTCTTTTTGGAGTTGTGGAAAAGAGCATAAAAAATCAACTAAAACTCAAAACTCTTTTATGGTGACACTTTGTCAACCATAAATAAATCAACCACAGTATCCACCATTCTTTTGGGAAACAAATAATATTTTCATAAATAAATTTTCTATAACCCAACATGGATCAAACTCATTCAATACAAGGACACTCCTTAACAAGTTAGTTTGGCATAACGATCGATTTCAATGCACCATTATCCAAAGAAACAACAAAAAATCTTATGTCAAAATAACTCTAGCAACAAAAGTGTAACTTCAAACTTGACTAATTTGGGCAAACCAGAAACATCAAAATACTTTACACCAGAAACACACCACCTGCTCTATATGAACCCCAATGTATGTCCATCTAGTTTCAGTTTCACTGTTCCAACACATACATTCATGATACAGTTTAAAGAAGTTGAAAAAGTAGAAATACAACATTCAAAGCAAGATGATCTGGATGTCTAAAAGAGCAATAGGCCAAATTATTATTCAACTTGCATAACTGCAAACACAGATATGATTCAAAACCTCCTCTAAGATGACAATACCCATCACAACATTAAACCCCCTAAACTGGCGCTAGAGGAAGGGGTGAAGGACTTGACTTCTATCTCCATTTAACAAACAACAACTCTTCCCCCAATTGTGCTTTAAGTCACATATAAACCAATACATGGAACTTATTATTATTTTTTTATTTATTTTTAAATGGCAAGTACAGGTGTGAGAATATAGGTGCATAAGTGGGGTGGGGTGTCATAGTTCATTGGTTTAATCATAAATTCTTCAGGGACAAAATGTTCCAAGAAAATGTTTGTTGAGCATGTCACCTTTTACCTACCTATGTGTTTGGTTCCAGAAATAAAAACAGTTTGTCTTTGATATTTGCTGCTGCTTTTTAAATCTCCATTTCTTTAGATGAATTAACAGTTTGCTAATTTGATATTCTTTCCTTTTAGTTTATGATGTCACGCGGCGAGAAACCTTCACAAACTTGGCAGGCATTTGGCTCAAGGAAGTAGAACTCTACGCCACACACACATAAACCCACCAAGTACCCCCTCTATGTAAAAGCTAACATTCACACAAACAATTTCGAAAGATACCCATTACGCAAAAACAAGCAGTTGAGCTGGAGGACACAAAAGTGTACATCTAATTCTTTTCAATACAACAACCGTTGTACTTGCAGAGCTATAACACAATATCGAATAAACTTCATGTAATCTTAGTGAACAAAGCTAACAATGAAAAGAAAACAGAGATTGAAAGCTACGTACTATGGAAAAACTACAACGTCTAAACCAACCTATCCCGATTAGTATGCCAGCTCAAACAGGTTCTCAACAGATTCTGATATTTTCAAATCATTCACTGAAACATTGTTGCAAATTTTAGCATTCATTATCAACCTCTTCCTAATGATTATCATCATCCAATTCTACTCTTAATGACTTTCATGTTCAAACTCTTCCAACAAGCATGTAGCTAAAGCATCTCCAATTTGACCAGAACCTAAAATAAGGAAGCTCCTAAAGATAGAAGTCTGTGTCGTCCAATGGACAGTTGCTTCCGACCTCATGATGGAGTTCATCAAACGCAGTTCTACTTCTACCCGTGCACCCCACTCCACCCTTACCTTCAACAATTGAGCTCTAACCCATTTTTTTTTCTTTTTAAATTTCACTTCAAAACCCATAAACTAAACCAAGACAATAACGAATAAACCTATCAAAGCAACCAAAACAAAGCATAGAGCAACAACAACACAAACAACAAAATTTCAACTAAAAGAACAATGTGAAGAGAAAGAGACGAAGATGAACTCACAGACAAATCATCAAACAATTAACCTATAACACCAACCTTTCCTCCAACAAATTCAACCAAAATCAACAAATCTTTCAAAGAGAAGAAATCGAAGAAGAAACTCACCATAATCGTAAAGGATTTGCGCAGCCAACGCAATCATCCCATCATCCTCTCGCCTGCGATTTCTCCCTCACCATTCCCAGCGCCGCCAACACCTTTCCATTGCCACATGGTTCCTCACGATCTCTCTCGCCTTCGTCACCGCCGAAAAGGGTAAGAACTTGCTCTTCCTGTTGCACAAAAGAAGAAGGAAAAGGAGAAAAGAAAAGGAGGAAGGAAAAAGGGTTTTTTTTATATATGGTGGGTGGCTATTCGCCCCCATTTAAATTCAAATGGCAGTCCGTCTTTTAACTTCACAAAATAAAACCCTAATCATTAGTTTAATAAAAACCCAAATACAATTGAGTAACAACCCATCAATTAATGAACAAAAAATTTTTGGTTTATAAATTTTTGGTTAAACGCACACACACACCTTATTCTATTTAGCAATGGCAAACAAAAAAAATATTTTTCCAAATAATTGAGATTACAATATATACCACAATTAATGAATAAGAAATTTTTATATTTATTTAATTAGGCGGGTATTACAGTTGTAGAAAAGCTACGGAAACTTATTCTCTTCAAAGGAAATAATAGGTGTGTAGGGGTTACTTGTTATTTTTCTGGGTATGACTATATTTGCTGATAAAAGTGGAACAAATGTTCATATTGAATATTTGAAGATGCCGATGAAGGTGGATGATGTTAAAAAGTATGCATGGGGCGCATGAGCTTTGGCATTCTTGTTTCGTCAGTTGGGCGGTGGTAGTAGAGAGGAAACAAAGCAAATTTAAGGATATTTGCCTATTTTTTAGGTATGTTTCAAATTTTTTATTTTGTTAATTACCCTCATGACTTATAAGAATTTCACAATATTTATTTATGTTGTTTTCATTTATAGGCATGGATATATGATCACTTCAGACTTTGGGGTAATGCATAATTGAAATGGGATGCTAGACTCCCCACCATGGCTAAGTGGGAACCCCACAAATTGTAGGGGGTTTGGACGAACAAATCATCACTCTTAGAGAGCATCTCGATGACATGTCTCCTGAAGAGGTAAAAATGCATCTTTAAGTTCAATAAAAAAAATTGTATGCGTCATATATTAATAAGTTTTAATTATTATAATTCGCGAATACTTTGGGACCCTTACGTGGAGTCCAAGGGAAACACTCCCCTTCATGGCATCACATGGTTCACATGATGTTTGTTATGCCTCGATGTAGAAGAGTCATATAGCCCCGATAGAGTTATGAGACAAATGAGAAAGGTACAAGTCATCCCAACTCTTCCAATCCAAGCTCAATTTAAGAATATAATTCGATCTAGCAAGCACTATTCCATGAAGTACGGGGTTTTGTCTTCGTTCGCTGAAAGGTGACATTATCATGTCGTGCCAACTAATAAACAAGATGCCCTCATGAAGCTTCCATGAGATTGTAGGGAAGATTACATGGACTGGTTTCACTGCATTAGTTATCTTTTCGTACAACCACCAAATAAAAGGAGAAGTCATCCCCTAAAAAGACATTTGTTTTTTTTCAAAAAAAGGTAATTACAAACATTTTACATTATGGAAGATCTAAAATTTACATGGTTTGCACTAACATCTAATGTTTCCCTACAGGAGATTGCCATTGCTGAGGCTCGTAAGGTGGTCAATGCCTCTATTGAAGAATGGGGGGATGTCGACAAGGTTACGTTGCTCGCACGGCAAAATAGAATATGAGATTTGCTAGAAGAAATGTCTATGCTTGTTACCTTGGAACAAGGGGAATAAGAGCTTGACATATGACCCAGTGTTGACAGTGGTGAAATTGGTGGTGGAGAAAGTGAGCGTAGAAGCAAATCAAGGCATGAACAAAGACACTACATTTGGAGGCAAAGATAGTTGTTCATATAATTTTCAAAAATTAATTGTTCAATTTTGTAAACTTCGAAAATATTTGTTAACAAGCTATAAGTTTTTACTTATCTTTGATATTAATTGTTCCATTTGTTAATAAGCTTTCATATTTTACGATTTTTACAATGAATTTAATGCGAGACTATTGTTGTAACAAAGTACTGAAAAAAAACCCTTGGGGAAATGAAATAAACAAACCGACAATGAAAAAATTTGCAGCTAAAATTGCAAAGTTTAGGAAAGAAATTAATTGGAGAAAAATTGCAAAAAAAATTAATTATTCCATGTCAGAAAATAATGTTAGAAAACAATGCGACAATGTCATTTGTATGGAATTCACATAAAGAATTAGTTTGGTTTGATGCGACAATGCGACTAAACAAAGTTTAGGTTTGATGCGACAATGCGACTAAACTTCAGAAATAAGGTCAGAAAACCAAGTTTCAAATTTTTTTTTTCTTAAACTTGGTTTTCTGAAACATTTTTTGTGAAACTTTGTTTTCTGAAATTTACTCGCATTGTCGCATCAAACCTAAACTAAAACCATACAAGTCTTCCGAACTAATCATTTATTTGAATTCCATACAATGGGACTTGTTGCATCAAACTATATTTTTCTAAATTTTTTTCTGATATTATTTTCTGCAATTTTTTTCTGATTTCGCATTGTCGCATCAAACATAAACAAAAACTTGAACTAAATAGAGTCAAATTTCATATAATGTATTAACAAAAACTCGAACCATACAAGTCTTCCGTAAATACAAAAAATGGTGACTTTTCTAACAAAACAATGGTTTCTATGTCACAAAAAATTTACAATTGCCAATTACATTTTTTTATCACAATAATGGTTAGCAAAATACAATATGTGCATCAGTCCAATATGGTTATGACCTCATTCGACTAGTTGACATTCTTCTGATTCTTTTCATTGAACTTCTTCACTATTGTTGCACTAATCCCGAGCTGGTCATAGAAACTACTCTTCAACCTGATTGCTTCAGGAAATAATAGGTGACACAGCCAAGTTGGTACTATCTGAGGCAATGGTGATTTCGCTTGCATATGAAGGAAGACATAGTGACTACTATGTGCAAGGTGTGCCATGTAACAAACATGTCCTTCGTCAAACTGTGTTGCTGGGTAAAGATATGGAAAACATGTCGTGCTTTGGTTCTCATATAAAACAAAGGCACATTGGTAATGGTTTGTTGCGAGTTCTAACATATCGGGTCCATAAACCAAATTTTGTTGTCTATCCGCACCTGGCCTTCAAGAATTAGGAAAACATCTTTAACAACCTTAACCCCTGACTTGTACCACATTGCAACCCACAACTGTGCATTACTTTCAAGCTCTATCAGTAGGTCTTTCTATACCTGTTTCTAACCACTTTCATCGTTATAATTTAGAAATTTTGCTATGCATCGAAAGACACAATTTTCATCGCCTAGAACGTTCTCAATATTGTCAATATAATCCCATATCCAAGACGAAATTTGGCTCACCAATCTATTGTTATGAATTTTTGGCTTCTTCTTTTTGTTTGACAACTTATTACTTTTGCCTTTTATTTCTTCTTGGTTCCTGTCGTATTCGTGTCCCGATGGATCCCTTTTGTGGATTTCTCGTGCTTAGCCAGCTTCTTCTTTTTAGGTCTCCCCTTGCTAGCCACAAGTGTTAATCGTTCAATCATTACATTGTCATCCGGGCAACTCAATTCTATAAGCTTCCTCTTCATCACCAACTTTTGATCATGAATTGAATCATTAAACCTATTCATAAGGGCATCGACCACTGGGTCTATAATCACATCCCCACATTCACGAATAGGTGTTGTGCCAAGTTGAAGCCAATACTTGTCTATGGTGTGTACTGAAATTTGTTCCGTGGAAGTTAGATAACCTTTAAGTTCATGAGCACAAGGTAATCCATGAGTGGTTCAAAGCACACAACCACACTTGACCGGGTCAATGCCCACATTTTCACACCTTCAAATTTCTGAATTGATCAAATCAATAGCCTTGTACGCTATCGACCCATCAAGTAAGCCAAATAAACTGAACATATGGTCAGTCTTCACCTTCGTCAGACTTTGTTGAAATGACGATTTTATCTCTACTAGTTGAATTTCGATCATATCATGCATTTTTGTCAAGACATTCAGGAATGTACCTTATGAATTTTCCAACAAGTGTTTCAACTTCGAGTATGTACCTTCAACTCGACCGGTTGTCCGTTGGCCAAAATGCATAAATGTATCGGTCCATGCACTGTCAAAGTACCCCTTCTGAGGATACCAAACTGTCCTGACATATTCCAAACACTTTGGGTATGAAGCTCATCTTCTATCAAACTCAATTGTGGCCTTGTTCCATTTCTCTTTTGTACTTGATCTATACAAATCTGAATAGGAATCTATAAACTCGGCCCACCGGTCATTGTCCTCAAAGTATTTTTTGCAATTTTTCTCAACATTTGTGTTGATATGCCATGTGCACAATAATCTCCTTGTCTTTGGAAAAACTCGCTTAATAGCCTTGATCAAACTCAATTCTCTATCAATCACAAACACGTTTAACAAGTTGACTTGCTCGAAAATTCCTGCAAGTTTTTCCAGTTCCCAAGCGTATGATTCTTCATTCTCAGAACACATAAAACAAAATTCAATATTGAAGGTCTTTCCGGTCGACGTCACGCCAACAATCCCAAACAACGACATCCTATAGTAATTCATTTTATATGTGCAATCCATAAGTATTACTTGTGGAAAACACTTTGCCAACTGAATAGATTTAGAATGCGCAAAAAAAAAATGGTTGGTGACTCTATTCCCTTGATCAACAGTATGTCACTTTGTATTTGTGCTCCCTCAACAAGTGTAGAGTATGTTGCAAAGTCGTCCTGCCTCTTTGTTGGATTAGCTTTATCTGACAAATTACATTGTTAATATGCTTCAAATTCGAGATATTATTCAAATACATCTCTTTAAGCCGAATGAGGCAAGGGTTCACACCCAACTTCGCCATATTCAACACATAAATCATCTCTTTTTCATTCAATTTTCCAGCAAACGAATGACTAACAAGTGAGTCTGATCGAGAATGATTGTGGGTTCTGCATATCACTTGCAACATCTAATGGTCATTCTCTAGTGGGATCCCCCCTCAACTGAATTTGTAGCAACTCTTATTTGTACTGCTTGATTGAACAAAATTCTTTAACCTTTTATTGGGCTTCCCTTCCCTTTCACAACCAAAATGGATAATTCCCTTCCATATTTGATTAGCAGGTTTCGATTTAGTGATCCATATCGATGCCTTGGATCCAAGCTATCAACGCAGACCTTGATGAGAATACCAAAAAAAAAAATTTAACTTGTTAATAACAACATATTTATAACAATAGAAAATGTTGAAAACGAAAACACACAAACTATCTTATCTCATCCAAAACAAATAAGTGACTATCATCGACTACCAGTGTTAATGATCTTTCTTCATTGTTAATGTCACCACTTCCATCAACATTATCATCATCATTCTGCTTAATGATTCATTTTATAATTATTTTCATATATTAATTAAATTTTTAATTTACTTAACAACAAAATGGCGGTTACCTCTAAATGGTTCGTCTTTGAGTTCTCAATATCGTTAAACGGCATTTTCATATTTATTACATCCATTATAAATGCCTATGCACCAATGCATCATACAATAATCAAATAATTATTTTAAAAAAAAATTATACGCAAATTAGATGAATTTTTTTTTTATACAAATTACCTCCATTGAAATGGATTGTCCTTGCTCTTTAAATTGATCATCTTCTTCACCCTCATGTTCACCCTTAAAATCTTCATTTCTAACATCATCAACTTCACTAAACCCTTTCATTTCCATCTAATAAAATCAAGATAAGATATTCCAAGTGAAATATAGTGGAATGCAATCGAGGATGGAGAAATAGGGGAGTGGAGGAGGACGATGACGAGGAGACCAAGGGTTTTTGCGATTTTTGAGTTTTTGTGAAGAAGAAGAGGAGTTTTTGGACGACACGCAGCAAGGAGTGCGAGAGATCGAGGGAGGGAGAGGAGTTTGCATTTTTGGGGTTTTTTTTTTTGCATTTTTTCGTTTTGATTTTTGGTTTTTCATATTTATTGGTGGTGTGAGTAAGTAAGTAAAAAAAAAAAAAAAAAAAAAAAAAAAAAAAAAACCAACTCAACGGTGGTGTGAGAAAGCGCTTATGATGGTGTGGAGTAGTTGTTGCCCTAGCTAGATATATAGGTGGGACTCGGCTTCGATGGAGAAAAAGTTTGCTAACCATTCCATCCCATCCCAAACCAAGTCTCTTGGAAAATTGGTTAGCTGCTTGTTCTTCTTGGCGTGGGCGTGGGCGTTGGCGTTGGCGTTGCTAGGGTAGAAGCAGGAACGAAGCGAAAAGAAAAGATGCGTCCCCAAAGAATTCGTCTCTCTAAATTGTTGTGGTCAATTACACAGCCTCCAACACCTAACATAAACATTTCTCCTCCTCCATTATCCCCAACACGCTCACTCTGGAATCAGATTTCAAAACCAAAACCTCAACTTGTTCAACCTTTCACCGCCACCACCACCTTACCCATCTTCAAATCTCATGTGAGGAGACTCAGTGGCGATTCCAATTTGGATGATCAAAATAAAGTGATTGATGAGATTAATCTCAAGTTCGCAGAGGCTCGCGAAGAGATTGAGATGGCTATGGAGTCCAAAGAGACTGTTTATTTCGACGAAGAGGCCGAGTGTGCTCGTGATGCGGTCAAGGCTGTGCTTGATATGTTCGATCGATTGATGGCTAAGTTACCCGAAACTGACAAGGGGGCGTTGCAGAGGTCTATGGGTCTCAAGATTGAGCAGTTGAAAGCTGAGCTTGCTCAGTTGAATGAATGAATGAATCAATCAATCCCATCCCATCCATCAATGAGAGAGATGTTGAGGTTAGGCTTCTTTCCTTGCTTTTCATTTCATATTGCTACTGCTACTTTTACTATTATTACTCATTCCTAGTTTACTCTTTTTTTTTTTTTTTTTCTTCTAAACGTTTGAAGATTTTCTGTAAGAGCCCTGTGATCACCAACTCTATTACATTTTCTTCCTCATAAGCCCAAACAATTACTTCTTCTTTGTCTGTTGATTCAACTATTTGTTTCCTGAGTCCCTACATATACGCTTTTACATCATCTAAGTGCCGTGCCTTTGGTGCATCTTATCTTTTCATTGACTTGTGTTGCCTAAGAATTAAAAGTAATCATCCCAAGTCCTAACCCTGTGATTATTATGCACAACTAATGCTTGTTCGGAAGGAGTATAGTTACCTCCTCAAATAAGCCACAAATACGTGTATTCAAGTATTTTAAGTGCTAATACTATATGCAATGAATGTCAATGGCTATGTAATATAAAGGATGATGGTTGTGAGAAGAGTGAAATTAGAATTACTTCTTATGTCCCTTGAATGAATTTTGTTTTTTGAGTTTCCAATACGTGTAACCATGGATGGGAACTATGGTTCATTGCTAGACAATCAAGTTTAAGTTTGTACACTTTTCTTAAAACCAAAGTTTGAATGTCTCAATACCTCCATATTTATTCCCTATTGTTTATATTTCTACCTGATTAAAATACATAATACATTGGCAATTAAAATTCCCATTCACAAAATATAGCAACTTTGTTCTCTATTCAGAATGATTAACATCAGCACACTTCGACAGACTTAACCAAGTATATCACAACTAATTTCTCATTCCCATAAAACGGACAGAACTCACAAAATACTAGTTGCAAACATTCAAAATGGTTTGGGTTAGGCTATGTCTAGTCTTAGTTTGTGCTGAGTTTGGACTTGCATTGCGACTCCCTCTCTCTCCATTTTTTTTCTCTTTGCGGGTGCTATCTTTCTCTCCACCATGTTGACATCTCCAATGCTACTTCATCTAACCAGTCTTTGGGGTTTGGGCGACTGAAGTTGCAAATGGTTTTGCTGACATGTTCTCTGGGTGCTCAAGTAGAGTGGAGTGGAATTCGAGTTGAATGCATAGGAGGTCAAGACGACTGAGATTTGGTTATTCCACTTTCTTTGTTACTACTCCACTCATACCTCGGCCTCTCCCTGTGCTTTAAATTACTCCTCTCGTACTCGGCCCTTCCTCTGCTCTTCTGCCCTGCCTTGTCCCTTCCACTCCTGTATCCCACAGGTTGATCCCCTCCCTGCCCTAGCCTTTGCGGCTTTCCAATGTCTCCGGTCACCACTAAACTGGGATTTGTGTGCGACCACTGTCTTGGTCTTTAGACGATCCACTGGCTTCAACACTAGTATTTGACCTTCATCAAGTCTGGGAGGACCTTTACGTCTTTTCACTGTGGTGCAGTAACGTGTTTCCTGCATTTCCTTAAGTTCAGAATGTATACCTTCATCCTCATCCCCATTACCATCCATTTTCTAGCTTTGGTTGTTCTACCTGGTGGCTTGAGTAGAGTTTGGTGCATGTGCTAGCATTTTCACAACTGTACATGATAAACTCACTGATCTTGAATTCTCAACATCAGGAATGGGTATAGCAGTTCTAGAATAGGCCTTCAAGAGAAAGCCTCTCTAGCATACAAATCTGTATTTGCATTAATGATCTCAGATTCAGTGCTAGTCTGTTTACTCATGAATGGGCACCTAAGAGTGACTGATTGAATTAGAAACTTGATTTCCATTTTCATTTGTTCTGTTCAAATTTCATCTGCTATCAATACCACATGACGTAAGTGATTTGTAGTCTTTATTTATTCTCCTTATCCTTGTTAATATCAAGAAACATATTGACAGTTTTATTTTTATTGTCCATGGTTCTTTTTTTCAGCAACTACAGTCAAACAAACAATTTATTAATTAGCATACGTAGCAAGTTGCAACATCATCCCCGTGGGGGCGTTGCTTCTTAGTATCTCTCTGTCTGTTTATATCAAATTGATGCCATGCAATGCGAAGAAAAGAGAATGGAATTCATCTCTTGCTAATTTCACTGGAATCCAACTATACCAAAATTCAAAGGGTTGTTTCCTTAGTCCTTGTGTTAAAAAAGATGTTGCTTTGTAACACCACCATTTCTACTCACTAATACCACCACCCCAACTCTTTTTTTAAAATATTGTACACCTACTAAGTAACACCGCTTTTAAATAGAAACCCAACTTTTTTTTTTCTCTTCCTCTTCTCTCTGCCACTATCTTTATCTTTTCTCTACAGATCGAAAACCTTCAACTCCAATCTATGATGAAACAATATGTTCATCAAATCAAAGCTTTGAAGATAGTCAATGGATCCTCGATCTCCGGTGTCAATATCTGATTTCTCTCACTCCTCCCTTCTATTTCTTATTCTTTTCTGTTCTCACGGACCAAAGCAGCACGAGGCTGTGAGATTGAGCCATGGTCTGCGGAAAAAATAGTCACGCATAAATCAGCGAGATTAGGCTCCAATCTCGCGAATATCTCAGCAATATTGGATCCTAATCTTGAATGCAACTCATGCAGAAGGACAGATTGTGCTCTTCTAGACCCTGCTGCTGCTGCCACTACATGTCCCTCATGATCCCTCATTACTGCACCGTAGCCACCTGTATTGCCCTTGAGTGAGCCATCTGTATTGAGCATGAACCAACCTGGATCAGGTCTTTGCCATGCATGCAGAGTGGTTGTTCGCAGCTGAAACTGGGCTCCAATCCGCCATCTGTCAAAGAGCTCTCTGTTGCCAGCAGTGTCTGCGACTTGTAAATCCAGGACTAAGACCTGCAACCGGACATCTTCAATGACCTTTGGGACCAGGTCAGCAGCTGCTCTGAACTTAGAGTGGAACACCCTGCAATTTCTTTCAGTCCATAGGTGATAGATGGTTGCATTCAAGGCTAACTTTTTCAACATCGAGCTAGGTGAAGTGCCAATGAAGTTCTTCTCACACCATTTCCACTCTGCTTCCCAATCCATTGGCTGATGTCTGTAGCCTAGGTGGGTGAGAATACGCGACCATACAAAGTAGGAATACCTACACCTGAAAAACAGGTGCTCTTCACACTCTGGCGCATCACCATAGAGAGGGCACATTGAGCAGTCTAGAACTCGCCATTTTTTCAGTTTGTCCTGGGTTTTGAGTGCCTTGTGCCTTACTAGCCATGTTATGAAACTGTGTCTGGGTATCCTACCTGTGAACCACATTAGTTTGGACCAAGATACTGCGTGCATTCTCTGTCGCAGCGAGTAGTAAGCACTCTTGTTTGTAAACTCCCCTTCATGACCCCCCATCCAAATGACTTCATCCTGATATCCACCATCTAGTTCCACTGAACCAAGTTCTGCATATACATCAGCCAAATCTGTTCGATCTTGCAGCCTAGTGTTCCATTTATTGTCTGTAATAAGGGCACTCACCTTAGCATTGCGGTGAAGTGTTGTGTGGTATGTCAGGTGTTGAGGGAATCTGTGAAGAAGAATGTCTAATGGGTGCCATGGATCCTTCCACAGAAGGGTGTCTTTTCCATCACCAATGGAATGAACAATCAGGGAGGATGCTTGTACTCTGGATTGAAGTATTTTTCTCCAACACCAGGATGATTCACCAGGAATGTCCATGGTCCATAAATTTTTTCCTTTAATTAAGTTTCTTTTTGTCCACTGTACCCTGAGATTGTTCTTGTTGGAAACAATGTTCTAGACATGCCTCAACATAGCTGCTTTGTTTGAAGTCTCAATACACCTCACCCCCAGTCCTCCTTCATTGTAAGGGCTGCAGACTTGTTTCCAGTTAACCATAGGTGTTTTAGAATACTCATCAGAGCCTGACCACAGGAAGTTCCTCATGATTGTTGTGATATCCTCTCTGACACTTGAAGGTAGTACAAAGCAAGAAGTCCAGTACACGTGTAGGCTATTCAAAACTGCTTTTATCAGAGTTAGACGCCCTGCATATGAGAGAGTTCTATTCTTCCAAGATAGGACTCTTTTACGGATTCTATCTATCAGTGGTAAGCATTGATTGTAGTCCAGTCGAGAAGAAATCAGCGGTAGGCCCAAATATTTCACGGGGAGAGTCTCCAGTTTGAATTTCAGGCATCTAGTTATTAAGTCAAGCTCCTCATTAGGGACCCCAGCAGCAAAGAGGTTACTTTTAGAGCAGTTAATAGCATGTCCTGTGATCTTTGTTGTTCCTTGACTGCGTTTGAGGAGAAGAGCTCTTCTTTGTTGGCTGCAACTTCTCTTTTGGTTGCAAATTGAAAGTGCTTGAAGCTGCAAGTTGAGGTGACGAACTAACTCGCAAAGAAATCGATGGAAGTTTGCTGGCATGAATTGATTTTCTTGCCGGCGTGAAGGGATCTTCTTCCTTGTTGCGATTCTTTATCTATTTGCTGCTTGCTGATTCGTGAAATTGGGTTCACAAGGACTAGAAGTCTCAGCCCAAGGATTTGGTTGTATGGGGATGTCAGCATTCTATGGACCTCCAAAGCCAAAACAGACATGATTACTCTAATCCACCATGATGTTCGAAAGGGTGTCACCTACTTAGACACCTCTGATATGTATGGTTCTTCTACCAATGAAGTACTTCTTGGGAAGGCATTTCAAGGAGGGGTGAGAGAAGGTTGAATTGGCTACCAAGTTTGGGATAAGCTTTGCTGATGGAAAGACGGGTGTGTTTGGGGACCCTGCTTATGTAAGAGCTTCTTGTGAAGCTAGCTTGAAGAGGCTTCAAGTTAATTCTATTGATCTTTACTACCAACATCGGGTTGATACCAAAGTTCCCATTAAAGTCACGGTCTGTCCTCCCTTTTTTTTCATTTCTTTCACGGTTTTAGAATTTGGGTGTTTACCCAACCATTAGTTAGGTAATCGAAATTACTGGGAAATGGTAAGTCAAAAGGTATATGGGATTCAACTCAATACATTAAATCTTTACATCTTTGTCATTTTAATGCAATAAAAGATTGTTTGGTGATTGGAACCGTAGGAACCAATTCGTTCTAAATGGTTTGAGTTAGGTTCAGTCCCAATGTTCAAAATGAGGGAATCTGGACCGAACTGGATCCGTTAAATTTAAACGGTTCGAATTAGGTTCTTCCAAATTTGAAACTGATCCGGACCGTGCCCACCCTTAACCTAATCTCGCCGATTTGGGCAAGATTTGTTTTCAATTTTGAAGGCCATGATTGTGAGATTTGCTCTAAATCTTGCAACTCATGGTTGCAAAATTTCCTAATCTCGCAATCATAGGATGCAAGATTGGGTTTTAATTTCAGATATCTATCTTGTGGAGTTGAAATCCAATCTCGTAGCGTACGATTGCAAGATTGGGTGTGACCTGTTTTTTATTTCAATTTCATAGTCCTGGGTTGCGAGATTTGGCCTTGGAAAAAAAGAGTCGTCGAGAGGGGTTGTGGAGTTGTTGTAGGTTGTTGTTGGAGATTGTTGGAGATTGTTGTCATTGTTGTTGTTGTTGTTGTTGTTGTTGCTGCTGCTATAGGTTGTTGATGCTATGTGGTTGTGATCGATGTTGTTGCTGTTGTGGAAGAGGTGGAGGAAGCAAGTAAAGAAAAACGAAGATAGGAGGTGGAGGAGGAAGCAGGCAAAGGAGAGCGGAGGTAGGTGGAGGAGCATGCAGTATTTCACAAGTGGAGGAAGATGTGGGGGGGATTTGGGAGGGGTTTAAATTGGTGGTGTAACTTAGTAGGGTGAGGGTGGTGGTGTGAGTGAGTGGAAATGGCATCACCCTTAAAAAAATATCTTCTTGTTCATTCTCTTCCCCATGTCCTACGTTTTTCCTACCCCTTCATTTTCACCATTTTAGTTTCACACCACCACCACCTCCAAATCTATTACTAGCAGCCACCATCACCACGCCTACCACTGGCAACTACACTACCATGTCCACCACCTACCTCCTACACGACAACCCCATACCTTTATTAAGCTAGGTCTCATGCCGACAACCACTACTAGCTGCCATTACCATCATCAGCCACCATATACTCTGAAAACCCTTAACCTTGGGGTTTCTTTTGGGTTTAGGTTAGGATCTAAATACGGACGTGTGGGCATGCACATGACTTTCCAAGGGACGCATGCCCATTAAGTGTATGTAGGTGCCTACAACATAAAAGCTCGTTTCTTATTTCTACGATTTTTCATGTGTTGCTTGGGTGTGTAGTGTGCAGCCTGACTTCTAATTAGACAGAACACTTGGTTATAATAGTTGAAGTAGAAAAAGAAAAAAAAAGTAAATAAAAATGAAAAAGGATATGGTATTAGTAAATTAGTAATAGGGAACAAATCTAGCACTTGAACATATTCATGGTAAAATATTGCCCCCTTTTTTCTTTTTTGACTTTCACATATAAGGGTGTGTTTGATTACAATTTTCCAGGGAAAGGAAAACATTTTGCCTCGATATGCATGTTAAGGGCATTTGATTGTATAAATTTTCTCTGGAAAATTTTCTCTAACACTTCACTAGTGTAGCAAAACTGTGAATTAAAACCACTCTCTGCTTTCTTTTCCACCAGATCTATTCTTAGCACCCCTAGGAATTGAACCCAAGGAAAACTTGGCCAATAATTACCTTTGTTTTTTTCAATTGTCTCTCAGATCAACACCATGAACCAGAAAATATGTTCTCTAAAATTACCGTATTAATCATGCCGACAGTTGTCCACTAGCTCGAGTCTTCGTTTACTTTTGCCAATTTAGTGGCAAAGTGAAATCCTCTTCCACAACATTCTTTCTCTTCTTGGGTTGTTGCTTGCTTCCATGATGAGTCTTGGTGGCAGACTAGTTTGTGTTTTGGGGGTTGTGCGAGGCATGGTGGTGTATCGGCCACTGTTTCTGATATTGTGGCGTATATCAGAGTGAGTCAAAGTTCTCTGTCAATCATTCAAAGACTTGTAAACGTACACAAAAAGGAGAATGATATCGTCTTCATCGAAAGGAGCAAGGGTTCTTTTCGTTGTTGATATCATCTGCAGGTTCAGGCGCCATGATTCAGTAAGATGGATTTCGAACAAAAGTTGAGTTGTGGATCTAATGGGAACACCCAGTGGTGGAGCCAGGATTTTCATCTAGAGGAGGCAAAGTATATCATAATATCCAGAAAATGCTATGGAAATAGGCCCAAACATCAAAGGATTAGGAATCACAGGGAATGCATGATTTTACAACGAACACGTTTGTCCTAACATTGGTACCCCTCCTGAGCAACAGGTGCCTAGTAGCAAGCTTTATTCTACACAAGAAATCTTCACATAAAGAAGTTGTTTTGGGGGTGATCACTTTTATGAAAATCAAGGTTACTGAAAAATTCACAAAGGTTCAACTAAGACCAAATATTGTTTCAAGATATGCATAAACGATGGGAGTGAAAACTCTGCCTCCTTGGCCACTTCGATTTCCAACCATTCGTCTGCATCAACAAGATGCTACTTATTTATTTAGTTATTAACATTTCACTTTTTTAATTATCAGCAATAAAACCAAACAAACAAGTGAAGGAAACAAGGCTGGATAAGGATATATGGGTTTATTTTATTTTGTTAGGCTTTATGTTATAAAATAATTTGGCATATCCATATTAAAGCTTGAGAAGGAGTAGGAGTAGGAGTAGGAGTAGGAGTAGGATTAGGATTAGGATTAGGATTAGGCCTAGGGTTTGTTTAAATAGACTCCAGTATAAATTTCGTAATCAGTTTTGAAATAGGAATTGAAATTATTGATGAAATTCCTATGAGAATCAATGATTCTCCTATGATATAAGGATATGATTAGGATACTATAGAGATATGATTATGATATTGTAGTTGTGGAAATCTTAGGAATATTATAGTTGTGGAAATTGAATTGTATTCTTATCAGAAGTTACCTAAAGCTAATAAGATACTTCTTGTATAAATACCCTTGCTTGTATAATGAAAAACTTATCCTGGCATATTATTTTTTCCATACCATTGTTTTACATTGTATCAGAGCAAGGTTAATCTTAGCTCTTGTAAATAAATAAATAAAAAAATCCTAGTTCTTGTTTTAGCCGCCAACTATCACTATAGCCATCTTTCTTTCGTCATTCTTTTATCATGGGCGATAATCAGTGTTCTAAAAAGTGCTAGGCGGTGAGCGGGCGGCGAGCAAGTGCCTAGCGCCCAGGGGCCTAGGCGGTCTTAGGTTTTGTATTATAACTTTAATAATTTACAAAAGATAAGCATAATATTTATCAATTACATTCAATTTCATGCCAAGATACATATGCAAAATTTAAAAACATGAAAAATTAACAATCATGAACAAAATTTATTAAAACTCAAATGACTGAAGTTGGTCATGATGAGTACTTTATACAAAGTTGAATTTGTGGTTAAATATCCAAACTTACTCTTTTATATTTTTTCAAATTGCATGAATAATCTCAGTCATGTTTAATAAAATCTACATTACTAAAATTGATATCGGCAGATCCTTTGAGAATTCCATTAAGTAATCATCTTTTGCTACATTTAGACATATATTGAATAAAAAATAATTAAATTGTTTATTTCTAAAAAAGAGGAAAGAAAAATAAAATAAGAACACAATCAGCATTATTAAAAAAATAAAACCTTGCCCAGACTGCCTAGACCCCGCCTAGATCGTCCGGACCCGCCTAGACTGCTCAGAACATGCCCAGCCATTAATCTGGGCATTTTTCTACTGCCTAAGCCAATTTTTAGAACACTGGCGATAATACAGAGATTTCTTATCCATCACACTGATCACCCTGAAATGGTGCTTGTCTCCAAGCTTCTTAATGGAGACAACTACGCAACATGGTGTCGTTTTATGCGCATCTCCCTAGCGTGAAAAATAAGTTAGGGTATATTGATGGAACGCTGGAGCCTGGAGGTACCCTCAGAAGAGATAAACTTGAACAAGTTTCTTCTTTGGGGGAGTAATCAGTTTCTTCTTTGGGAACGTTACAATGACATGGTGCTTTCATGGATCCTTAATTCCATTGAACCTGACATCGCAGACAATGTGATTTATTCATCTGCAGCGCATGAGGTTTTGGAGGATCTCAAAGAAAGATTTTTTCAAAGCAATGCTCCAAGAATCTTTTAGTTGCAGCGGGATCTTTCCTCGCTTTCTCAAGACCAAATGTCTGTATCAAGTTATTTCACCAAACTAAAAAAACTATGTGATGAATTGGCCTCATATAATGATCTGCCCTTGTGTTCTTGTGGTGCTATGAAAAAACACATGGAGCATGATGAACGTAATGTTCTGATGCAATTTCTTATGGGGCTTAATGAGTCTTATAGTTCATGGACAGATCTTGCTCATGCAACCCTTGCCTACTTTGCGCAAGGCTTATTCCCTTATTATACAGGAAGAAAAACAAAGAGAGTTTGGCACATCCCGTCCTTCCATTGAATTTGCAATCATGGCAGTTTGTCAAGGTACTCGTCCTTCCATTGAGTCCGCAGCTATGGCAGTTCGTCAAGGCCAAACACTTGCTAATGCCAGTAAGACGCCTTTGCATTGCACATACTGCAACCGAGACCACCATAATGTTGATACTTGTTACAAGTTGTACGGATTTTCACCCAGACACCATTTGCATGGTTCTAATAAGCCTAAGGGAAGTCGCAACTAAGGGGGAGCAAGCACCAGGACTATGAACCATGTGAACTCGAACCCAACATTAAAAGAAATCCAAGTTGTCATGTCTAACTTATCTGAGATCCAATATCAACAGATTCAAAATATGATGAGCGAAAAAGACTCCCACCAATACTTAGGTAATACCAAACATTTTCATGATCTTAATTGGATTATTGATAGTGGCGCTATAGACCATATCACCTCAGCTTCTCACCTGCTTAGAGCCAAAGCTAAAAATACATCCATGCAATCAGTAATGTTGCCAAATGGAGATACAACATTCATTAGTTCCACTGAAACTTTATCTCTTAATTCTCATATTTCTTTGAAAAATGTTTTATGTGTTCCTACCTTTAAAGTCAATCTCATGTCTGTCTGTAGCGTCACAAAGGGATTACAATGTTTAGTGACTTTTTTTCCTTCTTGGTGTATCTTGCAGGACCTGACAACGAGGATGATGATTGTTTGGGTAAACAACGTGACGAGCTTTATCACTTAGTGGCGTTGGCTTCTGACCAAGCACCTTCTACCAACAAACCATCCTGTCACCTTACTTCCGCTTTTGCAGACTTATGGCATCGCCGTTTAGGTCACCCTTCTTCTTCGCGTTTACATGTTTTAGGCAAAACTTTGTTAAACTGTTCCTCTAGTTTCAATAATGTTTGCGATGTCTGTCATTTGGCAAAACAGACTCGCCTTCTGTTTAGCAAAAGTTCAATTTCCACTATGAAACATTTTTCCCTTATTCATTGTGATATTTGGGGTGCTCACAAAACTCTTTCAATCTCTGGGGCTCGATTTTTCCTAACAATTGTGGATGATTTCTTTCTATTTACTTGGGTATTTCTTATGCACCACAAAAATGAAACACAAGGACTAAAGTTTTTTTTCCATGGTTAAAACTCAATTCAATACCACCATACAAGCTATTCGTGTGGATAATGGGGGATAATTTTTTTCATTAAAGGATTTTTTCAAAGATCATGGAACTTTATATCAACATACTTGCGTCGCCACACCACAACAAAATAGTGTTGCAAAAAATAAGCATCGTCATATCCTTGAAACTGCACGGGCCTTACGCTTTCAAACTAACCTCCCTCTTCATATTTGGGGAGAATGCATACTCACAGTAGTTCATTTGATCAATAGGTTGCCCACCCTACTTCTTTCCCACAAAACCCTATTTGAGAAATTGTATAATGCAACATCATCCTATACACATTTAAAGGTTGTTAGGTGTCTTGCATATGCCAAACATATCTACACTTCTCACAAATTTGATCCACGTGCTAAGCAATATGTTTTCCTTGGCTATCCGCATGGGCAAAAGGCCTACAAACTTTATGATTTGTCCACTCGAAAAATATTTACTAGTCGTGATGTTGTTTTTCATGAAAATATTTTTTCTTTCAAGACCGAGCATACCCAATTCAATCCTTTCCCTTCCTCAGGCCCCTTACCACCACCAACCCACCATGATGCCTTACCTACTAGCCTACCCGATGACTCACCAGGGTTGTCCCCTTCCCCTACTCCATATACTCCTCTACCTGCTAATACAAAGCTCCCCTCTCTTACTGACCACACGTTTTTCTCACCAGGTAACCCTTCATCTTCATATGAAAGTTCCCCACTAGTGCTTCCTACTTCTCCCGTTCATGTCTCTCCACCAACCGCACCACCTCCTTGCCGGTCAGACCGTACCAGAAATTTTCCTAGCCACCTCCAGGATTATGTCATCACGTTGCCACCATCCATCCAATCAGAGTCTTCGTCTCCAGTTCCCTCATCAGGTACTCGCTATCACTTTTCCAATTTTATTTCTTACCACCGATATACCATTTCATCTAGCTTTCATTTATAACATCTGCCGTCATGTGGAGCCTCGAACTTATGAGGATGTTGCCTCATATCCAAATTGGCAATAGACTATGCTCTCCGAACTTCAAGCGTTGGAACTAAATCACACTTGGACTCTTACTTTTCTTCCTCCCGGTCAAGAACCAATTGGTTGTCAGTGGGTTTACAAGATTAAACATCACTCTGATGGTTCAGTCGAGCGGTATAAAGCTTGTTTGGTTGCTAAAGGGTACACTCAGACTGAGGGCATTGATTACCATGACACATTTTCGCCCACTGCCAAGCTTATCACAGTTCGTTGTCTCATTGCCATTGCTGCAGCTCAATCTTGGTCTCTTCATCAGCTCGACGTTCATAATGCTTTCCTTCATGGTGATCTTCATAAATAAATTTATATGCTCTCACCTCCCGGTCTACGATGCCAAGGGGAGAATCTGGTATGTCGCCTCAACAAGTCCCTATATGGCCTAAAACAAGCTTCTCGTCAATGGTTTGCTAAGTTCTCTGATGCATACAAGCTGCTGGTTTCGTTCAATCTAAAACTGATTACTCCCTCTTCACACGTAATAGAGGGAAATCATTCACTGCCCTTTTGATTTATGTTGATGACATATTGATTACAGGAAATGATTTGGGTGTCATCAATACCCTCAAACAGTTTCTTCATAATCGTTTCCGTATCAAAGATCTTGGGGATTTAAAATTCTTTTTGGGTATTGAGGTATCTCGTTCCAAGAAAGGTATTGCAATTTCTCAGAGAAAGTATACTCTTGATATTATTAAAGATGGAGGATTATTAGGAACACGACCAGTTTGTTTTCCTATGGAACAAAATCTCAATTGTCAGACACAAGTGAATTGCTTGCAGATCCACAAAAATATAGAAGGTTGGTAAGTTGCCTTATCTATTTGACCATCACCATGCCCGATATTACTTATGTAGTTCATGCATGAACCAAGGAAACCACATTGGGATGTAGCACTCCGTATTTTGAAGTATCTTAAAAGTTCTTCAGGAAGAGGTCTTTTTTTCCCAGCTCACAATTTTTTGCGTTTAACAGCTTATTGTGATTCGGATTGGGTTGGTTGTCCCACTACTAGAAGGTCAACAACAGGTTATTGTGTCTTTCTGGGAAATTCACTGGTATCTTGGAGGACAAAGAGACAGAAAATTGTCTCCCTCTCTTCAGCAGAAGTCGAGTATCGAGCCATGACGAGTGCTTGTTGTGAAATAACCTGGTTGTGCAACTTATTGCGAGATCTACAGGTGTCACATCCGGAGACAGCGATGTTTCACTGTGATAATCAAGTTGCTTTGCACATTGCAGTTAACTCGGTCTTCCATGAGAAAATAAGGCATATTAAAATAGATTATCACTTCATTAGAGAAAAAATTCAAAATGGTTCAGTGGAAACCAAGTATGTAACTTCATCTCAACAAATAGCGGACGTGCTCACAAAGCCGTTAGGAAAAGATGCTTTCAATGGCATGTTGCACAAGTTGGGAGTTATTGACATCCACTCTCCAACTTGAGGGGGAGTGTTGAGAATCAATGATTCTCCTATGATATAGGGATATGATTAGGATACTATAGGGATATGATTAGGATATTGTAGTTGTGAAAATCTTAGGAATATTGTAGTTGTGAAAATTGAATTGTATTCTTATCAGAAGTTACCTAAAGCTACTAGGATACTTCTTATATAAATACCCTTGCTTGTATAATGAAAAACTTATCATGGCATATTATTTTTTCCATACCATTGTTTTACAAGATTAGGCCTAGGGTTTGTTTAAATAGACTCCAGTATAAATTTCGTAATCAGTTTTGAAATAGGAATTGAAATTATTGTTGAAACTTCGCCAATCAAGCTTTATTTGTTTATTTGCTTTCGTTGTTTCTAGCAATTTGGTATTGGAGCAGCAAAAATCACAAGAAAGATGTCTCTTAACTAAGGACATCTCGAACCATCGAAGCAATGATGGAATTATGGAGAAAATCTCGCTAACATCTCGGAGTAGTTGCCTATTGTTTTGACTTGCTGTGAACAAGAAGTTATGTGCAAGAAGTTCGTGAGGCGGGACAATGAGATAAAATTTTATGATATTCTTTTCTAAGCAGCTGAACTCCAATACTCTTGATCAAGATAAGCCACCTTCCTGTGACATGAAATGAGGAATAAGGATATTATTTCTTCGAGTCTTTGAGGCTATTTGCAAGAGGTTGCAAAGTTAGGCCTCAAATCACACACTAGCCATTTGGAAGGCACTTATCCAAAGTCGGTTGTCTATAACAATGTTTTGTATGAAGATGATCACAAGAAGAAAGGGGAAGTTGTTAATGACAACCTAATTTCCCAAAATATTCCTATATTCCCTATGTGTTTCCTATGGTTAACAAATAAGATTGTCACGAGTTGCGATTTGTGATTTGGGAATTGTGAAATGACGTCAAGAAGAGCTTGATCAATCAAGTTTCTTTTAATTCTACCTAGGGGTGGGATGGATCTCGTCCCTGTTCTATCCCATGTCTTGATTTTTTTCAGGTCCTTTTGGGATTGATAAAACTCATCTCGATCTTGTCCCGTCCTGATTTAGAGTGGGATGAATATTTTCAATCTCATCCATTCCGTCTGGAACTTATTTATTTACTATTTATTATTATTATTAATTTTAATATTTTAATTTTATAACCAAAAAAGAAGTCAATTTATTATTATTCCAACAACAACAAAACATAATAACTATCAAATTTTGCAATTAGTTACATTTAGAGTTATTGATTCCCCATTAATATTAATATGTACATAAGGAAGAATCCCCCCTCCAATTGTCTTGCATTATCAAAAACAATTAATAAGAGTAAACATTTTGGTTAATAATGATATTATGCTGTCAATGATAATTTCTTTTATTCTTATATAACTAAAATAGGATACCACATGGTTATATACTTGTGCTAGTAAAGGGAATTGTTATTTTAAGGTAAGTATTCGATAATAAGATGAATTTGTATTCTTAATTTGGATATTTAGGTTCCTTGGAATAAAAAGTCATACTCTAATTTTTTGATATAAAGTTTTAACAAATTTTTATGGTTTTTGAACCATTTCCATCCCGTCCCGAACCCATTTGGGATGGGATGAAGTCGATGAGGTCTATCCCATCCCGAAAATAAAGTGGAATGCGGATGGGGTCCATTCCGTCCCGTGCTCACCCCTAGTTCTACCAGATGACATCAAAAGCAAAACGAGCCCAAAGGAAAATTACAAATACAATAAATGCCTCCAACCGTTCGTTTGCTTATCTTTTTGAAAACTCACACCGCAAACAAGTTCACCTAATCACAAGTTTATTCCACAAAAAAATGTGAGAAAAGCCTCTGATTGAATCTAGGAGAGAAGTTTGCGAAAATATTTCAAAATGGGCTTGTCTAACTGCCGAGGAAACGGGTGAGGGAGGGGGTGGAACCCTCCATCCCCCTCGAGATGTGTGCACTCGCGCATCTCGAGGGGGGTGGAACCCTCCACCCCCCTCCCTCGCCCGTTTCCTGGCCAATTAGAATTCCCCTTTCAAGATTCTTAACTTTCCCACTCCGACGTCATTGAGACCTCATCCACCACCAAGCCATTAACTTTCCGACATACCCTAAACCACTGGGAAAAGGAATGTCACCCACCCAAGTAGGCCCAAAGCTCAGGTGTTATCCATTACACACACCAAAAAAAAAAAATTCCAAAATGTCATGATAATACTAACGATGTTTTCATAACCCTCACCAAAAAATAAAATAAAATATGGGATCTTACGGTGACTGAGGTCCAACTATTATCACCATGAGCATTATGTCTATTGTATCCTTTTGTTTTATTGTTGCTATTTTCCGGTGCACCAATTAATTCTTACTTCCTTCCATTACCTTATTAAAAAAAAATCCCTTTTTTCACCTTAGCAACTTTTTGTGTGACATGTTTGCCCAACCAACTGGCTCAATCTGACAGAGAGATTGTAACAGCCCATGCATGTTAGAAAGACTATAACCCCTTGCAAACCTTGCCTATTATTCTCGTACTTTACTTTCTTATATGTTGCATCTCTCTTTACCAATTAAATCGATATCACTGTGGAATGACAGACATCAAGAAAAATGTACGTACCACTTGATCTTTACCCTATTAAAATGTATGTAATCATTTTCAAGAACTTTTGTAGTGTTTATTAGCTGAATGTTAAGCAACGAGTTGCTTTGTTATCCTTTTAGGGGCTATTATTACTTATTAGTGCCTTTCATCATCATCGTCTAAGCTCATTCTCGATATTTTCAGAATCGGCTACATGAATTTTGGTTCTCTAAGCAATGTGGATCCAAGCTCAATGATGTCTTCATTCACCGCCTTCATCCAAGTTTTTAATGGTCGTCCCCTCCGTCTACTCCCCCCATTAACTTGTCAATCTAGACATTTTCTAATTGACGCTATGTTTGGTCCCCTTCGCACATTACCAAACCAAGTTAAACGTTTTTCTCTAATTTTGTCTTTTATGGGCGCTACACCTAAGTATCTCCTAATTCTTTCATGCCTAATTTTATCCTTACGTGTTTTGCCACATATCCACCTTAACATATGTCTTTCTGCTACTGGCCATCCTATGTGTATGTTGTCTCGTAGTAGCCCAACATTCTGAACCGTATAGCATGGTTGGTCGAACAATTGTCTTATAGCATTTCCCTTTTAGCCTTACGGCATCCTTCTATTGCATAATACTCTTGGCATCATTCTCCATTTCAGCTAACCAGCTTTAATCCTATGGTCCACATCTTCTCCAACAGCCCTATTCTTTTGAATTATAGATCCTAGGTATCGAAAAACCTCACACTCTGGGACCTCTACGCCTTCAATCTCAATTGCATTACTCCTCCCTCGTGATTCACAACCAACGTTGCACACTAGATATTCTAGCTTCGAATGACAAATTCTAAAACCCTTACTCTCTAAAGTCTCTCGCCACCTATTTAATTTTTTACCTAAACCTTACTAGTCTCATCAATTAAGACAATATCATCTGCAAATAACATGTACCAAGGTACATCTTCTTGCAGATGTCTCATCAACTCATTCATGACCAAAGCAAAGAGGTATGGACTTAAGGTCGGCCCTTAATGTAGTCTTACTGACACTGGAAATTCACTAGACATTCCACCCACTGAGCGAACACTTGTTACAGCTCCTTCATACATATTCTTAATGATATCGACATAACATTGAAACACTTTCTTCCTTTCAAACACCCACCAAATTAACTCCCTGGGGACCTTATCGTAAACTTTATCTAAATCAATAAAAACCATATGCAAACTCTTAAGTTCCTCTCGATATTTTTCTATAATTTTCCTAAGCAAAAAGATGGCCTTAGTAGTAGACCTACCCAACATAAATCCAAATTGATTCTCCGAACCGTGGTTAAACTCCTAAGTCTTCGTTCTATAACCATCTCCCAAAGTTTTATCGTATAACTCATAAGCTTTATCCCTCTATAGTTCAAGCAGTTCTAAAATATCCCATTTGTTCTTATAAATTGGTACCACAATGCTATGCCTCCACGAATCTGACATTTTTCTAGTTTCCAAAATTGATGAGCTATTTTAGTAGCATACAACTTAATACATTGCTTTGTGATTGTAGTATAGAATAAGTAGGGATTGTTCTAGACCGAGGATTAGAGGGCTTGTTAATTAACACTAATAATAACTAAAAGACAACTAACAACCTAATTAATTAAATAAAAGGGAATTGGATTTTCTAAATTAAACTATGAATATAACTACGAAAATTACTGTAAAGATAATAAAACTAAAGGGATGACAAAGATGAGAAATTAGCTAAGGGTTTATCTCCACACACCAAACATATGCTTATAAATCAATATTCAATAATCACTTGCTAACTCGTGAGAGACAATGCTCAAGACTAACCGTGACCGCACTGCATTAATCTTATTATTTACCCAAGTTCGTTAAATTAAACTAATCATCGCTTCCAAACTATTCTTATCATGCTATCTAAACAGGAATCGCAAGTTAGACAACAATCTAAGATCATTAAGTTTTGTCGAAAATATGAACACTGACTAGGCAATTACAAGTATGATCAGCATCTTGTTATTGCCTAGGTTTCTACTTAACCTTACCAACGTTTCTTGGTATTTACTACTTGTGAGTACAGAATCATAACAATTAGGTGAAACTCTCCTATATTCTAGCCCCAGATCCTAGCATGCTTACTAAGTTGGCCACCTTAACAAACATACAAGGAAAAATTCTCTATAAAGTAGTTAAGCAAAACACAATGACTAATAGCAAAGAAGATTAAATTCAATTAATTTATAAAACACATGTTCGGGGCTTCGAATCCACCCCTAACTAAGAGGAGTTTAGCTAGACATATTAATTATGTTCGAATAACAATACATAATTAATATCAAACTAAAAATAAGATAAAGAGATTAGAAAGAACGTTGTCGCCTATGCGTGGTGGTACTGAGTGGAAACTGGGGTGCGAATAACGCGATATATCTTCCTTCACCTTCCTCACGCGATTTGCTCCTTCGCGATCTGCGACACTAGTTACTCTGCTCCTTCCTCTTCACGATCTGCTTGTGAATCAGAGTGTGAGAGAGAAGGGGATGACGAGGGACAACGAAAGAGTGGAGGGGATGGCGGCTAGGGTTATTTTGGCTGAGAACGGGAAGAAGGGACTAAGAGGGAAGGACGAGGTTGCGATGGGTGGCGACAATCAGGGACAGCGAGAGAAAGGACTGAGACGAGGGTTTCCGTGCGAAGAGGTTTTGATGGTGATGGTGATTGCGATAAGGGAGTCAGGCGAGATAGAAATGAAGACGATGAGGACGGTGACGATGTTGGCTGCTGGCGGTGATGAAGACAGTAGATGGATGCGTTCAGGACGATGGATGGATTATGGGTGACGGCGGCTAGGGTTTATTGTGGAGGTTGTGGATGGGATGATCTCTCAAAGCCAGGTATCCTCCCCTTTTATTCTTGTTTTCTTCTTTCTGTGGTTTCCTTGTTGGTGTGGTTTCCTTGCTTGTGTGATTTTCTTGTGCAATTAGTATTCCTAAATTGTCAATTTGCTTATATTTTAAAATATTGTAATTGGAAACCTACACAAACATGAAAATAACAATTAGTACCATAATTAACAAGTAAAACTAAAAATATATATAGAAATATGATACTAAAAATAGCCTAATTATGCACCTATCAAATTCCCCCACACTTATCTTTTGCTAGTCTTCGAGCAAATCCAAGAAACAAAAATAAAATACTCAAATGACTCAATCTATTCTTTCCAACATTTGTCTCAGAGATTTTCAACGGATCATGACATGTTAAGATTCTTTGTAAACACAAGATTAAATCCACATCATTCGAAAATTAATACACGTTCATAACAATGATATGAAAATTTACAATTAAATCAATCCAAGCGACTGTGAAGCTCAAGCGCGTGCCAAGAAGAATTAACTCAAAAATCTCACTGGATGCACTCTTTTCTTTTCACTGATTGTTTGGTAAAATCACTCTTCCTATTCTAATTATATGTGAGAGGATTGATGTAAAAGGGAAACAAATAGCTCACATATGATATAACAAGAAAGAATGGCATTTTCTGACCTTTTTTATTTAATTTTTTTTTAGATATATGATCTCATGGGAGGAATGCTACTACTTGAATGCAAGAACTAGGGACACCATATGCTCATACCTCATTCGAATCTCCACATCGTGACATTACAAGACACACTCAATCAAAAGGTCTTAATTCAGGTTGTAATTAGATCAGGGGTCAAGGGAAGAGAAAGAACGGATATGAAATTTTCAAAGGGCTTGAAGAAATGGTGAAAACATGCAATAAGATTAGAGACATTAGCAAAGAATCATATGGTTCAAGACATAAGTGGGAAAATGACGAGGTGGCCCAATGATAATGAAGAGCTTCAGCAATTATTTTGTATATAGTAAAAAGAATTGAACTATCTGTATGGTACTATAATACTGAATGGATATAGATAAGGACTTGTATCCCTTTTGTAATTTTTTTTTTTCATTTTTTTTTTTTTACAACTCTTTCTTCGTGAACTGTTTACCAACACTTGTTTTTCAACATACTTTGAACCACAATAAAGTCTTTGCAAATCAAATTATGCTCCACTCTTTTTATTATGTTAGGGATAGAAAATGAAGGTAATGAAACAAAAGGCATAATAACAGGCTCAATGGGGTTAACCTAAAGAAAATATATTATGGATCGGGCTTATTTGGCAATGGTGGAAACTAGGTGCCTTTATCATGTCAAGCATGTCATGCAATTCAATATGATGCTTTGAACGAAATTAATACAAGTTCTAGTGTTTAATTCTTAATTTTGAAAGCAATCCAAGTAGCAACCAAAGCAAACAAAATTGAGATCATGCAACGAATTATTATTGACAAAAGAAATAAAAGATGACCTAACTAAAAACTCTCAAAATCAAGGGAACAATAGGCTCAAAATTCACATATGAGTTATAATGAGTTAAATTCAACTAAGCATGCTATGAGTACCAATTACTAAGTTGATTACATGTGAATTTGCATATGATAACCATAAATAAGCATTAACCAAAGAATAATATTAGATCTTAAATCATGTTTATAAATCACCTTAAAGTCATGCAATTAAAAACTAAATTTCATCATTGTGTTAGAAAGTATCCTAAGACTCAAAACAACTATAATTTAATTTTTTATTTTTTTAATTATTTTATTTTTATGACACTAATACCAACAAAGAAAATAAAAACCAACAAATTTTTTTTTTAAGGGACTGACACTTTTATTTCAAATTATTTTTTTTAAATAAAAACAACGTTTTGTTCCTCCAACACTTAAACCTAACATTGTCCTCAATGTTAATAGATTATAGCACATATAATGAAAGATTTAAACGCGTAAAAACAAACTACTAACAAACAAAAGCAAAAAGAAAATAAAGAGATAAAGAAAGCAAATCTGATTGGGTTGCCTCCCAAAAAGCGCTTGTCTTAACGTCGTGCAGCCTGACGGTATCTCCAATCACTACAAGAAAAAGGCCATTAATAGCGTTTTTGAAACGCTATGGTAGGATACCATAGCGTTTTAGAAAACGTTGTGTCTGCCGGAGCTATAATAGACCCAGGGTCTAAAACGCTATAGTAAGTTGGCATTTTATAGCGTTTTAAAAACGCTATGGTAGGTATACATAGCAAATTTTTTTTTTTTTTTCATTTGCTATCAAATGACTTTTTATTACATCTTATAAGTTTTATTTCTAGAAAATTATATTCGAATGTTTATGCAGCCAATCAACCAAATTTCAATGGGGAAACATGCGGATGCTAGCAAACTAATGAAGAATCATTTAATCGCCGCATTATAGACAACAGTATCATATGGGAAAAACCCCATTACAACCACTCATTTTTTTTATTTTTTTTATTTTTTTGGAAGGCGAGTTGGGTTTTTACTTTTTAAGGATCCCATAACCTATCAACTGAGCGATCTACACACATTATAAAGTAACCATGCTGCAAGTGGGATTCAAAACTAGAACGTGGGGGACAAACCCACACAACCCTAACCACTAGGCCATAACACCATTGACAACCACTCATTATTGAAGAATCGATACCCACTATGAAAGGGATAAATGAAAACAAAATCGCTATGACCACAGTAAATGATCAAGAAGTGATCTTCCAAGTATGAAAAAATATTGGTAAGCATACAAGAAATCTAACTAGTGTGATAGTCAAATGATCTCATGTTCTGATGTGAATATGCCCAAGGTGGAAAGAACATGGCATCCCTCTGCTTTTAAAATACCGGCAATCTAGCAATGGTCATTTGAGCCTCAGCAAGCCCATTAAACATGTTGTTTACCAGACCGAAGAAAAGCACACCCATATATTTCTGTCCCCCAAGCGCAGAATTGTTCTCCATCTCTGTTCTTAGGAAAACTGTCATAGTTAATAGTGCAATAATTGAGATCTGCACAGGAATAAATTATTTGTCAGCTTGACAAAATACTAGTTTTAATGTCTGACTACTGATAGTAGTATCAAGTCTAAATTTTTTCTGATGGTTTTTCTCACTTACTTGTACATACTTGAATATAAAGATGAAAGCGGTCCTCTTCATAAGTAGCATCTCTCGGTCAAAGCAGGCTTTAAAGAGCTCCATCTTTGATATACCATACTTATTTCTTACAAGTGCAGATGGATGACTCTTTGATTTGTCGTAAGGAACCTGGAGCTGTGCTTTTAGATCCCTCCCCACATGGAATGACTTGAAAGCTTGGGAGAATTCTTGGACAGGAATGTAGCGGTACGGCTTTTTCTTGTCATACCAATATTGCTTCTGGTCTTTCCTTGACGTCACCTAATTATTAACATTCTTCGAATTTAGATTGCACTGATTAAGATAATTGCAAAAATCTAAAGTTAGCTCTAATGTAATGGAAGCCAAACCTCTAGTAAGAAATCTGCTGCACCTTTCCTATCAGGGCATCGGAATCCCATTGTCTCAAAAAAGTCTAGAATGAAACCCCGAGGGCCATGATAAACTATCTGTCCTTCACAGATTAGTATTATATCATCAAACAAATTGAACGTTTCTGGTGCAGGTTGTAGGAGAGAGATGACTGTGGTATATTGTAAGACATGGATGATATACTTCAAGCACTTGACAATCTGAAAGGTTGTTGAGCTGTCTAGCCCTGTAGAGATTTCATCCATGAAAACAGCCTTTGAAGGACTGACTATCATTTCACCTGTGGTCACTCGTTTCTTTTGTCCTCCAGAAATCCCTCTTCTCACATTGTCCCCGACCATTGTATCAGTGCATACTTCCAGCCCAAGTAACTGTACAACCAAGACACTTTTCTTAACCAAACGTCCTAAACACCTTATCTGCCTGGTCTAACTAAGAACGTATGCCATCTACCATACCTTCAACATGTAATCGCTGACAATACTGGATTTCTGTCCCTGAATAGCTGTTGCCTGAGAATGGATGGAGCTTATAAGATGGTTTGCTACAATCTGTGTTTTGTAATGCTTGCTATTAGTACTATTATTTGCTTCTTACCTTCATCAAGAAATCAATGTCGGGGTCTGGTTTAATTTGTTGTAGTTTCTCCCTTCTAGCAAGTTCAGCGAGGACATCTGCAAAAGTTAAACAAGAATTATGATCAAGGCTATATATAAGAAAACTCATCTAGATTTATTTAGTTATCATTTCAAATCAATAAATTTTCCTAAGTACCTAGTCTATGTCCAACACCCTGACACCGAGCAGAGAAATCCAAGGTTTCCCTTACAGTCATGTCGCCATTATGCAGATCATGTTGACTGATGTAGGTCGAAGTCCTTTGCGGGACAAACTCTCTCATGGTATGTCCATTGTATGTAACATTCCCAGAGACCTACTCAACCCAACATAAAGAACAAATCAACAAGTGAATTTAATGGAACATGTAAAGATGAAACAGAAGATAAGCAATTGTAATGTGTAACCTTGAGATCCTTTCCAAGCTTCCCAGAAAGAGCTAACAGTAGAGTAGACTTTCCCGCGCCAGGAGGACCAAGAAGGAGTGTAAGCCTGTCCAGAATAAACACAAAACAGAACAAACAGTTAGTATTTGGACTGTTAGCAAACTAACAATTACTTAAAAACAGAACAGAATACCTAAATCGGAAGTATCTGAACTCGTTTACCTTCCTGGTTTGATGATACCGCTTATATCATCAAGGATTACCACTGGTTTTTTCTTGCTTTTAAGGATCTTAACAGAACTCAGTAAGCTCTGCGGAATCAAAATCAGACACCAATTCAGTGAAAAATGTTTAGTTAAATGGACTGCAAATGTGATTCATGTTATTAATTCTAGTAATTGAGAGGTTTCATCTTTTTTCTTTTTTCTCACTCGCCTCTATCATGTTGAAGGTAGAGTTCACTAGTGTAGGCATCGCTCGCCCTCCTACATGTACCTCTGCACCAACACTGAGATCTTCATACCTAACTTCAACATGTGGTAATGTTATACCAACCCGTTCCATTCGTTCACTGAGCTTTTGAACAAAAGCCTCATTGTCATGATCTACAATGTGGACTAGTCGATCGAGAAGTTCCTGACGGGCTTCGAGACCTATATTTCTTACATCAACTTGGTCATGAACATGTACACTACTATTTTGATCTCTTTGTAACATAGCTACGGTAAGCCTGTTATATGTGGGTAGCTTCTCCAAGGCAGCCCATCTGAGGTCATCTTCTTCATCAAGGCTTCTTGTGGTTGCTGACGCTGTGAAAATGCTTTCACCTGTTTCAAACAACCTTTTACTTGCCGATTGTATGCTTGCAACCCCAGTTCCCCACATATCAACACCACCATCTGGTAGCCTTATCGATGTGCTGCTGTTTGCTCTCCTCCCAGTGGAGCAAACTGTCCCAAATGCCGGTACCTTTGAATAATAACAAAAAGAATGCAAATCAATCTCCTTAGTTACAGCATCAAGAAGTTATTACATCTATGCTTATTCTGTGAACTTTAAGTGCATTGGTAGAGGATCTCAGATAGCCACAGGAAGGGACGAAAGGAACCAATCAGAACTAGTTTCTGAAGTTGAGGAAAGAGTCGTGATGAAATCAATGCTTAGCAAATAAAGAACTTCAAGAGAAATATATGTACCTGAATGGCTGAAACCGATGACGTCCGGATTCTCTGAACCTACGAGGTCCCTCTGGATTTTCTTCACACTCCTTCATACGGTTAAAACACTTCGCAAGATATTTTCCTTGTTGAGCAGCAACCTAAAGTGATAACAAAGCATAACATGCACAAGAGAACTGATAGGTTTATCTGTGCAAAAAAGCTCACTATATAGGGGGAGAATAGGAATAGTAATAGCCTGATAGGAATAAAGATTAAATCCTATTAGATTACCCTTCCTGGATATCTGGCAAATCCTTAGGGAATGAGGGTTATTTGATGTTTTGACTGAACCTAGATAGCTACCACACAATTCATATTGAATGACTTCATAAAAAAAAATTCATATTGATTGCTAACATAACCAAATCCAGCTTACATTTCAGATATTATTCACTTGATTTATGGGTCAAAATATTGATTTTTGAATCCATATCAAAGGTTATGGTTCCCAAAATATAGAGAGCACATAACCAAAATTGCCGCCATAAAAAGATAATACTGAAATGAATATGAATGGCATACAACTTTGACTTATGCACAAATGCACATGCAAAGATTGTAATAAAAAGAGTAACGAGTGAGAACTCACAGCCAAAAAGCTTATCATAAAAAGGAACCCCTAGGAGAATGACCAAGTCAGCCCCCAATCCCTGAAAATAAACAAAAAATCATCTACTGAAAAATGTACATAAGAAGTAAGCCAAGAGCATTACTTACATATCTTTTGCCGACATTTTTGTATAACCTATTGCAAGAGCGTGTTTCTTTCCTTCAGCCATTATGGCCTGGAAGATTTAAGGGAACAGACAGTAAGAAAATTATTGATTCTAGCAACTAAACAAAGCATTTAAGGCATAACTTAGATTTAGTGATGGCAAATAAATAAAGAGAACTACAACCCACCCACCACTAAGAACAACAACATATTTCTTATCATACATGGGCCATAAAATGGATAAACAGACGCATGCAAATCTAATCAGCATTAGGCAGAATAATGTATCAGTATCGTACCACAGGAGTTTCTTCTAAAACGTTTTCATCCAAAGCACCGCCAGGAGAAGTAAGTCCAGGACACATGATGTTTGCACCAGCTAGGACAAATTTAATTGCACCCCTATCAACTTGTAGTTTTTTCATTATATCTGGATCTGCAAAACAAGAAGTGGGCACATTTACACCTTAAAATGAATAGCAATTGAAAATATGCAGGAAGTTGGATTTTGTTAACTATTTCATGTTTATTGCAGAGGAACATCTTTCTTTTCCCACTCTTATTATCTAGCATTGTGGGCAAGGCAGTCGAGGCAGATCACAAGTTTGTCCTATGGGTAATCAAGTATCAAGAACTACCTCTGTAAACTTCAACAAATTTTGGGTCTCCATTTCTAGATCCAATTTTAACTGTCTGATATACAAGGAAGGGTGTCGATTGCAAGGGACTCGTAATAATCCAACTAATTTTGTGTGTTGACTATGTAAGCTTGACTTGCCTATTTTTTGTTTGAGTACACCGGAGCCCACAAAATTGGTTAAAACCTTTTTTTTCCAGTTGTGGCCCTAGGAGTTGTCCATAAACAACCTTGCCTCCAACGTTGGAAGAGCGTTGACACTCCATCCTCATTAAGGATAGAAGGTAGACAATGGAAACCATGCCTCCAACGTTTATTTCAAATAATCAATTCCATATTTCCATTTTTTTCATTTTGCCTTCAATTCCAACCTATTCTCCAAAACCTTAAACATGTTCCAACATTAACTCAGTCAATACCAACCGGTCCAACCATAATCTACCATATACACCCTAAACCCATCAATCTTCTTTCAATATCCCAATCCCGTCACCCACCTAAAACTTGGGTCATATATGCTCGCATTATACCTTGACCAAGTACACTAACTAGAACAAAACTGACCGATGGATAGCTGAGCTTATTTAGGAAGAATGATGGTTGGCATCGTCATAGCTTAAGTATTTCAAAGCTTGGTTGGGATTGGATTAAATCTCAAGCTGACCAAATGAGTAATCCTAACACAATTATTCAGACATATACTTTACTTTTCGTTTTATTATAACAAAACATTATATGGAAAGAAGGAAATCAAAAAACAAATAAAGAAGCCTACACTCCTATCAAGAAAAGCATGACATGTATGGAAGGAAAAAATGTAGCATAGGGGATCCCTTATCCCCTGCATACTGTCTAAAACCCTCGTCAACATTAAAAATTGAAATAAAATTTTATCCATGAAGTGATATAAATCTTAGCATAAGCACAATAGCGCAGTCTCTTGAAGTTTATGGACTAATTTGTCTCTCGCAAGAAACTAGGAATTTAGTAATTGAGAATAACAAAAAAGAAAAACAAAATGTAAAACAAACCATTTCGCAACTATGAGAGGCGATTTCTTAGGAAGTAGCTCATCCAATACTGGTTCCAGGCCAGGGTACTGAAGTGCAAGAAAACGTTCACATTACGATCATTTAATCGTCGAAGATCACCGCATATTCTACGATACCTACTAACAATGCAAAGCTGAGTTAGACTATATCCTGCCTGAAAATGACAACCAAAAACCCATCATTTCATTTTTCTAAAAACAGACTGATAAAATCGCAAAACATATTCTCACTACTCAACTAGAACTAGTTAAAGGAACAATTAAAGAATGAAATATAACTACTGACCATTAACAGAAGCACAACATGAAATCACAGTATGACTGCAAGGGTGGTTTATTAAACATTATCATTGAAACAAATTTCCAATAAAGCCCCAAGAAACCTTTATACTGCATTTGAGTTGGTCTTAAGTCACTGAACAAGGAAAGAGAGTGAAGAAAGTATTTGAGTTGGTCAGAGATCCCATTTCGTTTTATATATATAGACTTTTGCTTACTTCAGAAATACCATCTTCAATTCAAAAAATGGGAATACACACACACAATTAGTACATCTGAATGAGGTTTTGTATCTGTAATTCTGTATTGCATGGATCTCATACGCAGAATATACAAATTGATCATACATATATGCTTCCTGATTTGCAAGAAATTTATTTCAGGCAGCCCTAAAATTTTCAAATAAGAACAATCAACCATAAAAATTTGAGGATGCACCCTATTATTTCTGATAGATTATAAAAATTTGAAGATGCACCCTATATCTTGTTTCTCCACTTATCCCAAATGACCAAAATTTCACATTTAACATCAAAATGCATGATACCTGATTCAAAAAATGGTAACTTGAATGCAATAACACAAACCCACACATTCTTGAACCAAGATTTCAAATGGGTCAAGATCAAAAACCTTAATTTTCATAAAATCTACTACATTGGAGAGAAATCATCAATCAGATCAACAAATGAAAGTATCCAAAGAGATGAATTGGGAAGAAACTTACTTGAATCTGATGAATTGAGATTCATTGGTGACTCCCCGACCCCAACTTAGTAGAATCAGTAAACCCCAAACCTCCAAAACCCTAGATCTGAAGATAAAACACATCAAAGATTTAACAAAATCACCAAATACAAACAACAACTCTACTGTAACTTGGCTAAATCAAAAAATTCTACTCAAATCAAACACTAACACTGAAAAATTGGGAAGAAACTTACAGAAGATTGAAATTTGGATTTCACCCATTTCTTCAGTGCTTCGACAGCTTTTCTGATTGCTGAGATGGTTTGGTGGGTTACCTTTGTAGAAGATGGAAGTTGTGGTGCCTCCATCAAACCTTCTCTGCTTTGCTCGCCCGAAGAGAGTGCAGAAGAAGAAAAGGAGCAGAGGAGACGAGTGATCTAGGGTTTTGAGAAGAAGAAAGAAGAAAGACCCTTCTTCTCCCTTCAGATTCGGATTTGGATTTCACCCATTTCTTCAGTGCTTTGACATCTTTTCCGATTGCTGAGATGGTTTGGTGGGTTACCTTTGTAGAAGATGGAAGTTGTGGTGCCTCCATCAAACCTTCTCTGCTTTGCTCGCCTGAAGAGAGTGAAGAAGAAGAAAAGAGGCAGATGAGACGAATGATCTAGGGTTTTGAGAAGAAAAAAGAAGAAAGACCCTTCTTCTCAGAGTAAAGTATCGGGTGACGGTGAGAGGAGAGGTGATGGAGAGAGAAGAGCGAGAGAAATCAGGTGAGGTGAGGTGACGGCGAGAGGAGAGACGAGGTGGGAGAGCTGCGTTTGTGAGGGCTGCGTTGCGTTTGTGCGAGGGAGAGTTCTTGTGAGGGAGAGTTGCGTTTGAGGGAGGAGATGAAATTGCGGGCCAAAAACGAGCGGAATGATTTTCGCCAACCCGCTCACTGTTTTTGCGTTTTCAAACGAGGGTAACGAAATTAAAAACGCTATGTTAAAAGGGTAACGAAATTAAAAGGGTTTTTAATAGCACAATTCTTAAAAACGCTATGTTTTTGTGCTATTAATAAGCACTTGTGTTGTAGTGAATTAATCCTCAGAATAAGTGGGAACATGGAGTGATACGTCCTCCACGTCATGCTCCACAAATGACTCATAATAGGGCTTAAGTCGATGATGTTTCACTTTAAACTCCTTCCCGGTTGTGACACTCTTAATCTGTATAGCACCATGGGGAAAAACATTAGTAACAATAAAAGGACCAACCCATTCAGAACGTAACTTACCAGTTCTAAGACATGATTGGAAAAGCAAGACTTTCATTCCAATGACAAAAGTATTTTCATGGATCATCTGATTATGAAAAACTATGGTGTTCTCCTTATAATTGCTTTTACTACCATAAGCCTCATCCTGAATCTTTTCAAGCTCATTCAATTGAAATTTCTTCTGCTTCTTTGTGTCATAGGGAACTCCATTGCTCTCATATCCAACGGCAGTAGTGATGTTGGTCTCAAGTTCATCCTCATTTTTTAGGTCTGACAACTTCTGGGCCAAATTGTCATTCACATTAATAGAAAAACAAGAATGATTTTTAACAGGATATCTCGTGGCTTCAAAAATGTTGAAGCCAATCACATCACCATCAAATTCCATGGTCAGTTTCCCCGCATGCACATCAATATTTGTCTTCGCAGTTTTCATGAAGGGGCGCCCTAAAAGAAGAGGCAAAGGTGCTGAAAATTCTGAATCTGCCATCTCAAGCACATAGAAATCTGCTGGGAAAATCAAATGGTTAACCTGCACCAACACATCTTCCAACAAACCTCGAGGATATGCATTAGAACGATCGGCCAATTAAATAATAACACCATCATTTTTTAGCTTCCCAAGATTCATAGAGCGATAAATAGAATACGACATAACATTAATTGAAGCACCTAAGTCTAACATTGCATTTTCAATTTTAGTATTACCGATAACACAAGGGATAGTGAAATTACCTGGATCCTTACACTTCGGTGGCAATTTTCTTTGAAGAACTGCGGAGACATTCTCACTTACCTTAACTACCTCTCCGTCTCGAAGACGTCTCTTTGTTGTGCAAAGCTCCTTAAAACTTTTTGCATACTTAGGCACTTGCTTAATAGCATCAAGAAGCGGAATATTGACTTGGACTTTTCGGAAGGTTTCTAAAATTTCCTTATCCTGTTCATCTTTCCTAGATTTGGCAAACCTACCTGGAAAAGGCACAAAAGGTGGAACAAGATTAGCAGAAACTGAATTTGGAATGCTCACCTTCTTACCTTGGAGTTCTGGTGTTTCAATGATGGCTGGAGAATCCTTATGTAACTCAGTTTCCCTATTTTGACTATGTTTAGGGACTATTGGTTCATTCTCAATTTACCTACCACTCCTCAATGTAATTGTTTTTGCAGTTTCAAACCTGCCCTTCGAATTTGGAGTGGTAGAACTAGGAAGTTTTCCTTGCTCACGAATTTGTCTAATAAACTCAGCTATTTGTCCCATCTGTAGCTTCAAATATGCTATATCTTTTGCTTGATTCTGCTAAAAAATAGTTAATGATTTCATAATCTCATCATAATTAAGCGGCATACCTGAATTGTGCCGAGGTGGTTCAGGTGGTCCTTGAAAGAAACCAGGGGGTGCCCGATTCGAAGCCTGTTGTTGAGGTTGTTCTGAATTTCTCCATCCAAAACTAGGGTGATTTCTCCAACCTTCATTGTAGGTGTTCGAATAAGGATTATTCCTATAGTGATTTTGCCCCTGAAAACCTATTGCATTGACATTCTCCCAACCGCCATTCTCAATCAGTTGAGGACATTGATCAGATGGATGTCCTGGCTTTGTACACACGCCACAAACTTGTGCAACTCCTAGCATATTCGGCTTCCCTAGGGCCTGAGTCACAAGTGAGGTAAGATTAGCCATTTGAGCTTCCAAACTAGAATTAGTACTTACCTCATTGACTTGGCTTGAAGGCTCTCCAATTCCTTCATATTGTTGGGCATTTAAGGCTCGATTTGCAATCAAGGTTTTTGCTGCTGCTAGAGTTTTATCAACCAAAGCTCCTCCTGCCGCTGCATGTAACATCTGTCGCTCAAGAGGAAGCAATCCCTCATAAAAGTATTGAATCAGGAGCTCCTCATTCATCTGATGCTGCGGGCATGATGCTATGAGAGTTTTGAAGTGCTCATAGTAAGCCGGATATGATTCTCCTGGACCTTGCTGTATGCCACTGATTTTCTTCCTCAACAAGATAATTTTGGAAGTTTGGAAGAATTTCTCTAGAAACACCTTCTTCATGCTCTCCCAAGAATATATTGTTCCGGAAGGTAGTTCATAGAGCCAATCCTTAGCCCTATCAACCAGAGAAAAGGTGAACGCTCTCAACTTTAGGATGTTTTCATCCACATATATTGGCGTCATACTGGAGCATACAACTTCAAATTCCTTTAAATGTTTATTTGGATCCTCCATAGAAAGACCATGATACTTCAGAATATGATGAAGTAGGCTGGATTTCAGCTCGAATGACTCAGTCTTGCCCTGTGCGGCTAATGGATACTAAATGCACAAGGGTGCGGCATTGTCCAAGGTGGATGCCGAAAGTTCTTTAATAGATCTATTATTTCCCATGTCAAACTCTTCAGATTCAGAGCTAGATGTTTGTGACTCTTTTGTTTCTCTCCTTCGTTTTCTAAATGTTTTCTCAGGCTTGGAATCATATTCTACTAAGTTTTCGCTAGATCTTCTATTGCGCATGAACTGGTGCCTGAGATAAAGAAAGAAGTAAAAAAAAAAAATAAATAAAAATAAATAAAAACTAATTAAGTAATCAACAACTTTTCTAATCCCCAGCAACGGCGCCAAAAATTGATACGCTATTTTAGTAGCATACAACTTAATACACTGCTTTGTGATTGTAGTATAGAATAAGTAGGGATTGTTCTAGACCGGGGATTAGAGGGCTTGTCAATTAACACTAATAATAACTAAAAGACAACTAACAACATAATTAATTAAATAAAAGGGAATTGAATTTTCTAAATTAAACTATGAATATAACTACGAAAATTACTGTAAAGATAATAAAACTAAAGGGATGACAAAGATGAGAAATTAGCTAAAGGTTTATCTCCACACACCAAACATATGCTTATAAATCAATCTTCAATAATCACTTGCTAACTCGTGAGAGACAATGCTCAAGACTAACCGTGACCGCACTGCATTAATCTTATTATTTTCCCAAGTTCGTTGAATTAAACTAAGCGTCGCTTCCAAACTATTCTTATCATGTTATCTAAACAGGAATCACAAGTTAGACAACAATCTAAGATCATTAAGTTTTGTGGAAAATATGAACACTGACTAGGCAATTACAAGTATGATCAGCATTTTGTTATTGCCTAGGTTTCTATTTAACCTTACCAACGTTCCTTGGTATTTACTACTTGTGAGTACAAAATCATAACAATTAGATGAAACTCTCCTATACTCTAGCCCCAGATCCTAGCATGCTTACTAAGTTGGCCACCTTAACAAACATACAAGGAAAAGTTCTCTATAAAGCAGTTAAGCAAAACACAATCACTAATAGCAAAGAAGATTAAATTCAATTAATTTATAAAGCACATGTTCGGGGCTTCGAATCCACCCCTAACTAAGAGGAGTTTAGCTAGACATATTAATTATGTTTGAATAACAATACATAATTAATATCAAACTAAAAATAAGATAAAGAGATTAGAAAGAACGTTGTCGCCTATGCGTGGTGGTACTGAGTGGAAACTGGGGTGCGAATAATGCGATATATCTTCCTTCACCTTCCTCACGAGATTTGCTCCTTCGCGATCTGCGACACTAGTTATTCTGCTCCTTCCTCTTCACGATCTGCTTGTGAATCAGAATGTGAGAGAGAAGGGGATGACGAGGGACAGCGAAAGAGTGAAGGGGATGGCGGCTAGGGTTACTTTGGCTGAGAACAGGAAAAAGGGACGAAGAGGGAAGGACGAGGTTGCGATGGGTGGTGACAATCAAGGACAGCGAGAGAGAGGACTGAGACGAGGGTTTCCGTGCGAAGAGGTTCTGATGGTGATGGCGATAAGGGAGTCAGGCGAGATAAAAATGAAGACGATGAGGACGGTGACGATGTTGGGCTGCTGGCGGTGATGAAGACAGTAGATGGATGCGTTCAGGACGATGGATGGATTATGGGTGATGGCGGCTAGGGTTTGTTGTGGAGGCTGTGGATGGGATGATCTCTCAAAGCCAGGTATCCTCCCCTTTTATTCTTGTTTTCTTCTTTCTGTGGTTTCCTTGTTGGTGTGGTTTCATTGCTTGTGTGATTTCCTTGTGCAATTAGTATTCCTAAATTGCCAATTTGTTTATATTTTAAAATATTGTAATTGAAAACCTACACAAACATGAAAATAGCAATTAGTACCATAATTAACAAGTAATAGCTAAAAATATATATAGAAATATGGTACTAAAATAGCCTAATTATGCCCCTATCAAAAATCCTATTAAAGACCATAGTTAGCCATTGAATCTCAACTTCTCCCAGACATTTCCACGCTTCAATTGGTGTATCATCCGGTCAAACTGTCTTCCCTATCTTCATTATTTTTAAAGCTTCCACTACACCAAAAGGCCTTTTTAGCTACACGTAGATGGCCACGGTTCTAAGTCGTTGCTTTACTTGCCACGGCCAATAACCGTGGATATCGTGGTCAACGGCCAAAAACCGTGGGTATAAGCGTGTTTTGAACTGCCAACGGCTTAAAACCGTGGCTATAATCACTACCCCATGGCCACGGTTTAAAACCGTGGGTTCATTTGCCACGGCCAAAAACCGTGGCTATATTGGCCAACGGGCTAAAATCGTGGGTATAAGCGTGTTTTGAACTGCCAACGACTTGAAACCGTGGCTAAACACGAGTGTTTTGCACGTGCGCCTACGTGGAGAGAGGAGTTTCGCACTCTGGCAAAAAAAGTTTTGCACTTTGGCGAAAAATATTGGGGAAAAAGAGCGCGGTCATTGCGAAAAAAATTTGCGCAGGAGAGAATTATAGAATCGCAAGCTCAAGGAGCTCTCCTCACTCGAATCTTCTTCACCTCCTCTCCAATTCTTCTCCGCCTTCTCCAAAGCCCTAATTCCTCTCTTCGATTTCCAGCGACGAACTTTCTTCGCCGAGCGGATCGTTAGCTTTGTTGCGTTGACCCAAGTCGTTACGATGATTCAGATTCTGATGCCTCCTTCTTTGATAACTTCATGCGCTTCCTTCTCGTCGCTTCGGCTTCCGGCAGCAAGACTTGCAGGTTTCGAGAAGGAAGAAGAGGAGATGCAGCAAGAATTGACAGTGAAGATAGCTAGGGTTTTGGACGAAAGCCGAGTCTCCAATGCCATACACAATCGCAAGCTTAAGGAGCTCTCCTCACTCTAATCCTCTTCACCTCCTCTCCAATTCTTCTCTCGCATCCTCCGCACCTGTGGCTAATCTATTCAGGTTCCTTCATTCATTCATTCATTCAACTTCTCTACTCTTATGTTTCTTGGTACAAGTTGTGGTTAGATCTCTGTAGAACTCGTTTGATTGATTTGTGTTTGTTTGCAGATGGAGATGGGCGCATTACGGGGAGCGATGCGACCAAGTTCTTCGCTCTTTCCAACCTCTCCCGGTCTGAACTCAAGCAGGTTTGTTCGTTTATGGCTTTTGATCTCGAGTTTTCGTTTTAGGGTTTGTTTATCAGTTTCTGATTAGTTTAGCTGTAAATTTGAAGTATGTGTATTTAAATACTAATGATTTAAGTATTTGTTATCGAATTGAAACAATCTGAAATGATGATTCAATATGCTTGATAGATAGACTTGCATTATTACTTTGTTAAAGTTTGATGGACCTTTTCGTTTGCTACAAGAGCAGAAATGTGTCGTTTTTTGTTCATTTGAGATCTATCGATGTTTACCCCTCATCTAGCTACATAGGAGCTTCTTATGCTCGATTTGTTGTTAGGTTTCAGCTTAGTGATGGTGGAGGTTTCTCTTTTATTATATTGTCTTCATTGACTATTACTGAAGTAGTCAGATGGAAAACCCTATCGTTGATGATGGAAAAATGTTGATTTTGCTACAATTATAGAATTTAAGTGATGGTAGTCATGAATGGGTTCTCTTCTCTTGTACTGTATTATGATATTTTTATTGGTAAATACTTGAAGAGTTTGAGATAGAAGCACAGGATTTATGATCTTGTAGTTGTACTTGCATTAACGATCAAAAATTGGATTAAATCAAACTTCATCAGACCCATGTGTTAATGCTTGAACAACTTTATATTATCAGTTTCATGTTATGGCCAAAGTTACTGATGATTGGGCTATTGTTTATTTGATTGTATTTACCTTTTTTCAGCCTACATACAATACAATTGTGTAGTAAGAGACTCTGCTAGTATTATCCCATATTCGTTCACTTTTTGTAATAACAATTAGAAAAATGGTTGTTCCAAAGGTATGGGCTATTGCTGATTCCAAGAGACAAGGGTTTCTCAGTTTCAAAGAGTTCATTGCCGCAATGCAGGTTCACATTTCCACTCATTTATTTTTTGTCTACATATTTATTTAACTTTAAGGTGGCATTTATCAACCTTTGTGATAATTGACAGTTAATTTCCCTAGCACAAACAGGACATGAAATAACAGAAGGTCTGCTTGCCACTATAGGTAAGTGGTGTTGAACTTCATGGTTTCATGGAATATGTTGTGTTCTATGGATATTTGCATATGGAAATAAAATGTCTCATAAAATCCATAAAAATGAAAGTTTAATTGAGATTCTTGGCCTTGAATATTTCATTCAGACAAAGAGATGTATGGATGAAAACCCCACTGGTCCCTATCAAGGGAACAAATGGGGCTTCCTTAAATGTGTACTCAAGCCAGCCAAAAACTACTGAAAAGAGTTCCCTGATGATTTTTTATTGCACTTTTCTTTATACACATATAAAGAAGTATGAGGATGAAAAAGTATATTTTTTCTAAAGGTTAATTGGAATCAATAATCATGCCAACTCCATATCATGTCATTCTGAAGACCAATAATGCAAATTCCAATATGAGAAGTCGATTTGCATGAGTTCCTACAGAAAACTTGCACGAGTCCATCATGGAATGCATTGATGGTTCTAAAGGCATTGGATGACCCACAGTTGACATGTTTATTAGACTAATATGAGCAAGTGTTGTGGAAAGGAACCTATGCTAAGTTCTTTTCATTCAACAAAGCACCCATTTTATCTATCTAAGTAATCAGATAAACTTTAGAATTGAAACTGAAAATCATGGAAAACAAATCAGTTTCAGATGATAGGCCACTGAGATTTAGTTTTTGTTGCATTACCATGCTTTGTTTGTATTCGAAATAATTTTTGTTTTCATAACCTAATAATGGTGTATTTCTGTTTGCAACAAAAGGGAAACAATGTAGAAGTTGTCAGTGGATCTCCTTTGCCAGGTCTGAAGGTGACTAAGATTGGGCTATCTCACTACAACAAAAATGAACATTAATAGCTTTTGAGAATAGCGGTTTTTACCAAACAGCTATAAAATTCTATTGAAACAGTAAAACAGCTATCAATATCCAATTTTTGTGCGCTAAATGAAATGTGATGAAGGCGCGGGATTGATTTCGCTGGGCGCCAACTATCCCACGCAAATCGAAAGAAAAAACTAAAAGCTAACAAAGAAGAGGGAAGCAAGGAAGAAGAATCCCGCTCGATCTGTCTCCCTCTCCCTCTGCATTCTGCTCTCCCTCTGCATTCAGCTCACCCTCTCTGATCGTTCTCCCTCTCCCTCTCCGATCGCTCTCCCTCTCCCTCTCCGTTCTGCTGTCCCTCTCCGATCGCTCTCCCTCTCCGTTCTGTTTCTCCCTCTCGAACGTGTTGTACTCATCGCCGTACTAGCTGTCGCTCTCCGTTTCAGGTTGGTATCTGATTCTCAACACACTCACTCTCTCCTGCTTTGCTTTCACCGCAAACCCTAACGATTTTTAATTTGTATCATTTTTTGTATCAGTTTATGAAGTGATTTATATCAGTTCATGAAGTAATTGTGGAAGTGTTTGGAAGGCTTTGAAGGATCAGTATTTGTATCAGTTTTGGTTGATTGAAGGATCAATTTTTCAGATAGGTAATTCTCGAATTGAAATTTTTTCCCTTTCCTCTTTGATTTCCTTATTAGAGTATTAATTTGGTTGAGTTGTGTAGTTCTTCATTTTGAGTAAAATTCCTGCATTTTTCTTGAAATTTCTTAGGGTTATATGTTTCTTTCTCATTCTGATTGAGAGTATAATTGTTGGGTGCATTTTCATGTGGAGCAAGCTATTTATCAATCCTACCCAACCTCTGCAAGCTATTTTCCTCTGGTTGTGCTCATTTTGATTTGTCAGATGATTTTTTTTTAATGAAAAATTGATTTAGAGACTATCTTCCTCTCAATAGACCATAGCTTCTCTCAAACGAAGTGAGTCCCAAATGTTTTTGTTGGACCTGTATGGTTTGATCAGTAGGATGATAAGCTTTGAGCTGGTGTTTTTCAGGCGGGCCTTTTGCAAGTGCAGGACTATGGAATTAGTGTAATTAGTGGTTGTAAGCTTAAGAATGTAAAAAATATCTAGATTAAGCACTATTTTTCAGTCTCGTGTCTCAAGAGGGGCCATGAACTTGGACGCGAGCCTTCCTCTTCTTGTTTCTGTTTAATAGTAATATATAGATATCTTATTATTATTATCACAAAAAGAAAACATTGTTTGTGAGTGAGGGTGTCAAATGGATCAATTTTCCAATTTAGCTTTACCCTTTATTGTTAGTTTAGAGTTCTTGTTCGTAATAATACCATTTTAAAATTTCTAACATGTACACCATTTAGGAGAAAACATGAGTAATTCCTCATAAACACGTAATTCTTACTTTTATACAAGTACATACCCTGCAACGCTTTAGGGAGTAAGGTCTTAATATCATACATATCGACTAAATCAGCAGAATGATTCCAACTTTAGACTCCTTTAGTGATCAGGACCTACATTTTACATTCTCTCTTTGCATGAACCTCATGAGCATGTTTGTTGTTGCAACCAAAAGGGCTGCAGAAGGCCACTAAAAAAAGCTTTAAAATCCAAAGTTCCTATCTCTTTTTTCATCTCCACCATTAAAGTTAAAATTCCTCCAAGCAAGAAAGAGCAAAACCTTCATCCTCCCAATTCTCATCTTTGGCTTTCTTAGGGGTTTCAACTCATAGGATTCAAAAATTTACTTATAAAGAGCATTTTAATCAGAGAAAGTAAGGTGGGGAAGATGAGGAATAATTCTGTAAAAATAGTATTTTTGAGAACAAAGTAGCCGATGGGGGCATCTTCTTTTGGTCCATGCGTTTTACTGTCATGCGTCTCACGTGTGATCTTTACATTTTAAAAATTATTCAACTTTTGCTTAACTTCTTGTTTTTATGTCATTTTTACCGCTTAAAAGTTGCTTGCTCATCAACCCAAACTTGTGTTCATATTGCTCAGTGTATCAAAATCAAATATAACATTGGTTAATCCTGACAAAGTGTGATTATGGAGATAAGAATGAGTGCGAATGTGACAGCGCGGAGGTAATGAGCTCAAGACATTGAGGATCAAGACACATTATGAGTAATTGCTTTGCAATTTCAATATATTTTTTTTCTTTTGTTAATTAGTATGGACATTGAGTACTCGCTAATCTAGTGGTCTTTTCTAGGGTTACTCATAACTTTGAAAAACTGAGGCCAGGCAGAGTAACTTTGCAAATCAATAATATTATTGAGTTAAATAAACGAACCACGGAAATCTGGTTGTATGATTTGGTATGATCAATTGATACCTATCCAAATTGCACAGGAACCATGAAGCTCTGGCAATCTGACACGTGTATATGCTTCCCCATCGTAAATAGCTTTTAATCTGTGTGCCGGTGATATCCGTAAATTAGCCTTTTCTTTTTTATCAAGAATTTGTTTGGCATGTCTCATCCAATCATGGCTACTACACTCTAGATTTCTAGTATTAGAGCTTTAATTCATTTTTGTAATACGAGGAAAACAGTTCCAAGGGTCTACCTGTCATTGATCCCGACTAAATATGCCCTCTCACACACTATGCTAAAAATAACTTTCTTGCTTGAAAGAACAATTACAGTGACAAGCATTTGTAACTTTGCAAGGGAAACTACCATCATGCAGCAGATACATTTCACCAACCCCGATATTATCTGCTTCAGTATTTTCATCCTAGTGTTTACAAGAATCAATATACAAGTTAGAATCCTTAAGAGAAGATGTTACAGTGGGAATGTAAGGGTTAAACATTATTTAGGCCCGTACTAGATTCTGGTTCGCTTAGATTGGGTGTACTTCTGTTAGAGATCCTCTTGGTAGGAACTAATGGATTGTTTTCCTCCTCATCAAGAGCCACTGTTCTGTCAAAGTCATCACCCTTGAATACGGGATGAACATAAGCGTCCTGGAGATAGTTTTTCAAATTCAAGTTTGGCTAAGTTGCTCGCTCCAATGTGTCCTTCACCATTGCTTCCTGTGATTATAACCATATAAGAACCATTCACTGACTACTTCTAATGACCACACAAATGTGCCATCAATCGAAACATGGTAGTGCATGGACAATGACAAGGATTTGCTACTAACTTGCAGAGGAAACTTCACGAATGCTGATTCAAACTGGCCTTTGCATAATCTATGGAACCAGATGGTCAAGACAGGAAGTACAATGAGCAATGGTGTTGAATACTTGGCACTTTTTGTAGTCATCAACCCCAGCAGGAGAAGTTGTGCTATAATCATCCCAATAATTACTCGTCGATGCACATCTGGCCAGAATGAAGCTCCACTCTCATATTTTTGGTCATACACATTAATTATCTAGCAAAAAACAAAAGACAAATGTTTGAAGTAGTGTGATGGGAGCTCTAGCTGAACTTAAAAGAGGATAAACTAGAAGCATTGGCATGTAAAGCATTATACAAGTAATTCTTGATATTTCACTAGCAATCATGATGTAGTTGGTTAACACTAAAGTTGGTTTTTTTTCAAGATGTTGATGTAAAATAAGTAATTGAAAGAAGAAATAAGCTCACAGCCTAGCATACCTGATGCCGGAAAACCAAATAAGCCAAACCAAAGAAGACAACAATGAAAGGGAGAAGGAAGGGTGTGACACAAGAATAGGTAAGCCCAAGCAAGAAATATAACTGTATACGAGGTTCCATAGTAGCAAAACCAATGCTCCCAGGATTAGTTGAAGATACGGAACGAGAGTGATCGAAATCTCAGTGTAGAACTAGGGACCATATATAAGATATAAATAAAAGAAGTTTGGCCTACAAAAGATATAGATAATGCGAGGGGAGATTTCAATTTTGTAAGCAAGTGATGGTCTGGTTAGGTGAAAAGGCCAAAATTTATCCAATTTGAACCCCTTCATCACATTTATGTTGTAGCATTGTGTGATTTTAATTTTTGTGTTTACGTTTAACATTTATGCTGCCAGTTTGTAATGCTTTCAGAACGGATATGAATATGTATTTAGTATGACATTGGACTTCCATTCAAGTACTGCTTATATATATATATATATATGAAACTTTCAATTACCCCATGAAGATTTAAGTAGTTATTTGTTTGAATTTTAGAATTTGTTGGGCTGAGTACTACAAGAAAATATGATGCTGGATAAAGGTTGGGTGGGTCTGCACAGGTACAAATTTAGTTGTGCGTAGTTAGATATTTATTATAGAATTAGAAATGTCTGAGGTCTTAGAGCAATATATTTTTCTTGTCTTTTTTGTCATAGAGCTGATCCTGAGTACGAGAAAGGAGCATGGAATTTTGTGAAAATGGTTACAAACAACTTGGGAAATCCTAAAATGATATTATGCCCTTGCGTAGATTGTCGCAATCTAGAGCATCAATGTGGCAGTACTGTTGTTGAACATTTGGTTATAAGGGGAATGGATGCGAAGTACAAACAAAGTAAAGATTGGTATGAGCATGGGGAGAAGATAATTATGAATGGTGATTTTATTCCTGAAAAAATGTGGAACGACGAGACATATAACTTATATAGAGCTGCCCACTTTTTTGATGAAGAATATTTGAAGCCTACTGAGTTGGTTAATGAAGACTACATTGAGCCTACTAAATCCATAAATGCTGATGATTTTATAGAAAAACTAAAAGATGCAGAAACCCCTTTGTACCCGAACTGTTCAAATTACAACAAGCTATCAGCCATTGTAGCTTTATATCGACTTAAAACTCAAAGTGGATGGTCCAATAAAAGTTTTAGTGAGCTTCTTGAGATATTGGCAGACATGCTTCCACAAGACAATGTACTTTTGAAGTCATTTTACTCGGTTAAAAAGTTTCTCAAGTCATTTGAGATTAGTTATGAAAAGATTCATGCCTGTGAGAATGATTGCAGTCTATTTAGAAAAGAGTACAAAGACTTGGACAATTGTCCTAAATGTGGTGCTTCAAGATGGAAGAAAAATAAGAGGACCAAAGAGATTAGAAAAGGTATTCCAGTTAAAGTTTTGAGGTACTTTCCTATAATTTCAAGATTCAAAAGGATGTTTAGGTCTGAAAAAATGGCTGCAGATTTAAGGTGGCATTTCAATAATAAAAGCACAGATGGAAAAATGCGGCACCCTGTTGATTCTGTAACATGGGAATTGGTTAATGATAAATGGGAATCATTTGCAGCTGATCCACGCAATCTCAGACTTGGTCTTTCTACTGATGGTTTTAATCCTTTTTCCATGTTAAGCTCTAAATACAGTTGTTGGCCAGTGATGCTAGTTAACTACAATTTGCCTCCTGCGTTGTGCATGAAGAAAGAGAATATCATGTTAACGCTATTGATTCCGGGTCCAAAGCAACCTGGAAATGACATAGACGTCTACTTACAGCCACTTATAGAAGACTTGCAACATTTGTGGCACAATGGAGTGGAGGCATATGATGCGTTTGGTGAAAATATTTTTAATCTCAAAGCACTTTTGCTATGGACCATAAGTGATTTTCCAGCATATGGAAACCTCGCTGGATGTTGTACAAAAGGTAAAAAGGCATGTCCTATTTGTGGCAAAAATACGCACTACAGATGGTTAACGCACAGTAAGAAATTTGCATACATGGGTCATAGAAAATTTCTGTCACCCACACATGAATATCGAGGAAAGAAGGCTTGGTTTGATAACAATGTGGAACATGGAAGGAAGCCTAGAATCTTGTCTGGTCGGAACATTTCTATTGCTCTTAAGAATTTTCCAAATGATTTTGGAAAATGTCATAAGAAAAAAAGAAAGAGAAATGATAATGCTAAAGATGTTGATGCTGATGATAATGGTGATGACGATGTTGATGGCAATGACGATGATGATGATCATGATGAGCTATCAAGGTGGAAGAAAAGGTCAATCTTTTTCGATTTACCATATTGGGAGGTTAGTTTTTAGGTCTTTAATCGCTTAGTTTTTTTTATATTCACTAATGGTCTAAAAAAATAAGTATTAATGGTTACGTTCATGTTTCTGTAGGAACTTCCATTACGTCATAATTTAGACGTAATGCATGTCGAAAAAAATGTTTGTGAAAGCATTATAGGCACAATGTTGCATTGTGGAAAGTCAAAAGATGGGGTTAATGCTCGTAAGGACTTACATGATATGCAAATACGGAAGGACCTGCATCCACAACCTCATGGAAGCAGAATATACCTTCCACCTGCTCCATGGACATTTTCAAGGTCTGAAAAGAAGAAATTTTGCAAGAGATTATATGACTTCAAGGGAGCTGATGGCTATTGTTCAAACATTGGGCGATGTGTATCTTGTGAGGAATGCAAGGTCATTGGCCTGAAGTCACATGATTATCACGTTCTAATGCAACAGTTGTTGCCGGTTGCTTTACGAGGATTACTTCCAAAAGGGCCTAGAAATGCAGTACTTCGGTTATGTGCATTCTTCAATAGGTTGTGTCAGCGTGTTATAGATAGAGAGAAATTAGAAATATTGGAGGAAGACGTCATTGAAACTGTATGCATGCTTGAAAGGTTTTTTCCACCTTCTTTTTTTGATATTTTGGTACACTTAATGGTTCATCTAGGAAGAGAAGCTAGATTATGTGGACCTGTTCATTTTCGTTGGATGTATCCCTTTGAGAGGTAAGGAATCATTCCTTTTTTTTTTAAGTCCGAATAGTTCTGTTTGCACCTTAATATATTGAATAACTTATAAGTTATTTATGTACAGATATATGAAAACGCTGAAAGATTACGTTAGGAATCCTGCACGGCCAGAGGGGTGTATCGCCGAATCATATCTTGCAGAAGAGTGCATAAGTTTTTGTAGCGAATTTTTGAAAAATACAATACAAGTGGAGGAAAAAGAAGTTCGCAATACTGATTTTGCAAATGAAGTTATTTTGGAAGGCCGTCCAATTTCTAGAGCCACATCGATCACACTAACCGATAGAGAAAAAAAACTTGCACATCAAGTTGTGTTGATGAATACAGCGGTGGTGGATACATATTTAGAGTAAGTAAAATGAAATTCACAGATCTTAGATCTCTATCGGTACACCATAACCATTTTACTTATTCAGTTTTCTCTCCTACTAGCATGCACTTGGAGGTTTTACAAGAATCAAACAAACGTCTTACACGCGATGCAACCTTACTTTGGAATAAACATACTGAAAAATTTGCAGAATGGATAAAAAATAAGGTGAGCTTAAATCTTCCAAGTTTTTATTACCTTAGTTTGTGTTTAATTTTATAACTACTTACTTTTTATCTCTTAATTTCATTTCTATACTTCAACAGATTCCTATTGATTCAAAAGATGACTCGGACACATTGAAATGGATTGCATATGGTCCACGGAATAGTGCATTGTCTTTTTCTGGGTATATTATCAATGGGCAACGTTTTCACACAAAAGATGTCGACCGGGAAACCCAAAATAGTGGGATTATGTATGAGGCAACCAGCATGTGTAGGGCAAGCGCAAAAGATACTGCACAAGTGTTTGATTGGGTTACTTACTATGGAGTATTGACGGATATAATATTACTAGACTATCATGTATTCTACGTTCCGGTATTTAGGTGTCATTGGGCAAACAAAGGTAATGGTGTTAAAGTTGAAGATGGATTAACCCTCGTGAACCTCCATCAAAGTCAAGTATCATTTGCAAGAGATCCATATATTTTAGCATCTCAAGCAAAACAAGTCTTTTATTCAAGAGAAGATGATTCTTCTAATTGTGAGTGAAATGTCATTTGTAATTTTGCATTATGTGTAATTTTGTATAGTTTCTGAAACCATACACTATGATATGATATGTGTTGAATTATATAGGAGAAGCTAATCGAAGCCGAAAGTGCATCTAACTCGACAAGAAATGTGACTGATGATGCTCTTTCCAAAGTCTTAGGAAATGAACATCCTGGACGACTAAGAGGAATGGGAAGAGGAGTGACCATCAGCAAATTGACATTCCTTCAAACTAAGGACAAACATGCGACGGAGATGCAAGAGCAACAAACTGTCATGCACGAGAAAATCCAACATTTGGAGAAATTGGTCAACACATTATTGAAAAACAAGGCAAGTTTGATACATGTTGTGATCATTTATTAATTAAAATTTCTGCTTAGTCGTTGAATTTTTTTTATTTTTAATTATTTGATGTGTTGTTAGATCGAGCAAAGTGGAGAAGAAGACAAAACATCTCCAGTGGTACGACAATTATTTTAAAAATTGTCGCATTAAGCTTCAATCTAAACTTGCTTCAATTCTAATATTTTAATTGATTAATTGCAGAGTGTCAACACGAAGTCACTAGAGAAATGCCAGTTGTTAGATTGGAGTGGAACAAAGGAAATTGTTGCGGAAGGACATGTGATATCAAGGGATCCTAATGTGGAGGTCAATAAAATTCCTATGGGTCCTAGTGCAATCAAAGTCCGTGTTGATATCCCAACTAAACCGGATGCTTTCCTATGGAGGCCTACATCTAGTATGACTTGTATAGAACAAGCTCAAGGTAAATCGATAGCATGGCCTGCCGATAGAGTTATTTTGCAACCTGATCAAGATTCAGTTCAACAAGATAATATTGATGCGCCTTTGGTAAGATAAGTATTGATTGCTTTGGTATTTATACAATGTATTTGTGTACTTTAAATAGTTGTATTATTGTGTATATGATTCCTGTTTTTATACATTCTTTCTTTACAGAGCAACGACAACAATTCAACGAACAAGTGCTCATTGTTTGATTGGAGTGGAAAAGATGAAATAGTGGCAGAAGGACGTTGGCATTCGAGTGATCCAAAAACACTGATCAATGATATTCCTCTTGGACCTAATGCCATGAGTGTTTGGGTAGATATGTCAAAAAACCCTGACGCATTTTTATGGAGGCCTACATCTAGTATGACATTCATTAAAGATGTGGTTGGTTCTACTATAGCTTGGCCGGCAGACAAAGTTGTTTTAGAAAAAGTACCTGAAAATCAGGAAGTCGAAAATGCATCATATCGTTTGGTAAGTTAAATGTGATTTACATACACTAATGCATAATTGAAGTAAATATATATCTATTAGTAAAGTGATTACTCAGTTTAATGTATTTGTTCTGTTTGACTTGTTGTTAGAGTGTGAACATGGGCTCAAAGAAAAACTGCAAGTTGTTGGATGTTACTGGTTCGGGACAAGTAGTTGCTGAAGGACGTTGGGTTTCAAGTGATCCAAATCAGGTAGTTCATCACGTTCCCTTGGGTCCTAATGCTATTAAAGTTTGGGTAGATAGTCCAAAAGTTCCTACTGCATCTCTTTGGAAGCCTACATCTGAGCTGGAATTTATTGAAGATGCCATCGGTACTACAATAGCATGGCCAGCAGACAAAGTTGTTATGATTTAGAGATTCGGTAAGCATTGATAGAGACTTGTAATATATATTAGAATGCATGAATGAATATCTCTCTTGGTCTTGAATTCCTGAATATATGCTTGAACTACTACCACTTTTGTAGATCAACTTGTATTCATTGCATATGTACGTATGTTATATGAATGTTAATGTTGAAATGTTATTTTGTAATGTTGTTACCGTTGTTGTTAATGATGCACATGTAATGTTGTTGTTAATGCTGTAATGCTGTTGCGTTATGTTGTAATGTTGTTGTTGCGTAATGTTGTAGAATACTATTAAATGTTAGTTTATGTATTGCATAATAAGATGTTTCACTGCTTCAAATGTCAATTGATTTTGCATTATAGGGAGTTGTATTCATCTACATAGTTTTTAGGGAGTTTTGAGAGATAGATATGAGGAGATTGGTTGGAATAATATGAGGAGATTTCTCCAAAATGTTTAGAGTGTTTTATTAAGCGCTTAGCTTCAACATTCATGATGAGAGAGACAAATTGCAAAAGGAAATCAGGACACCATCTGAAGATTGGAGACAAATCAGCAGTTGGAATCACAGGTTCAATTTTGCTATAGAGATTTTTTTACCTTTTAAATGCATTTGGTCATTTTGACAATGATTAGTCTTGTTGTTCAAGTACTTACAATTGGGTATGCGTGCATGGGTATGTAGCTGCTGACTATGCTTGCATGGTTATGTTCAAGCCTTTCTACCTCAGCTTCAATTTGAGTATGAAATTCGGGACTAAATCAACTAATGATCGGAGGCAGGTATTGAGGTATGCTTCAAATTTAGTATAAATGCAGCTCCGGAGTCGGGTATTGAGGTATGGTTTATGTTAGAATGTCAGGTAAGATTCTTAATGCAAACCATTTTTTTATTCCTCTGTATCATACTTGAACCTGTCAAACTGACTTCATTTCTCCGAGTAGTTATTCATGATTTAGGCCTTTCTCAAGGCGTGGAATTGCTGAGTGTAGATAAGGTACCAGAATGGTGTTATGGATTAGTGTTTGTGCATATTTGATCTTCTTTACTTTGAGGTATTTTGATTCAATCTTTGGTATGGGGTTCCTTTGCAAGTTCTAATTTTGATGCCCTTTCAATTATTTTCTCTTTAACTTCATGAATATTAAGATCTTGTGAGGTTTACTAGTTTTGTTTCAGCTCAGATTTCACATTTTTTATATTAAGCTGGATACCACTTAATATTTTTAAGCTCTTCTTGTGCTCTTCTGTGACTGCCTATGAGGTGCTCTGACTGAGAGTTCAAGTCTGATGCTGCTCTGTGACTGCCTATGAGGTGCTCTAAACCTATGTACGACCTTTGATCGCCCGATGATCGCCCGATGATAGCTGTCTGGCAGTAATAGCTGTTGTTCCTGCTGCTGCTGCTCTATTGATGTGGCTTCTATCTGACCTTTTAGCTGTTTTTGTAATGCTTCTGTCTGGCTGTAAATTCTTTTATAGCTTAGTTTAAAATTTTGAGTGATTTCTCTCATCCTCAAATAATGATAGAAATTGGTCTAAGAAGTTAATTAACATTCAGCTTGATTTCTACTCTTTGCGGGTGTCTTTTGGAGAAACTGGTGTAGGTGCTGTTTCACAGCAGCTTTATTCGTCACTTACGAGCATCCAAATGGGCCTTGCAGAGGACAAACAGGTTGGAAAAAAAAAAATTATTTCAATTTATGTTAGCATGTCCTTAGAAATTGCTAGTCTTGTGTTTCTAACCCAATGCCTTGAACATATGGTGGCATGCACCTATCTAGGAACTGTTTGTCATTTTCTGTTATTGTACAAAAACATGTCTGTATATATCCTTTTCTTCTTTATGAATGGCTGTTCGCATTTTCGTTTTTTACTTGGACATGAAAACAAAAGAGAGAGCATTCCCTTATTTCATTGGATAAAAGTGTTGATAACATGGAGGATCACACAAGATTCCCTTGTTTTCTCACAGCCATGATTACTAAAAAACCATTGATCAGTTGAATATGCTTTCACATCTTGGCAACCATTATTTCCTTTCCTTGACTCTCAAGGATTGTCTTTCAGGATATAGTCCCCAAATATCCAACAACATGTGAAGTAGAGTGGGTTGATGCAGAAGATCCACTCTTTCTGCTGACTAACATCCTTACATGCAGGGTGTTCTGCATACAAAATTGGAGTTTCCTTTGTTTCTTTTCTGTTTTTTGAATACTAACATCCTTACATGCAGGGTGTTCTGCATACAACTGGGGGATACATGGTATACACTGCAACTACATTCAAATATGCCTTTGACTATAAACCGTCAGATATATACTGGTATATTTCCAATTCTGGCCATATGTACTGAATGTTGAGCATAGATTTCAGAACTCCCTTTCTGCAATCGGATTCATTAGGAGCTTGCAATATATTCTTTTTTCAGGTGTACTGCTGATTGTGGTTGGATTACTGGACATAGCTATGTTACTTACGGTCCATTATTGAATGGAGCTTCTGTTGTAATTTTCGAAGGGGTAACTTAATAAAATTTCCAATCCGTGATCTCATTTTCATTTACTCATTCCTACCTAATTATTTTTTGTCTGTAACTGGTTGATTTTTATTCTCTACAGCAAAAGAACAAGTGGTTTTGACATGGCACCACCGGGTGCTTCTGCTGTTCCTGGTGCACCTGTTCCAGGTATGTTTGCACTTCCTGTGGTGGTTGATGTAATTCTTTTTTCTTCCCTGTTCCCTTAAGAGGCTGGACGATACCTCTCATCTCGTTGGGTGTAATTTATAGTAATGTGCCTAGTTGCCAACAACTGTAACATTTGTAGGTTATAGTTTAATGTTCTCTTTTTATTAGAGTTCTTTTGTTTAATTTAGTTGTTCTTATACTGAAACTGAGTACCATTGTTGTGTTGTTGGCTGTTGTGTGTTGTGCTTTTTTCTGTTTTTTGTTATCATTTGGTAAGAAGGCAATATTGGGGCTACATGACCCACTGTGCTAGCCATGGGCGTGTCCACGGTAGATTTTGTGTTCAACGAGGAACCAAGGCACCGATTCGTGGGATCTTGTTCACCTTCAACCGGCAACTTGTGCCATTTTGGTAGACTTACCACTTACGGATATTCTTCAGCATCTGCAAGGATGAATTGTATTTCTTACTTTATATTCTGAATGACATCTAGAAAATGTATGCAAGCATAAAAAAACCTAAGTGAGGTCTATCTGGCGTGTTGATTCATTTGTAAGATCAGAAATTTGATATATTTGTTTTGTTGTTTGCTAATTATGCAGGGCAATTGCCAGGAGCTCCTCAAGCAATGTCAGGGATGTTCACAAACATGTTTCCATTTGGAAACACACAGGTATCTATGTTCAGTTAGCTTTTTCACTTTATGTGCACTAATATACCTATCATTTGTATTTACATTTTTATTTTTTTCTTGTATTTATTTAATTCAGGGGACCATCTATCTTAGCTACTTTTGTAGCTGTCTATGCACTTTTTGGGCCAACATTCCCTGGAATTTATGACAAAGAAAGAGGGGTTTACACTCTATTCTATCCGGTACATTAGCTGAACATGGATCATGCACTAAAATATTTTTCTACATTTACCCTTTTCCTCGTTATGTTTTTCTTACTCTAGATGGGTTTATTTTTGTTTTTTCAAGGGATTGTCCTTTGCTTTTCCTGTTCCTGGTCGGTATATGGACTGCTGTGATGATGGAGAGGGTATGCAGCTTGTCCATTTCATGGTTGATTGACCTTGAACATCTGCTTTAATATACACCTAGTATTTGAAGACCCTAGATAGAGGGGCAAATTTTATAATAACAATGATGATGTTTGATTTTCTTATTTTGGTCTCATTTGTGACAGCAGAGTAGAAGCCCAGATGATGGTGAATTGCCAGCCGAGAAAGTTGTGAAGCTGGAAAATAATTTCTTGAAGGAGAATGTTGAAGCTCCAAAATTTGAATCTTCGACAGAAAGAGGTATAAAACCCGAGGTAGTCTTATCTTCAATGGATGGAAAGGGTACACAATCCAAAAACGATGAACCTGTTCTACTGCAGAATGATTCAAATTCAACAACGTCAAGTAGTTTGTTGGTGCCGGGTAGACCTGTAATCAAGAAGTATAGATGTAATATGCCACCAAAATCAGTAATGTCGATATCTGAGATGAACAGATTGCTGATCCGAAGGAGAGGCTCTTATCATCTTCTGGTAAAGAAAACAAATTTCTTGATAGTTATTTGTATTATTGTTGAAGGAATTGAAGGCACACACTTAATTCAAGTTCTTTACTGTTGAGTTATAGAAACCACAGTGGCCTTCTGTACGCGACTGGGAACTTTTATCTGCAAAATTACAGATCTTGAATGCTCCGGTTATAAGGAATGACTGAGAACTATATGCTCCGCTCTTCCGAAATGTTTCTATGTTTAAAAGGTATGTGCTTTAAAGTGCATAATCTAGAGTCAAATTACACTGCAATGGTAGGCTTCATTGTTTGCTACCCATTTAAAAGAAATGGAAAGAATGTGAACTGTGATCATACAGTGAATTCTTTTTTCGGCATCAGAGTGTAAAATTGCAAAAGATTTCATTCTAATTCTTGTCATATGATAACACTGACAGGAGCTATGAGCTAATGGAACGCATACTCAAAGTCTACGTTTATGAAGAAGGAGAAAAACCCATTTTCCATAATGCAGAACTCAAAGGAATCTATGCCTCTGAGGGGTGGTTCATGAAACTAATGGAGGGAAATCAGAAGTTTGTTGTAAAAGACCCAAGAAAGGCTCACCTTTTTTACATGCCTTTCAGTACAAGAATGTTGGAGTATTCCTTGTATGTGCGTAATTCACACAACCGGACAAATCTAGCACTGTATTTGAAGAACTACACAAACACGATTGCTGCAAAGTACTCTTTCTGGAATCGAACCAGTGGAACAGATCATTTTTTTGTTGCTTGCCATGACTGGGTATGTTTTCTAGAATTCACAACTAATTTTCTCTGCCTATAGTCATTTTAGAAGCTACCTCTGTCAAAATAGGTATATGTGCCAATTTCACTTATCATCATATTTCAATAGCACAAGTTATACAATTGGTTCTGATAAAGAGAACTTCCAAGGTAATTTATTTATCCAATTCGTTACCTTGTATTTACAAATGTCATGATGAAATGTTTAACAGCTCATGTTCACTCCATATATAGGTTTAACGGGCTTGACTTTCTGGTGAAAATGAGAGGGAAGTATGTGATGTTTGTTGGTGACTCCGTTGGCTCTACACGCTGCTCTAAGATGCAAAAACAATTATCAGCAGTCAGGAAATTGAAACCACAACACCTGCAGTTTCCTATGAGTTCACCACAAGTTTTCTGAAGGTTGCAGTAGCTGCATATAGTTGCACTCGAAATTCTGTTTTTGCATCCATTTAAGAGCATCTAGTTACTCAACTCACCTACAATAAAGCTGGATGAGGATTCTTAGCATCCATTAAAGTTGGTGTGTTTCAATCCATAACAGGCTACAAGACATGCTCGTAGAGTTAATGTTGGTGGCCTTCCTCCATTGGCAAATGAGCAGGTTTTGTTTGATATTTTCCCCTTCCCTCTCTTCTTCCCAATTGTGTGAAATAGATTCATGATCATGGCATGATAAATGATTTCCATTTTTGTCGGGCGGAAATGTTATATGCAGTTGTGTTTAGAACATTTCAAGTGTTGCATAGAAATGTTTTGTTAGATTGTAGACTCCTTCGTAATTGAAAATTGAATTAGGTTCTTTTTTTTAAAAAAATAATTCTATTGATTAATACAGTAAAACCTCGATAATTTAATACCCGATAAACTAATAACCTAGGTTAAACACTATTTTTGTCCGATCTCGACTCAAGTATAACGTGCTAAATTAATGATTAGCTAAATTTATAACATGATACATTATACAAAATTCTTATAGGTCCATATAATATATAAATTCTTATTTGCTTATGCATTTATTTTTATTTTTCAGGTCAGAACTATGAGAAGGTATGTCAAATTTGCCACATTACACTTAATAAAAGTGCTATATTTGGTGATAATGGAGCTATATGTACAGGGGGTGTGAGGATAGGTATGTATAAGATTCTGTCAGTGTTTGCTTGTTGAAATTCAATATCTTCATGGGTTATCAATCAGCTTCATACGTAATTTCACCAGGTACTCCTGCTATGACATCTCGAGGATGCATAGAGGCCGACTTATAAATAGGTGCATCTGTCCTCACCATGGCTCCTGTTTTCCTGTGCGGCTCTGGATGAATTTGCTGGGTCGTGACAGACCCTGGAACAGCTGTGAGTGTAGGAAACACAATAAGTCATAATGCATGGCATATACCCGCAGAGTGTAGGAAACACAATAACTGAAATAGCCAGCAACTTGGAAGATGTAGAAATTGATGATAGTAGACAGGATGTTATAGTGTGGTGCTGGAAATGATGGCCACTTCCAGCTGAAAGCAACTTACAAAGGTATAAGAAAGAGAAGCAGGAAAGTAGAATGGGCTGCATTGATTTGGTACAAGGGCAGCAAACCCCGACACGGCTTTATAACTTGGCTTCTAGTGCATGGGGCATTGAAAACATTGAGTAACCTGAAGAAATGGTGAATTGCTCAGCAAGACATTTGTCCACTGTGTAATCTGGTAAGTGAGACTGATAGGCATATATTCTTTGAATGCAATTATTCAAAGTATGTATGGAGCAAGATGTTGTAGGTCTTGTGCTATTCGAGACAAATTACAGGCTGGGAAGAGGAGTTGCAGTGGTGTGATCAGCATTTCAGTGGGAATAGCAGCACTTCTCAGATTAAAAAGGTCACGCACAATGCGACAGTTTATTGCCTATGGTCTGAAAGGAGCAATAGGCTATATGCTCAGCAATATTGTACAGATTTTGAACTGGTAAAATGAATCTACTAAGATATCAGGCTGAAATTTAGCATTGAAAATCTTGTCATTGAAGATAATGCAGCTATTTGGAAGATGGAACCCGGATGCACTAAACAGCATACAGGCTCCTATCAAGTGCAGTTGGAGGAAGCCTTCAATAGGGTGGCACAAGCTGAATTCAGATGGTTCTCTACGAGGAGTCAGGGGTGGGCAAACACACTTGACTCACATCCTAGCTGAGGAAGAGGAGGACAACAACAAAAGTGAAATCCAGGTGCAAATCAATTTGTTGATTCATTACTGCTGATGCATCAAACACACCTGTCATTCATGGTGCAAATCAATTTGTTGATTATGTTGATTCACTTTAGAAGCATCTAACTGAAATCCAGGAGTAGGCAAGTGTTGTGTTGAATATTCTGCAGTAGTTAGTCTCCCCTTCCTGTTTTCGAGAGAATATTATTGTGCACCATGAATGGTTTTGTATTGGTACATTTTCAAGCTATTATTCAAATTTGTTGTCAATAAAATGTATTCCATAATCTTGTGTCTTGATCTACTTTCCTTTTCAAGTTTCCAGATTACGGTGAACTGGCTCTACTACAAGAAAAATGTTGATTAATAGCTTTTCAAAACGCTATAATATTAGTCTACAATATCATTTTTAAAGGATATAAACATACTGTAGCATTTCAAAACCGCTATGGTATAGTATATAAGAACGTTTTATAGCAGTTTTAAAACGCTATGGTAGACTATAAATAGCGGTTTTCAAACGCCATAGTAGGCTATTCCATAGCAGGTTTATAGACTGCCATAGTGTTTTTAAACTGCTATGTATAGTCTACCATAGCAGTTTTAAAACGCCATAGTAGACTATTCAATAGCAATTTTATAGGCTGCCATAGCATTTTTAAACTGCTATGTATAGTCTACCATAGCGGTTTTAAAACGCTATAGTAGAGTATTCAATAGCGGTTTTTAGTCTTCGATAGCGTTTTTTCACTGCTATGCATAGTTTACTATAGCGGTTTTCAAACGCTATAGTAGAGTATTCCATAGCTGTTTTTGCAGTCTTCGATAGCGTATTTAAACCGCTATGTATTGTCTACGATAGCGTTTTTTAACTGCTATAAAGAGTCTACCTACGATAGCGGTTTAAAAACGCTATGATAGCCCGTGTTTCTTTTATAGCTTTGGCTGTCATAGCGGTTACTAAACCGCTATAGTAGGATACCATAGCGGTTTTGAAACGCTATTGATGATACTTTTTCTTGTAGTGTCTCATGCTTTTTAAATCTCTAGTCACATGCTTATTTGTGGTTTCATGTTGTTTTCTTTGTTCACATTTTTTATATTTGTTTTCTTAATATGTTGCAAATAATGATAGCAGCTTGGTGAGCCAGTCAGGATTCCAAAGGAAACAGTTGACATTTTAAGGGACCAAGTATTTGGTTTTGACACATTTTTTATGACAAGTCAGGAACCATATGAGGTGCGCTTTTGATACAAATTTCTTTTACTTTTCTCTTTTATCACTTTGATACAATTATAGACAGAGGAGAAAAGGATATGATGAAAATGGAATTCCAGGAGGGATACCCAATCCTTATTGATAATATTATATTTGCTTTCCTGTATTTCAAATCCTTGTTGCTAGTCTAGTTACTAATATAGTAATATTGACTTGTTGACACTTAACACCTTCTCTCGGGTTATGAGACACTAATGGAGTGTTTGAGGAATCCCTCCACTCCAATTCTGTTTCTGCTACCTTTTGCTTCTTGCGGTATAGAAACTATTTTTGGGTTTGGTTTCCTTAATTCAAATTATCTATTTTGAGGGGTTTGGTTACCTCCACCCCATGATTGTTAACTTTCATTATTACAGTCTTACTTCTCCAGGGTGGAATGTTGTTCAAAGGGAATCTGCGAGGCAAGGCCTCAAAAAGTTATGAAAAGATCACAAAGAGGTTGGAGGTGAGTGTAATTTTATTTTTGGTTAAGTCACAGTGTAAATGAATCATATTGGTATATTAGACTTGTGTAAAATTACTACATCTTCTTGGCAGGATAAATTTGGGGATAAGTATAAGCTTTTCCTTTTCAGCAATCCAGAAGATGACAAGTCAGTGGCAGTAATAGTTCCCAGGAAGACCTTGTACCCAGAGACCACTGGTAATGAATATTCTCGTCAAAGTTTTTTATTTTATTTTTCTATGTTTTCCTTATAAAGTATTTCCTTAAAACACTTCTACATGAATTTATGGTAGAAATACTGTCTCCGCGAATTGACTGTGGGAATGGTAGTACCATAGAAAGTGAGCTAGTTTCAAATGGTAACCTGTTTGGTATTTTGTTCACAACGGTGCCAGAGTGGTTTGCAGCTGCTTCTTTTGGAGTAGTCACCATTTTTACATTACTTCTGCGGAATGTACCTGCGCTTCAGTCAAACTTGATGTAGGATACTTTTTGTTTTTCTTTTCGTTTTGATTGTCATCGTCTTTCCTTTTGCTAGGATCAGTGGAATAACTTTCTTATTGCACTCCATTATTTGGAAGAAAGTGAATATTACATATCTTCTAGAGCTTTATGATTGTGAAGTTTGTTCAACATAAATATTCATCTTGTTTCAAAGGCTTGCTGCCATCATCATGTAAATAACTTTCAGATGCTTTTGGTGCATCTGGTGCCAGATGTTTTAGATTATGCTATTTTCCCATTAAATTATACTTGTCTGCTTTTATGCTATTGATCCTTCTGTGATTCTTTAACATCTAGTGCAAGTTTGAAGTTTAACCTTTGACGTCTCTTATTCAAACAGGAGATTGGATGACTGTTCATAATATACAGATTGTTTCAGTATCCTCAGGTCGAGTTTGGATGATGTTGGCTCATTGAAGGGTGGCCTTACTGGAGCACTCGTAACTGCACTTATATTGGGTGTGCATGAACTCGGTCAATTTCTTATTGCAAGCAATTCCGGGATTAAGCTTGGTGTGCCCTACTTTATTCCCAGTTGGCAGGTATGATATTGTTGTTTACAATTATCTTTCAGTTAGGAGAATGAATAGAAGTCTGGGGAGGTACTGAATTATTTCGTATTTCATGGAGGTCACCATTCTTGACAATGTTGGGATGCTAAATTTTACAGACACCCTGCTTTTCTAGTTCTTTCTACCATTGCGAGCACTTATGCATCGCAAACTTCCTTTTGGCTGTTGTGAATTACTTCATTATAGTTGGTTCTTTCAATGTGACAGTTGCAGGAAAAAGAAAGCTTTTTGTTTCTGTGTCAAATGTGGATGCTTTTTGTTCTTGTAAATTTGTATTAATTGATTTGATTAGGTTCTTCATCAAAACAAACTATACATCTTACGTCATGTCACAACAAAATGGGTTTACTGATTCTATGTTAACCGTGTTTTGCTGTTCTCGCACATGGAGTTCTGCAATTTCCTCGTGCTGTTATAACTAAGCAGACCATGAGTGACACTTAGGAGTTACGGAGTTGGGCTGTTCACAAATCTTGGCCATTTTTTCTTACACAATGCAATATCTGATGGGATTATTTGGTGACAGATAGGCTCCTTTGGTGCCATTACTAGGATCGTAAATATTGTTCGCAACCGTGAGGACCTTTTGAAGCTAGGAGCTGCTGGACCTTTGGCCGGATTCACATTTGGTTTTGTTCTTCTCCTCCTGGGGTTCTTCCTACCACCTAGTGATGGAATTGGGACAATATTTGATTCATCTGTATTCCACGAATCATTCCTCGTTGGTGGTATTTGTAAGCTTCTTCTTGTAGGCCTATCCAGATTGTCATAACATTCTGTGGGTTGACTTAATTTGGAAATTTGTGGCTTTCAAAGCATTTACTTTACTTGATATTGATCCTGACTAATCATCAACTTTATATTCATGATTTGATGTCAATTATTTCAATTATGTGTTTGATTTTGTCACAGCAAAGCTTCTACTAGGGGATGCTCTCAAAGAAGGCACTCCCATATCTCTTAACCCTCTGTGATATGGGCATGGGCTTGAGAACATAGTGGGTGTTCTCTCCGATGAGCTCAAGAATAGAAAATGAAGGCCTAGCAAGAAGATTGAGCAGCCAGCCAGGATAGTTCTTCTACAAAAGGAAATCAACTTGGAGCAAGAGATTGGAGGTCATCATTTCACTATTCTAGAATATTATGTGTTGTTTTCTTGTACATTTTATGTACATGCATATAACCCAGAAGCTGATAACCCTTAGCTTATGCACCCTTTTACTTCTTTATGAGCATTAGCAATTTATTTCTTTGCAACATGGAGTTTTTTTTAATATTTTTCTTAAGTATCATAATGGTTTTAAGTTTTCATTTAGATTTTTAGTTGTTATTGCAAAATATGATTTGCTTATGGAAGATTACCAACGAAATTGAGACAGTATAATTTGAGAAGAACAAGTATATATATACTTCTATCTATTCATGAATAAATATATGTCATTGGTTCCTTATGATGTAAGTTTTCTCTACATGTAATCTCCAGTTCTGATTTCTTCACCACTTTTATACTAGCAGCAGAGGAAGACTACTAAACTGTAGTTGACGCTAACACAAGGTTTTAGCTTTAGAAGTTACAGTCTTACCCATGCATAATATATTTCTTATCAAAAGAGAAAGAATGTTCAAGGGGATTGGGAGGAGAATTCAGTCAATCTGACCTTCAGCAAAAGGATAAAATGAAGTCAACACTTGCTCAAATGGAAATGGATCCTGAAGCTGCCAAGGAACAGGCATTGAAGCAGGAGTTCAAGCATGCTGAGGTAATTAATAGGTTTGCTTTAGTACATGGACTCTCGTACAAATCATCATAGCCTTTTGATTTCATTTTATAATGGAGAGGTTTTGTGCATTCGATATATGAAGTGTTATTATTTTATTCTTTTCTAATTTTGCATTTTACAGGAGCGTCTGACTTTGAAGCAGAAGAACAAGTCTAAGTGGGCAAAGCGTATTACGAAGCATGATCTGCATGCCCAAGATGAAGGAACTCGAGCTGCAATCTCTAAACAGCTTCATCAGCATAACCTTCTATCCGAGAAAATGAATTCGATGAAGTACCCCGAAAAATGAATTGGATGTAGGATTCTAGTAGCAGTGATGAAAGTAATGATGAGGATGATGAAGAGCTTTCACTTAGTACAGAACAGGATGGGGCTTCCAAGTTACTCACAAATGCAAAGGAGCAAAACCATCAAAGCTATGGAAGAAGAAGATGAAACTCCTACGTCTGGAGTTCTTTCTTTGCAATTCATGGTATAGCTCTATCTATTCCTTCTAGGTCATAAGGGTAAAGTCGTAATGTACCCCCGTTTTGATTATAAATCAATTTTTTTTATAAGTAATAAAGGTATGGCATCCCATAGCTGCCCCTCCCCACTGGAGGTTTAACTAAAAAAAAAAATGTCTGGCTGTGATTTTGCTGCAGTAGCAAAAACAATTTAATTTTTTTTTGTATTATATTATTTTGCAACGGCTTAAAACCGTTGCCATCATTTGCCACGGCTTAAAACCGTGGCCAGTGCTTGCCACGGCTTAAAACCGTGGCTAAAATCATTGCAACGGCTTAGAACCGTGGCCATAATTTGCCACGGTTTAAAACCGTGGCCAGTACTTGCCACGGCTTAAAATCGTGGCTAAAATTATTGCAACGGCTTAGAACCGTGGCTACAATTGTTGCAACGACTTAGAACCGTGGCTAAATCATCAACCGTCCTCGAGCATAAAACCGTTGCTAAAATGTTTGGCCACGGTTTATAGCCGTCACGGATGATTTCGCGACGCCTCTACAGCCCACGTCTCTTAGCCGTGGCCATTGGTTACCCCCACGGTCCCAAACCGTTGCTGATGGGTATTTTTGGTGTAGTGTTCTCTCACTTCTGTGGCACTAACTTTGCGATGGAATACGCGATGTCTTCCTTCATGTGAAGCATACCTCTCCAAGTTTTACTCCCCTACATGTGTTCCATTGAGTAGGTTCCAAAAATAATTCCTCCATCTATCTAAAATAGTTTTATCCTGCATTAAAACTCACCCATCCTCATGCTTAACACACTTAACATGACTCAAGTCCCTAGTTTTTCATTTTCTAGCTTTAGCTATCTTGAAAATATCATTCTCCTCTTCCTTTGTACCTAGTGTATTGTACATATCATCATATGCTCTCTTTTTTAGTTTCCCCTACTGCTTTACTACTCATTGACTCAGTGGGTGGATAGAGAAAGTGAGGATCCATTGGCTTTTTTGGTGATAGAGAAAGTGGGCAAAATGGTATTGGTAAATAAAGATTGAAAGCTTTCACAATAGTAGTCTTAGGACAGCCTAGCCTAAAACGAGTTGTCTTAGTTACAAACAAGGATGCACCGACTCTTCGCAAAACCTCCGTATACGTGTCAGACATGGATACACACTCGACACGCGTTCGACACATGGTCAACATGTTTGACTCGTTGATCCAACAGGACACGAGCCTGACACGTTTTTTTTTGCCTTCTTTTAGGCGCAAATATAATCATTTCTCTTTCAGATGCACAAAGAGGGAGATTGAGGTCTTAGGCTTGGCTTGCACAGACAGAGATGCAAGAGATCGAGGGGGTGAAAGAAGAGACCTCTGATTTAGATCCAAAGTCATTGAATTGGCAAAAGTCTGGTTCGATCTATGGCTTCAAATCTTAGGCGATGACAACATAGACTGAAAACCTAGCATACTACAGAAGAGTGCGGGGAAATAACTGTCGGTTTTTTGCGGTGGTGTCGACGTCGCGTGGAAGAGATCTCTTCTGTCGTCGATCGAATGAAGACTTGCTGAAGAAGAAGAACTTGGTGAAGGAAGGATTGCAGAGCTGTACAGGTCAGTCTCTCTTTGCTAAAACAAAGTTTCATCTCCCCCTCTCACTATCTATCCAAAATCCCTTCAATTTCCAAAGCCTCTTCACTTTTCAATTTCCAAAGCCCCTTTACTAGGTCTACTTACTGAACCCTACTCACACCTACACCTACAAACCTATAACCACCATCCATCCATCCAATTACTACATTTCTTTCATTCCCAAGACGCCCCCATTAAGACAAAAACTCATGGGAAATTCTAAGTGTCGAGGAAACCAACGAGGAAACCAGCGAGGGAGGGAGGGAGGTCCCTCCATTCCCCTCGCGATGCGTGCCTTCCCTCCCCTGCACGCATCACGAGGGGGATGGAGAGACCTCCCTCCCTCCCTGGTTTCCTCGATAGGTAGAATCAGTGACCTATATGCACCAGTCAGTGACCTCGCTAGGTAGAATCAGTGACCTCGCTGGTTTCCTCGATAGTTATTTAATATGTCATTTACATACTCCATCCCACATACCTGTCCTCAGTGACCTATATGCACCAAAAAATCAATAGGTCTGTCATGCCCTTTCCTTTACTCTTTATCTCTCTTCATCAAATTATCTTCTAATCCCCATAAAGCTCTAATTAGAAGGAAATGGGTGAAGTTACCCATTATCTTTTAATTAATGTTTATGTTTTTTCAAATATATGTATATATATAAGGTTTGACATGTCGTCGAGTCCTAATTTTTTGAAAATTGCCGAGTCGTAGTATCATATCCGTGTCCGACACGACACGCGTATCTGAGTCCGTGCATCATTGGTTACAAATGATTCCATTAGTATTTTTGATATTCAGGTTGGTTCCAATGTGCGTGAACTCATTTTTTGGTAGTACTCCATGCATGTTTGTGTTCGTTTGAAAAATTGAAAAAATAATAATAATTCGTCACATCCAGCACTTTCAAACTAAGAAAGTTATTAAAATATAAGTCCACTATAAATCATGCTTCATCAGTAATGTAATGGAGCCAAAATTTATGTAGGTCGAAATTACCATTAACTGATCCATTTTAATTTTATATACTTTCTTCCAGAACCATTGTACATATGGATCATTGCTTACTTTTTACAGATTGGTTATCTTTTAGCATGAGTGGAGGAAGCCCAAAACAGATATTAGTAAACATTGGAGAAATAGAAAGCATTCTGTACCAAATTTAATATTACCTTCTATTGGTGTCACTTATCCTCACTTGTGCTCCATAGGGAAATATTTTCCATACGGTCCCTTCTAGAAGTGTTCATTCTTTAAGATATATCATTTCCTGCGACAACACCAGAAACAAATGTGAACTTTCTATTCATTGAAAGGACAAAGAATATACTCAGCCAATGGTGTTATGGTCGAGTGGTTAGGACTGTGTGGGTTTATCCTCCATGTCCTAGGTTCGAGACTCGCCGGTTGCATGGTTACTTTCTTATGATTTTTGACCTCATAGGTTATGAGATTCTATAAAAATTCAGCTCGCTTTTCAAAAACAAAATATATATGCCCAAACAAAATAACAAAGACACAATGGTTCTAGAGAAACATATGAATTACTTGATCCAGAAATCTGCCTAATCCAAATTTTACTTTATGTAGCCAAGTTTGTAGGAACAGTCAATATTTGCTGATCAAGAAGAATCTAGAGACGAGATGATATATGGTATGGTATTTTTCGATGTTTTGGCTAACTTTCAAGGCATCCCCATTTAGGCATTCATTTTGAACGAAAACCTTCAAAACATATTTGGACAACAAAATAAGGTTGCTTTCGATTATTCAGATGGTAGAGCCATTGCATTGAGATTGATCAATGATCTGGGAAAGTCTAATTAATATAGACAATAGCAATTATAAATGATGATTGTGAAACATGAACTTACCCAAGCTTCTCTCTCACTAAGTATCAAGTCATTGTTAGTTTCATCTATTCTAGTAATCTGAACAAAGATTTTTCGTCCTATCTGCCAAAACATCAAAGAGAAACGATAAGTTCAATAAAAATGTACAAAGATGAGAATTTATAGACAAGGGTATCATGGGCTCCACAAGCAGAGGTGTGGTATGGTTTTTTTGTGGATATTTTCTATGACATAAACATTATCCTCAAAGAAAACCAGTAAGTACACTTTAGAACCCTAACTGCAATTTGACTACCGTTCAAGGTCTTATCAACTGAATTAGTCAAAGTGGGGGTTTTCTTACAATATTGAGGTCCTTTTTTCATAAAGGTGCTCTTCTATAAAAATGATTTTCCTGGTGAGATCATATTCACAAACAAAACAATATGAAACTGCACATGTAAATGTGTATGGACCTGTTAAGATACAATCACTGTTCTTTGTTTAGCCCTCATCGTCTGATGTCACCCCATCTGACATTAAATGGCATCTTTGCTTTCATTTTCTTTCCTTTTAGCAACACAGCAAAACAAGAGCTTGTTCACATTTTGTTTGGCAAAGGGGAAAATATACAAGACTAAGCTACACAAAAAAAAAGTGTTGCAAGCATAACACAGAAACAGAAAATTGATATTTTTTTTATTGGTTTGGTATTTCTTATATTCCATAACTGTTAGTAAGCAACTCACATTCCATAAAATCATATCACAATAAATTTTCATGGAGATCCAAATGGGATCAAAGCTGGATTTATTTTTGTTTTGCAAAAGCTTTCAGAATTTGTTTGTTAAGGCATTCTAAAAAAACCAAATCTCAAGTGTCATACTTTTTTCTCTCAAGTGTTTTTTCAAGTAAAAAAAGGAAGTAATAATAATAATAATAACAGCGATCGGTGTGTATTGGTCACAAAAAGAAGACAGGATTAATGAGGGGGGACTTCAATGATCGATCATGCCCAAACTGAACAATAAACTCAACACTGTTACTTTACAATATTAACCCACCCTTGCACACATATATAACTCGGAGCAACCTTCAAAGGACCCCAACTATAACCCCAAACCTAATACTCATATCTATTGACTATAATCTATTGAATGGTTCTGTTTTGTGTTTTCCCTCAAAGATTCTATAATTCCTTTCTTTCTAGAATTTTCATCTCATCGAGTGAGCAAGTCTATTGGAAATCCATCGACCTTGGGGAGTAAGCACCAAGAAAAACTGCCCGACGTTTCCAACACCGAAGGGTCTCAATCACAGATTCCTTGCAAATTGGAACCAAAAACTTAAAGTAGAGTCTGCCAAACAACTGTGAAAAAAGCCATGGTTCATGAAGATGTGGGATCCTGTTCCTCTTCCCAAAGATTACGCCTGTTGGCTAATGTGATGGTAGTCAAGGATTGTGATTTCGTTTTTCGAGTTAATTTTGGTCCCCTGATTTTAAGAAATATTTCGTGAATATTTTCTTTAGTGTAGAAAAAAATGTAAAAATTTCGATTGTGATTTCAAATTTAACAATATAAGTTATACATTTTAAACTATTAAATACTACATAAAAAAGACTCACACGACTCGTAGAGTCATACAGACTACATATTACATAAGAATCACTCACATAACAAACTTTTGATACTAAAATAACATTATAGCATATTAAAATATGCGTAGATTAAAATATTTATTTCTTTTCTCAAAAAAATTTTGACATATTTAAAATTTTGAAAGAGATTTCGGTAACTTCAAAATATAAAATATTTCGTGAAATTTTGACACATTTCGAGAAATCACATTCCTTGAAGGTAGTTATAGCAACATGGCAATGGTGGTGGCTGTGAAGGTGGTGATGATTATGCTATGGTGGTGCTAGTGGTTGTAAGGGTGGTGGTGGTGGCAGTGGTTATGAAGATGGTGGTAATTCGATAATAAACTTGGTAATGTTAACTTAATGCGAGTGAGTGAGTCTAAGAACTAATTTTGTCTCACATCCTGTAAAAAAACAATATGCAAAAGTCTCTAGTTCTAAAAAACACAAGGATTTGCATTCTTTTAGATGCGAGTCTAAAGTTTTGCCTCACATCGTCTAAGAGGAAAACTTAAGAAGTTTGTGCTTTTATAAAAAGTTGGGTCTTGCACTACATTGGGTTGGGTTGGGCCTAATTAGCTTGAAGCTTTGTTGGTTTGGAATCAATAATGCATATTTATTTATGAGGATGATAACACCTTTGCCTCATGGAGGAACTATCTGATGGTGTGGTTATTTATTGTTTGGTTTATTTTAATGTTGTCATGTGCGGATTTATTGATTTTGTGATGAAGATTTCTCACACCAGCTTTATTGCTGACCCGAGTGAGCTTTTGCTTCTTGGGTACATTCCTTTTGGAATGTAGCCAATTAGCCTTTCAGGTTTAGAGATTTTGAGCTGCGTTACTGGAGTTTCGCTAGTGAGCTAGCAATGCCAGTCTTCTCCGGGTTAGATTTTATTTGTTTCAGATGTTTAGTTGATGCTGCTATTTGTTTCTGTTATTATTGAATTTTCACGTCCCGAGTTTTGGGGGAAACGGATAATCCTAAGTGGATTTTGGGATTTTCGTTTTCCTCGAAAATCGGGACGTGACATACATATATAAGTGGGTATCCGCTGGGCAAATATAGCCAAATCCATATCCGCCCAAAATCCGTGGCAGATTAAATTTTTATCCCCAATATGCCCCAAAAATTCGTTAAGCTAAAACCCATATCACCCCCATTTGAGGTGAAGCGGGGCGGGGTAGATATCTGAGTAAATGAATTTGTCTGCCATCCCTACTTCTTCACCATGTTTAACTTCACTTATGCACAATGCTTGATCATCAACACTTCAAATCCAGCCTTGATGATGTTGAGATATTTTAATATCTCATGCATTAAGGCATCTCTGCCTTGCGTTTGTTGTCTAGGATCTCATTCAGTGTCCCTTGTACGAACTTGACAAGCGACCCAATTTCTTTATCCAGTCTCTCCACATGATCACCTAAGCCTGTGGTGATCCCGTACGTTCTTAACTTCGTTATGGGCATCCGCAACATCAAACTCCAGTTTAGCCATCGGGGATTCTAGTCCTGCTAAAACGTTTTTGGACTTTTCACGTTTCTAATTTTTCTAAGTTTCCACGTTCTCCTCACACCCTCAGGCTTCGTCCATGTTTCCGACAAAAAAATTTTCTAGTCGACATTGCTCTGGTACTAACTATCACGACATTAGTCTTTGGAGATTAGCCAATCGTGCGCCACTTGAGTATTTTCACCCTAATAATACTCAACTTTGCCCGATAATACTTAATATTTCACTCAAATCTTAGAAAATTACCATCATTCTTACACTTAAGAGAACTCTAAATAACTCACTAGGCATTAAGAAGAAAGAACTTGTAGTTTTTGAATTTTGCTTGACGATGACAAATGAATTAGACTCCCCTATTTATACTTGTTTGAAGATTGACTAGGATTTACACATATGTTTTACATCCAATGGTGATTACAAGTAAATCTATTGGGTCCTAAGTAATATTCCTAGGTTATGTCGTTTACACAATCTTTTTTAAATTCTATAATACTCCGAAATTCCATGCATGTTCAAATCAATAAGTTGACACGTGATCACAAAAAGTTACGTACAAGGCAAAACATTACCTCAAAAACATGTAGTTCATCAATGAGACAAATGTCGTAGGCTAATAAGTTCTTATCATACTTAAAAGTAAATATTTAGCTTACCTATACTTACTATATGGAGGTTGACTAGGGGTGGGCATCCCATCCCGCGATCCCGATCCCGTCCCGTCCCGTCCCGATTTTTCCGGGTCTTAATGGGATTGAATAATTTCATCCCGATCCCGTCTCGTCCCGATCTAGAATGGGATGGGATGGGATGAAGATTTTCAATCCCGCCAATCCCGTCCCGTCCCGAACTAATTTTTTAATATTAATTATTAATATTTTTATTTACTTATTTATTTATTTATTAAGAAATTTCCTAAGTTATATAAAAAATGAGTACTATGTACTCGTGCTAAGCATGGGATCCAGAGCTAGTATACAATAAAAATAAACGCCTAAGAAAAGCTCAGTATACTATAAAAATAAACGCCTAAGAAAAGCTCATTTTATTGACTATGTGAAGCTAAATTATCAACCAAAAGACATCAGACTACAAAATGGCAGTGAATAGAAAGAATGTACTTGGCAACCAGACGGCTCCCAAGATAGGTCAAGCCGTGTGAGCAAATACATCAAATGCACTACGTGCTCGATGAAATGATGGAGAAAGTTTATATCAAAACCAGTGATCAATATAGGTAGTATCTGCTGGTAGCTACATGAAACAAGACTTGATATACCTGAGGATGCAGGGGTGGAGCTAGGATTTTCCATAAGGGTACGTGGTGCTTGTGAACATAGCTCAGAAGATGGAGACCAAGCTATCCAAGATATATGCAATAAGCATGGTGAATAAAGAAAGTGACCTTTCAAGTCCGGACATGGACATTGCGAAAAATAACTGCAGGGTTAAGCTTTGCATTTGCAACTGCACTTACAACTCTTCACTTTCAACAACAGCTCATCCAGTCTCAGCATCGTGTGTGTCTGTTGATACTTGGTTTTAAATAATTCAAGTCCAGCAGAATGCAGTCCAGCAGTTCCAGACTTCTATTTGATATGTCCAGATTAGCACGCTGACCCGTCCCGTCCCGATCCCGTATGAACGGGATGGGTATATCTCGTCCCATCCCGTCCTGTGCCCACCCCTAAGGTTGACCATGACAAGTCTGACCTGCATAAATGTTAGTAGCCTTGTCATCCTGCACTAAAAGGTTAGAAACAAACGAGTGTAATTTCTCAATTTTTCACTATGTCAAAATTTTATGGGTTCTGACCAAACCAGCCAGAATTTGGGAAACTCAAAGTTCAAAAAAGTTCAAAAAGTAGTAATTTTATTGAAAATTATAAAACTAAGTAATTCGAGTACTAAAAAAACATTATGTTCTATAGAATGTCCAGTTTGTTTAAAACCTCAATACTTCACTATAGGTGCAAAATTTCAAAAATATGTATTTCACAAAAAAATGTTCAGAAATTTGTCTTTTACTTTACTACGAACTATCATATTAAACAAAGTTACAAATTCGTCAAAGTCCATCAATTAAGATAGATGTGCCAATTTTTTCTTGTCATCTAATGGTTTATTTAGTACCTTAGATCCTACCGCATTCGCACCACCACCATGCCGAACATACATGCCTCCTCATATAAAAGGGATTTCTCCGTCATCCATGCCTAAATGGGAAAATTGCATATGGGCATGCATTTTCAGATACCCCTAACTATATGAGAGTAATAAAAGCTAATATTGGGCTACCATTTGCGCATAAGATCTCACGTCATTCTTTTGACGGATAAATACTCAAGCCTATTTAGGCCTTTTAAAAGTTATCACTTCCACAAGACCCAACCCGAAGGTTACTTTGTTTCGTTTTAAGAAATGTGTGTCCTACTTCGTATGACCCAATCTAAATGTTATTTAGTTTCTCTATAGGAGTGGAACGTCACCTCTTGAGGTGTGGTAGTTCTAAGGATTTCTATCATAATGTGTTACTAACATGAGTTTGTGGAAAATCATATGTTCAATAGTAGTTCCTTATCAAGCCTAATTAAATCCATTAAAGAACACATCATTACTTCATAGCATCATTAACCAAATAAATGGCCAACTTATATGAACTCGTACTCAAACCTCATCATTGTACAATACCGCATTTATACCATTATATTAATAAAAATTTATCAAGTAACTAACAATTCATCTTGGCAAGCTATATTCAAACATCATATGGGCTGATCACACAAAATTAGGCATAAATCTTGTTATTCGATGTATAAACTCACATTGATAATCACAAACATACAAGTACAACCTAGTGTATACCTTTGACTTACACACGCAAACATCGTGATAGCGTAAAATGATATGAGTTTTCTAAAATTCTATTCACGTTGGTAGCCAAGCAGAACAAATAAATTTCTCTACACTTAACACAAGATCTAAAAAAACACCTTTATTGCCACGAGGGAATTTAGGCCGTTGGATCGGTCTGGGTTTTATATATGTTGAAGTTCCATTAGTCTTCTAACTATAGATTTAATTTGAACTCAATCCGACGACAGGACGATCTCAAATCAAGGAAAATTGTAGGACTGTGCATGGTGGTTGTTTAATATTACGAAATTGCATAAAAAAGAACTAATTTAGTTCTCCTCTTTAATCCAAGCTAGCATGTAATGAAAACATCCCTCTAACAAGGAGTTTTATGCTCATTTCATGTATTAAACCTAATCCAAATAAAAAAATGAATCTAAACGAACCATAAAAAGGAATCAAGAAAACTCACCGTTTTTAATGTAGTGTGGAATGATATTTTTCTCCCTTCTCGGTTATCTTCCCTCTTTGCCCATTCTTTTTATTTTTCTCCTTCATTTTCCAAGCTAGGGAGGTGTTGGAGAGTGTAGGAATTTGGGAGGAAACGTTAAAAGATTTGTGTTCTCCCATTAGGTTTTTGTTTTTGTTAAGATTGTTTCTATTTTAAAACCCTCCCTTTTTATTTTCGAATTTATTCAATTAAGTCCAAAAGACACAAAAATCAAGCTTGAGTGCATTCCATAAATTAAATAATGGAATAAATGATAAATGGAGAAATAAAAAAATTAAATAACTCTATATAAAATAAATGGAGTGTTATAGTTCATGAGAAACTTGTGAGAGCTATTCAACAACAGTTGATCCAACAAAAAGAAGAACAATAACAAGTTTTCTTCCTTAATTCAAGAGGAAATCTCTCATGTCACCTTTGAGTGAGCTTCAAAAGAAAATGAGAGATCTAGGGCTTGATTGTGAGCTTAATTTAGACCAAACAACTTCTTTATATGAGATCTAAACACTCTAAATATAATCTTTGCAATTCTCACCCCAAACCTTCACGTTGTGAGGGTGAAAAACCTAAATAAGTGGTGATTCTGAGCTCAAACCTTTCTCTAATCCATTTATTTGAGAGACACTACTAGTAAAGTAAACAAGTGTTAGTTTGCTAAACTCGTTTTACCTCATGTGGGGTTAAGTCCTTGTGTAACGACCCGATCCATAGAGTACTATATTGTCCGTTTTAGGACCAAGGCCTGCACAACTTTAAAACGCGTAATACTTTGTAAATTCAAACTCGTACATATATACAACATCACCCTCCCTTACCCAGGTGATGTGGGACTATGATCTCACCTTTGTAACTTGTCAACCCTCTTGGGATCCATGGGCTCTTGGGTTTCTCCCTCACCCTCCCCCTCAAGTCAGCCCATACAAAGGTATCATAGTCCACCCCCCTTGGGAGCTCAACGTCCTCGTTGGCACACTTTCGGCTGGGTCAGGTTCTGCTACCATTCTATAATGATTCGATCAACAGAGTACTATATTGTTCGCTTTGGGTAACACCCCTAAATTTCATAAAGCTATTTTATTTTATTTTTAATTAATTAGAATAGAGTTAAGTTTATTTGAATTTAAATTTCAAATTTAGGGTTTTATTTTGTGAGTTTAAGAGTGGGTGCTTTTAGAATTTCAGTGGGGGCGAATAGCCACCCACCTTTTAAAAGAAAACCCTTTTCTTCTTTTTTTTCTTCTTCTTCATGCGCTTCTTCCTCTTCTTATTTCTCTCATTGTTTGGTTGGATACAGGGCGAAGATCCGGCGACAAGCTCGGCTGTGACCGAGCGTCACAACAACTCTCACCAGCCAAGCTTTCTTCTTTATCTTCATTTCTCATTCCTCTATCTTCCTTCTTCTTCCCTTTTGATTACAAAAAAAAAAAAAAAAACTGATTCACAGGTGATAGGGAGCTTGATTAGAGCTGTCATTAGCAGAGTGGGCGAGAAGGGCGATCTGCTGGGAGAGAGAGCGGTGATCGACCTGCTGTCGGTGTTGGCTTAGGTGTTTTAGGTGAGTAAGATCTATCAATTCAAATTATTTTGATTAAAGATGTTTATTTGGCTATTTCGATGTTGTTTGTAGTGTTGAAATGAGTATATCTTCATACGAATTTCATGTATTTCTATCTTTGATTTCGTTAACAAGATTATACCACTAAAAAAATGAATATATAAGATTTTCATAGGTATATAGAACGGAAAATTTGGTGGATAACTGAACTAGATATGATTGAGCAAACATTGTTTTTTGCAAATATTGTACTGGAAAACAGGGGGTAAACATGATCATTTTGGTCTGTTCATGTATGAATAACTATCGTTGTAGTGTCTACTTTGTGTGATTAAGGATACTATAGGATAGATGAGACTTATAGGTTTCCAGTGGTATGTGGAATGATCGATTTGGATAAGAAATGAGAAAGTTACAGGGGATTGAAAACAGCTGGTTGAACTGCAAATTTGGTTTGTTTTGGCTGATTGGATAAGATGATGACATCAGCATGACGTCATCTGTTTGACTGGACATTGACCAAACTTTCACTGACATTTTTAAAAATTAACGGTAACTTTGTTTTTAACGTCGTTTTCACCGTTGTGTCAAAATTTATTTTTGAAATAAGTTTATTTTATATTTTTAAAGATTTTAATTTTTAATATTTTAATATATTCTGCCTCGAGATGCATGTTTGACGTCATTTATGCTATTTCACTTCATATGTTAGTATGTGGTATTTGTAAGTGATAATCTATATGAGGTTTTTAGGTTTAATGTTGATGTTATTGGTCACTGTTATGTTATATAGCAACGTAACTGAGCTTGCAAGTTATTTTGGGATCAATCGTGAGTAGTTTTGGGATTGAATATGATTGTGTTTTTGGACGTGTATTTTCGATAGAATCAAGGTTTCTTTGTGACTATTTGTGTGAATTAAATATTAGTGAATTTGAGAATATTTTGTGCACGGGATCACTGATCGTTTGGGGCTGTTTGGCAGACCGATATTTAGTAGTTTCAACTAAGTTCGAGGGTTGTTTCACCTTGTTTTAGAGGACTAATTTGGGATTGAAACGTGGTTGTTAGGGACTGTCTTGGGTTGCATTTGATGTAAAAGAAAAGATGGATCAGAGAAGGTCCATGTTATGTTATATAGTTTAACCATTTCTGAAGTCAGCTAGTAATACATGTCATTCTTGCTACTGAAAGTGGTAATGTTGAGTTTTTGTTAGGTAAGCTTATAGGTAGTCTAGGCCTTATGGACTCATGTTTCTTCACTATTTATACTTAATCATGTATAAGCAAGATTGAGGTTCAGTAGAAGAGTTAAATGCTTTGGGTTTGTGTCTTTGTGATGGTTTATGTAAGAAATGTGTGAACTTTTCTATTATGATATGTTTGATGTGTGGGTTTTTTCTAGCTTGGTTTTTCTCATTAGACTATCATTTTTAGCTAAAGTTTTGATAAATTGTTTAGGAAAATGCTAGGTTGTTCCCCAAAGTAATTGGTTGATATTGTGGTTAAATGGTTTATGATTTGACAATGTGTCAAATGCTATGATTCCCCAAAAGAATGGGTCGATTTACTTATGAATGAAAAAATGTCATTGTGAAGGAATTTTGAAATATCAAAAATAAATGATATTGATAAACTTTGATTCCTGAAATTGTATCACTTAGAACTACCACATCTCTTATTGTTTATGTTTTTCCTTCTCCTATAGAGAAACTAAGTAACATTCGAGTTGGATATTGTGGAGAAGGGTCCCCATTTTTATAGAGAAACTAAATTACCTTCGGGTTGGGTCTTGCGAAAAAGGGTGTGGTTTTGATATGCCTAAAATAAGCTTAATATTTATCCATAAAAAATGTGACGGGACTTATGCACATTGATAGCCCAATAGTGATTTTTTGTTACTCATATAGTTAGGAGTATCCAGTGATTCAAGCCTGTATGTGATGTGTCCCCACTTGGGCATGGATGACGGAGAAGTCCTCCTTTATATGAGAGAAACATATGAGCATGTATATTCGGCATGGAGATGGTGCGAATGTGGTATCGTCTAAGTGATCAATTCAATAAAAAACAATAATATGCACAAGTCAACTAATGTATGAATACATATGTATTAATTGAGGAATATTAATTTTTGGTAAAATTATATACATGTGTTTCTAACAATTCCTTGCATGATGGCAAGTCCACTAATATTTCTGCATGTCAAACTTGTCATAGTCAACATCTACAATGTAAGTAAAAGTAAATTGAGATTTACTTATTAGGATGACATGATTGCTTTGTTGAGGAACTAAATTCTTTGAACTGTGATTTTCTTGCATGACACCTTTGCCTCATGAGAAACTACCTATTTGTGTGGTTGTTCATTGTTTGTGTTTAATTTTATGTTATCACTTGTTGATGTGTTAATTTTGGAATAAGATCGCTCATACCAGCTTAATTGCTGACCCAAGTGATTTTTTGCTTCTTGGGTACATTCCTTTGGAAATGTAACCGATTAGCCTTTCAGGTTTAAAGATTTTTGGGCAGCGCCATTGGATATTTTTTAATGGGGCGAACGTCAAAGAGTTCCCAGTTAGAGATTATTTTTTGTTAGTTTCATTTTTCTAAATTATGTTTTAGTTTTTGCTGCTTAATGTTCCGTTGTTATTGAATTTTCATGTCCCGGGTTTTAGAGAAACGGATAATCCTATGTGGATATAAGGATTTTTGTTTTCTCAAAAATCGCGGTGTGACAGTTTGGTATCAGAGCATTTGGTTAGCCTAGGCTGGGGTAGAATCTAGGTGATCTTCGGAATGTGGATATGGATGGGTATGAGTGTGGAAGTCTTGAGATAAAGTGACAAGGTTGAAAATTGAAACTTTAGTATTGTTTCTTTTTCGGGAATCTAGTGATGAGGTTCGTTTGACTTGTGTGTGTGCAGGTAATCATTTTTTATGTCAATATTTGGGCGATGTTATTTCGTCTAGTTTTCCTTTAAGTGGTTTTAGTTATCCGTAGTGTTTAGTTAGCCCTTCCAGTAAATCTCGGGACGAGAATCTTTTTGAGTTTTATATATCGTAACACCCGTACTTTTTCAATGACAAGAATTTATGTATCTAAAGTTCATTTAAAATTTTATTTTAAAATCGTAGTTCGTTTGCCAAGTCGTGTTTTTTTTCAAAATTCTCTTACCTTCCGAATCTCGGGACGAGATTCCATTTGACGTGTGTATGATGTAACATCTCTAAATTTCATAAAGCTAATTTATTTTATTTTAAATTAATTAGAATAGAGTTAAGTTTATTAAATTTCAAATTTTAGGGGTGGGTGCTTTTGGAATTTAAAATAAAATTATTTTAGGGGTGGGTGCTTTTGGAAATTTAGTGGGGGTGAATAGCCAGCCACCTTTTAAAATAAATTTTTTTCTTCCTTTCTTTTTTTCTTCTTCCTGCGCCTCTTCCTCCTTGTCTTCCTTTCACTGTTCGATTGGATACGGGGCGAAGATCCGGCGACAAGCTCGTTTGTCACCGAGCATCGCAACAACTCTCACCAGCCAAGCTTCCTTCTTTATCCTCCCTTCTCATTCCTTTATCTTCCCTTTTGATTACAAAAAAAAAAAAAAAAAAAAACAGATTCGCGGATGATAGGGAGCTCGATCAATGGTGGAGCGGGCGAGAAGGGCGATCTGCTGGGGAGAAAGAACAGTGATCGACCTGCTGTTGGTGTTGGCTTAGGTGTTTTAGGTGAGTAAGATCTATCAATTCGAATTATTTTGATTAAAGATGTTTATTTGACTATTTTGATGTTTGTAGCATTGAAATAGGTATATCTTTATACGAATTTCATGTATTTATATATTTGATTTTGTTAACAAGATTACACCACTAGAAAGATGAATATATAAGCTTCCGTAGGTATATATAACGAAAATTTTGGTGGAGAACTGAACTAGATATGATTAGCAATCATTGTTCTTTGCAAATATTGTACTGGAAAACAAGGGGTAAACATGATCGTTTGGGTTTGTTCATGTATGAATAACTATCGTTGTAGTGTCTACTTTGGGTGATTGGGGATATTATAGGATAGATGAGACTTAGGGTGTGTTTGGTTGCATGGAATCCTATGCCATCAAAATTCATGAGGGGACCCCTACATTTTAGGCTAAATTAATGTATCACTCCACATCCACCATTTGATTTTGTGATCAATGGTGGGAATGGAAGTCCCATGAACATGATAATCACACTACTTTCAAAACATTTTCAAGTGATTCAAGTTGTGTTTATTAGATAACTCAAAGTACTACGAGTTTTGTGTTTTGATCAACTTAAGAATTGGTCTCGATCGAGCACATAAGTTGGTTGAAACTTAGGAACACTATCCCATTTTTATTGCGAGACAGATTTGCGCGACTTTAGTAAAATGACCATAATTTGCTCATTTCTAAACATTTTCAAGTGATTCAAGTTGTGTTTATTAGATAACTAAGAGTAATACAATATTTGTGTTTGATCAACTTGAGAATCGATCTTGATCGAGCACATAAGTTGGATGAAAGTCAAGAACAATATCCTTTTTTCATTGCGAGACCGATTCGCGCGATTTTAGTAAAATGACCATAACTTTCTTATTTCAAAACATTTTCATGTGATTTAGATTGTGTTTATTAGATAACTAAGATTCCTACAATATTTGTGTTTTGATGAGGTTGAGAATCGATTTCAATTGAGGGTTTAAAGTGGTTGAAAGTTACCCTATATTGCATTTTTTTTTTGTTTTGAGTTTGGGTTTCTTTGTTATGTTAAGTTATGCATATTTATTGAGTTTGGGTTTAAGGGTTTCGACTTTGAGGGGATTTTGAAAGTTTTCGAGGAAGAGGGAGGAGATTAGCAAGAGATTTGGGTGTGGGAGAGAGATTTGCAAGGGATTTCGAATGGGGGAGGGAGGAATCATTGTCGATTTGAATGGTGAGGAAAAAATGGATGGTTTTTGTTTATATAGGTGGTGTGAGAAAGTAAAAAAATAAAAATAAATAAAAACTCAATGGTGGTGTGAAAAAGAGGATATGGTGGTGTAGTGTAGTCACTGCCTTTTGGGATTGAATATGATTGTGTTTTTGGGCATGTATTTTCAACAGAATCAAGGTTTCTTTGTGAATATTTATGTGAATTAAAGAGTAGCGAATTTGAGAATATTTTGTGCACGAGATTACTGATCGTTTGGGGTTGTTTGGCAGACTGAAATTTAGTAGTCTTCAACTAAGTTAAAGGGTTGTTTCACTTGGTTTTAGAGGACTGATTTGGGATTGAAAGGTGGTTGTTAGAGACTATCTTGGGTTGCATTTGATGTAAAAGAAAAGATGGATCAGAGAAGGTCCATGTTATGTTATATAGTTTAACCATTTGTGAAGTTAGCTAGTAATACATGTCATTCTTGCTACTGAAAGTGGTGATGTTGAGTTTTTGTTAGGTAAGCTTATAACTAGTCTAGGCCTTATGGACTCATGGAGTCTAGTTTCTTCACTATTTATACTTAATCATGTATAGGCGAGATTGAGGTTCAGTAGAAGAGTTAAATGATCTTTGGGTTTGTGTCTTTGTGATGGTTTATGTAAGAAATGTGTGAATTTTTCTATTCCTATTTGTTTGATGTGTGAGTTTTTCCTAGCTTGGTTTTTCTCATTAGACTATCATTAGCTTCTAATAAATTGTTTAGGAAAACGCTATGTTGTTCCCCAAAATAATTGGATGATATTGTAGTTAAATGGTTTATGATTTGATAATGTGTCAAATGCTATGCTTTTCCAAAAGAATGGGTTGATTTACTTATGAATGACAAAATGTTATTGTGAAGGAATTTTGAAATATCAAAAATAAATGATATTGATAAACTTTTATTCCTGAAAATTTAATGAAATTGTATCACTTAGAACTACCACGTCTCTTATTGTTTATGTTTTTCCTTCTTCTATAAAGAAACTAAGTACCTTTGGGTTTGGTCTTGCAGAGAATTACCCCTTTTTTCTTATAGAGAAACTAAATCACCTTCGGGGTGGGTTTTGCGAAAAATGGTGTGGTTTTTATATGTCTAAAATAGGCTTGATATTTATCCGTAAAAAATGTGACGTAACTTATGCGCATTAATAACCCAATAGTGACTTTTTGTTACTCATATAGTTGGGAGTATCAGGTGATGCATACCTGTCTGTGATGTGTGCCAATTTGGGCATGGATGACGTAAAAGTCCTCCTTTAAATGAGAGAAGCATACGGTCATGTCTGTTCGGCACAGATGTGGTGCGAATGTGATATCGTCTAAGTGATCAATTCAATAAAAATGAATAAGCACAAGTCAACTAATGTATGATTACATCTGTATTAATTGAGGAATACTAATCTTTGGTAAAACTATATACATGCGTTTCTAGCAATTCCTCGCATGATGACAAGTCCACTAATATTTCTGCAGGTCAGACTTACCATAGTCAACATCTATAGTATAAGTAAAAGTAAATAGAGAATTACTTATTAGGATGACATGATTGCCTCGTTGAGAAACTAAATTCTTTAAACTGTGATTTTCTTGCATGACACTTTTGCCTCATGAGGAACTACATGTTTGTGTGGTTGTTCATCTTTTGTATTTAATTTTATGTTATCACTAGCTGATGTGTTGATTTTGGGATAAGATCACTCACACCAGCTTAATTGGTGACCCAAGTGAGCTTTTGCTGCTTAGGTACATTCCTTTGGAAATGTAGCTGATTATCATTTCAGGTTTAGAGATTCTTGCGCAGCGCCATTGGAGTTTCTTTAATGGGGCGAACATCAAAGAGTTCCCGGTTAGAGATTACTTTTAGTTTGTTTCATTTTTCTAAATTATGTTTTAATTTTTGCTGCTAAATGTTATGTTGTTATTGAATTTTTACGTCCCGAGTTTTAGGGAAACGAATTATCCTACGTGGATATAAAGATTTTCGTTTTCTCGAAAATTGGGTCGTGACACCTTGTGTTGACTTATACGAGTAAGTATCATCTGAAGATCTTTGCAAGTTGTACGACTTGGTTGTACTGCATCCCATGTTATAATGATCCTAGGCATATCAATGTGTCTCATGGAGCATGATCATAAGTCCTAATGTAGTATTCTCTGGATTCCAAGAACACCCCGTAAAACTTGGTAGTGGTTGCATTTGATTGGTGATCGCTAATGTGTTTGTAAGACTTGTGAAGAGGAACACTTGGTTAGTGTTAGTAGTAAGGTTGAACAAAAAATCTAAAAAAATCAATTAAACGACTTAATCAAACCAAACCGATTGTTTTGATTCGGTTCGGTTCGATTCTCGATTTTCATAGTTTTAAAAACCGAATAAAATCGACCGACCGGTTAAGGATTTGAGGTAGGTTTTGTGGGATTGTAATTGTAGATCCCTAGCTAATAGCTATATTGTCAAATCACCAAATGCAAACTTAAATAAATAAATCATAAAGTCAAATTTCTTTACTTTTGGGGGTTAACTTTTTTGGGAAGTTGAACTTTAAATAAAGGAAGTGTAAATAGGAATCAATAAATGCTTGTTGGTAGAGCTTGGTTAACTGGCGAGGAAAACAGCGAGGGAGGGATGGAGGACCCTCCATCCCCCTCGCGATGCGTGCCTCTCATCCTCTGCACGCATCGCGAGGGGGATGAAGGGTCCTCCTCCCTCCCTCGCTGGTTTCCTCGACAATTAGAATTTCTGTTGTTGGTAGGAGTAATTTTTATACTGTCAAATAACCAAATGCAAACTTAAATAATAAATAATGAAGTCAAATTTCCTTCCTTTTTGGGAAAGTTAGAGCTTTAAATAAAGGCAAGTGTAAAAGGAGTGAATGGGATTAATTCTTTTTTATCACTACTTTGCTTTACCTATCTATTCAATTTTTATCACTGTGTCAAATAGTCTAACATGCAATGGCTTTCAAGTCTTCTCATTTCACTTTCCGAAAAAAAATGTCTTAATGCTTTCTTCTTCAATACTTTAAACTCAAACATAGGTACTACAATTTGTACTAGAACTACAATTTGTACAATAAGAAAATAGGATACGGCCATGAATGATCCAACAGTGGTAGTGAGTAATCAGATTTACCACCATATCTGCTCCAACATGATAAAATTAAGTTTGATGCCTCTCAGTCCCCCAACCCTAGAAAGAAAATATAAGACTTATCTCATACTATTTGGGCAAGCATGTTTTCCTGTTTACGGTGAAATTTAAATGCCCACAAAGTGTGTCTCTCCTCCTCTCCTCTATTATGTGTAGTTCAGTAAATGAGTTCATGAAGAATCTTTCAGAGAGAGTTCAAGGTTTGGATTTGAAGGGAGTTCACCATAAATCAAGTCAAGATCTAATTATTAGAGTTCAAGTATCATCTTAGATCCAAGTTTTGATCAGTTGCATATTAAGTTAAGATTTGTATGTGTCTTGATTTAAGTTTTGTTTGCTTCAAATATAAAGGTACGATGTAAATATGATATTTGATTAAGTTTAATTTTAATTTGTTTTTGGTTCAGTTTCAGCTCAGTTGGTGAAGATTTTGGTTCGGTTTCCAAAATATCGAAACCGATATAAGCGTTTTGGTTGGCGATTTCAGCCTGAAACTAAACTGTCGGGTCGGTTTTAACCCTAGTTGGTAGGTCTCGTGAGAGTGCGGCGATTTGACCTTGCGATGTTGTGGAATGTTGATTGACAGTGTAGGTCTATTTTAAACAAGTAATTAAGACTTGTGGCTTGTGGGCCATTTCTACCGATGAAGTAACTGGTCGTGGCCAATCAAACCCCGACTTATGTGAACCTCATTATATCTGTGTGTTATTGTTTCTTGCTCTCTCTATTTACTTTACTTAAGCAGGTTTGCTTATCTACTACTTATGATATCGCATTTTGCATGTTTTAAGTTTATCAAAACATAGTTATATCTTTTGATCAAGTATTGGATTTACTTTGCAAAAATATTTCCTCATATCTTCATTTTAGATCTCAAGATTTGTGAGACCATTAGACTTAGAATTATATCATTTCAAACTCTATCTTAACCTCACCTATCTTTGAGTGTTTTTATTGATGATTTTCCTTGGAAAATTGTATTAAACACAGAGTAACAACAATGTGTTCATATAACTTCATTGTCTTAACATTTTTTCGCAAAAGTTATTCAAAGATGAAGATATTCAAAAAATTATTATTCATCCCCCTCTATTCTTGTTCATCATATCTTAGGACACCTTAAGATATCCCTGATTTTCATATGCACCTTATTGCTTAAGATTTGTTCTTAATCCTTTTTCAGTGGCCATTTGTTTTTCAAGTTCATATACTCAAACCTATCTTTTCAAGTAAAGTCAAACAAACACAACGGTGGTTTATTCTCTCAAGTGTTTGTGAAATAAAATAAAAAAAACAATAAATTTAAAAAAAGAGATTATTCACCCCTGTAACCTCGCTCACCAGATATTTAATAAATCAACAAACTTGATTTTGTTCCAAGTCACATACCAAAACCTCATTCAAAAGGGCACAATTGGAATTAGCCAAAATGAGTGGCTTGAAAAATACAAAACTATGGCAAGAGAGTGTACTGATAAAGGAAAGCAAGAGAAGGAAACTTTTGATTTAATCAAAAGGCCACTCTCAACTACTCTTCAGCTTTGCACATATATCCAACTTTCATTCATTATTAAAAGGCAACATGTCCAGCCATAGATACACTTCTCTCCATATCAATCTTCCATTAATTTCCAATGTCCATCCATGTGATATTTAAACCAACAAATACACACATTCCCCCGCTTTCAAAACCCATGAGCTTCAACATATCCTCCAACACCAGACAGATACATTGTTGCTACATGACAAAGCTATGGTTTACCATGTCATCAAGAAACCAATCAGACAATAGCAAATCATTACTCCACACATTAGTATGCCAAAAATATCGCCTCAAAATGACAACATGCATACAATTTTATTGGGAGGTAAAGTGGAAAAAAAAGTAGGGGTGAGCACCCGATCAATTGAAATGGGACCGGAACAATTTCGAGATAGAGACTCTTTTTTTACTGACCAGGTTGGTCTCAAACCGGCTTGAACCAAGACGGAACCATGCCATCCCGGTTCAAACCTGCAAATGCTGAGAAGGTCTCAAGCCCAAGCCCATACCCAAGCCCACAATCTGAAACTTTGTTTACCTGCTGGTTTCACTTTCCAAGCAGCCAGCCCTCAAGAGTCGAGACCCACCTTCCTCCTTCCCTCTCTCTCTTTCCAACTGAAATGTTCTTCATCTTCTCTTATAATATCCATTTCCCTCAACCATATATGTTAACTGAAGCTTCATCTTCCCTCATAGCAAATGGAAGCTACTAAATGTAACATGATCATTGATTTTTGAGTTTTTGTTGTGAGATCAAGGCCTGCAACTATTGTTTGTGTTTGTCAAATGGAGAAGAGAAATATTGATAGAAGAAGAGGGTTTAGATCCCAACACCATAGACGATTTGCTAATCTCCAACATTAACAAATCACACGGCTTAGTTGAGACTTGAAAAGAGAGATCAGAAGCAACAACAACAATTAGTCCTCCCTTCAATACTTAAATCACTCTTATCGATTTCTTTTCCAAGTGAGCGAAGAAGCAGATCACACAAATTTCATTAGAAGTTAAACTCAATCTCGAGCTCTAATGGAGAAAAACACAGTCACCACCAACGACGACCAAGAAGAAGGTTGAACCTGAACATGTAAAAGGCATGGTACGATGGGGATGTTAGGCTTTCATTCGCTTCTCAGATCTTTCCAAAGCAACTCTTTCTGCTGAAGGGACTTCTCGCAATGTAACAAACAAAGTTGCTTCAATAATTCTTCTGTCTAAAATTTTCGAAATTAGGTCATTGGGTATATCTCTCCATTCTCCACCGCCACGAAGAAAAGATGTTTGCCTCATCTCCAAATATTGCACCTTCTTAGACCCATAAAGAATAACAAACCCACCACTTTCTCGAGCACCTTCAACACCCCTTTCAAGAACCCAACCTCGCAAGGAAGAACAAGACCTCCATCGTTTAGGTACCTGTCACGACCCGATTTTTGAAAAAAACAAAATCCTAATATCCAGAAAGGATTATCTATTTTTCCCAAAACTCAGAACGTGAAATTCAATAACATAAACATTTAGCACAACAACTAAAACATAATTTAGAAAGAAAATGAAACAAACCAAAAATAATCTCTAACAGGGAACTCTTTGACGAGGTTCGCCTCACTGAAGAAACTCCAATAGCATTGCTCAGTAGTCTCTAAATCTGAGACAAGCTAATTGGCTACATTCTAATAGGAATGTACCCAATAAGCAAAAGCTCACTTAGATCATCAATAAAGCTGGTATGAGTAATCTTCATCCCAAAATCAGCAAGTGATAACATAAAAATTAAACACAACGATGAACAATCACACAAACATGTAGTTTCTCAAAGAAGCAAATGTGTCATGCAAGAAAATCTCAATTCAAAAAATTTAGTTCCTCAACGAGGCAATCATGTCATCCTAATATGTTCTTATCATTATTAAAGTAAATATTCATTTTACTTGTACTTACTCTGTAATCGTTAACCATGACAAGTCTGACCTGATGCAATGTTAGTAGACTTTTCATTCTGCATGAAAAGGGTTAGAAACAATACAATATGACTTCTCAAATAGTTGGTATTTTATCAGTTAAAACAATAGTGACCATATATTATTTGACTTAATGATATTATTAATTTTTAACGGATTGATTACTTAGCCCGTAACACAGTCCAAAAAATAATTCACGTTTCAGTCCGCACAACAGAACCAATACACCATAATTTCAGCTACCACAATAATCCCATTACAACCCAATTTCAATGTCAAAATAAAATCAATTTGTCCCTGCAGGCATCCCAACAACCAGCCTTATTCGGCGATGAACTGTAATTCCATTCAGCTCCAAACAACATTTTCCCTCCACAATGCCAGCCAAATAAAGATCAAACATAATTTATATCATTACCAAGATAATAAAAATTTTCAATTTAAATGTTCTCTCTAAAACTAGTCTACGAAAACTATCTAAATCTTGAGCTTACTCTTTATATATAGATTCCATGGCATTTTTATAAAGCAAGGTAAAACCCTCTAATGGTAAAATCCCCAAAAATAAACAAACATAATAAAATTAAACTTCATTTGGTTGACCTTTATAGGAAAATATCTTCAAATTCAATAAAGTATATCATCAATGACTGTTAAAAATGATCTTTCAAATAAGAGATTCCACAAACCTTCCTTTGGTTTGGGAGATTTCCTAAATATGGAGACAACAATTGGTATATATTTTGGTTCTTTAGTTTTCATTCATTTTCACAAGGTTCTTCATTATGCATTATTCTCAGTTTATCTTCATCACCATTGGTGTATATTGCAACACATTTGAACTAATCAATGCAACTTATACAAAGACGCCAGTAATAGTTTCAAACTCTTCTCAGGAAAAGTTCAGTACTATTGGTGATGCAATTGCGCAGTAGGTTCATATCTTAGTATGCCGAGGTCACTATAGGTATATAAGCATTTTTATTTGATCCTTCTAGTGAAATTTCAGTATTTTTTAACTATATTTGGTTATGAATGCAGGGAGAACGTTATAATCCCCCAAAACAAGCAACATGTTGTCTTGCAAGGGAAAGGTATAACTTCGACAATTGTTACTTACAGTGGTAGTATCAATCTATATGATGCTACTAATGAAGTGAGGGCGGACAATGACCCCGTAAATGGCATCACTTTCAAGGTTGTGACATGATATTTAAGGTCATAGTAACTTGTTAATGTTGCACTAAACTTTCATGCATGTTTTGAACCTTATTTCGCATAATACATTTAATCTTGATGACGGCAACAAGGTGATAGCACAAGCAATTGCTGCTTTCATAGTCGTAGATAAAGTTTCTTTCTACTGGTGCTGTTTTGAAAGTGTTCAAGATACATTGTGGGATGCATCTGGCCAGCATTACTTCAAACAATGCCACATTCAAGGTGCTATAGATTTCATCATGGGCAACAATCAATCAGTTTACGATGTAAATAACAACCTTAGTTCCTTAAGTACGTTAATGTTCATATAACTACTCGTAGATTCTTAAGTCACATATTAACAAAGTGTTTGTTTTTAAGAAATGTGTTGTAACTGTTGTAAAGATTGAAATTAAAAGATAGGAACGAAGGTACCAATTGTTCTTGGGTTGAGTCGAGGACTAGGTCGCTCTCTTTAAGACGTTTCGCGGCTCTGCCCAAAATTGTGCAAGCAGTGTGTTAGCCCCGCCATCCCCAGGATAAAACAGTCCAGAATCTTCTCTGTCTCGTTCAAACAATTGCACAGTTGATGAACGGAATACTATCACCCTTAAACTCTTGTTTTGCTCGGAATCACCAATACATTGTAAATAATTTATCAAAGCGGAAAACATTTCTTTGATTGAAATACAAAATGAATTAACTGATTGCAAAAGGGAAAAGATTTGTTCTCTCTAATTGCAAAACGAAATGCTCTTGTTTTCAAAAACTATTTCTTTGTTTTTCTTCTTGTTTTCTTAAACTCTAAGGGGGGTATATTGTATATGGATTCTTATGGAATTGATAAATAATTTGAAAAGTCCACGGACTCTTTAAATTGTCCACAGACTCTTTAAATTGTCCACGGACTTCTGCTGATTTCTTAAATCCATAGACTTTTGCTACAGACTTTCTAGAGATTTATGAAAATCCACGGACTTTGTATGAACGACTTTTACAGATTTCTAATTATTTGCAAGATAAAAAAGAAATTGGTAAATAGTGATGAAACAAAAAAACGTCCGCATATAATTAACAAAAGTGAGAGATACATGTGCTAAAAAAATTAGAAAAAGAAAAGGTCGTTAATTAGCATCTTTAAAATAAGAAGTAAAAATGTCCATAAAATTGTAATATGATCATTCTTCTCCTTCATGATCATGGTCACTTTCTTCATTATCATTGTTAGCAACGTTGACGTTTGCTTGAGCTGCTGCCCACATTTGATTAGCAATACTCATTCTCCATTGATTAGCATTTTCTCTTTGCTGCTCTTGGGTTTGAATATCATCCCATTCAAAATTATCTTCATCATTCTCTACCGGATCATTTTCTGGTTCAGGAGGAAATTCATCTAAACAATCGGTTCAAAGTGGACCATTTGATCAAGACACGAGGTGTACTTGAGCTCGATGACGACATCATGATGTCATGCGATGCGTTGGAGCGGGGTTTCAAGGTATGGAGAGAGAACCCAGATAGGATAGTTGGGTTCTATCCACGACTCATTCAAGGTAGCCCCTTGACATACAGGAATGAGAAATTTGCCCGAAGCCGCATGGGGTATAACATGATATTGACTGGCGCTGCATTCATTGACAGTAGGATGACATTTGAAAGGTATTGGAGTGAGGAAGCAAAGGCTAGTAGGGACTTTGTGGATAAGAACTTCAACTGTGAGGATGTGCTATTGAATTTACTATATGCAAATGCAAGTTCATCAAGGACAGTTGAATACGTGAAGCCAAGTTGGGTATTTGACATGTCAAAGATCTCTGGGGTGGCTATCAGCAAGAACACAAAGGTGCATTATCAGATAAGAAGTCAGTGCCTTGTCAAGTTCTTCGAGTTGTATGGGAGCATTATTGATCAAAAATGGAAATTCAAGATGCGGAAGGATGGTTGGGATGCATAGGTGTTACAATTTCATACTCTTTGCAAAATTTTTTTTTTTTAATTTCCTCTGTCATGATAACTATGACACTGGATCTAGGTATACCTAAAATGTGTTGCAGTCCATTACTTTAGATTTCCCTTTTGGTTTTCCCCTCTTTTTCATAGCTCGGCATGTATTCCATTAGTCCAGTTCAGTAGCATTCTTTTGACATTATTGATCACTCGAGGTTAGATTGGCGAGAATGTAAATATTCATCAACAATTACTTTCACTGTGGTCAGAGTCGTCACATGAAGCTATTTGTTCTTATATATTCTTGGAGAAACTCGAGGGCTTTTTTTGCTCTCTGGGCCATTGTTCAAGAGGTGAACAATACATGGCTTCCCATGCTTACACAATCGGGGAGTTGGATTGTATTCACTATTTTGACAGCTGTTTTTAAAATCTTATGAATACATCATTATGCAACTCTTCATCATTATCAAACCAGATTGTCAGAAAGATTTCACCAGAATTTGACACCATGAATTAAAATCGAAGCCTGCGATGGGTTACATATTACAAGGTTCATTGTATAAGAAACAAGCACATGCAGCGGATGTGCACAGTTTCGAAAAATAAAAGGATGATAGTCACCACATTAAGTAATAAGACGAATCCATTGACAGAAATACAGCTTTACCCAGGGAGGATTACTGGTTACTGGTTTTGGGAACAAGTTTTAGGAACTTGCAGAAAAGTGACTAACACATAATTAAGTGGTTACAAAAACTAATAAGGAGAGAACAATATATAGACATCAAGGCTAATAAGTAAGAGTATGAACAAGTGCAAATTTAAACAGAAGTGTGGAAGTGCTTTTGGCACAAAATAGCATCAAGGATTGGAGATGGATAAATGTCCTATGATTTTGGATGCACGTCAAAATATTAAAAGATTCTAACAATTGCATTTTCTATTCGAGATTCAGGAAAAAGACTAAAAAATAAATATCTCGTGTTATATGGTAAAAATCAACATGCTGTTTCTAGAAAACATGAGAAGTTGGAACTCCAAGTGAGCCAAATATATATATACACAAGCAGATGAAGTCCACTTTGAAGAAAGAGAACACAAGCCTTGCGGGTAATTGATTGAAAACCCTCTTAGTGATAACGTCTGTTAAGGTTTTGATAATTGATATCACCTACAATATGAATCATGATAAAAGAATGTGTAAATTGCATAGTACAGATACAGTTTGCATATATTTAGTTGACAAGTCATTTTGTGGAGAGCACAACTATTGACAATGATCTTTTTCTTTTATGATCATCAATGGGAAGGATACAATGGTGACAGCACACCATGTGTTCAATAACTTGTCTGGACTTACAATTCACCTTTTTCGCATTTTGGTCACTACGGGGGAGAAGTTACAAACAAATTCCAGACAAAAAAGAAACCAGTAGGGAGAGCTAGTTTACAGACTATAAGAACCAAAAGAGCAGCCCAAACTCTCCCCAAAAGAGAAGTTACAAATCAAACAAGAGGATGGGAACCAACCTCTTCGCGGCTGGCACAAGGAAGAACTTTGAGAGACTTTTTTTCACGTTGAAATCTTTGATATGGAGGCTGGAAAACTATTGAACTTTGTTATTTATACCTAACACTACAAAGTCCATGAGAATCCATGATTTTCCAAATCCATAAATATGAATGATATTTTGAATACCCTAAAACTTTTGTGGACTTTCTCAAATCCATATTGAATACCCCTAGACATTGTGGATTTCAGAAAGACTTTTTAAAATCCTGATTGAATACCCCTAGACTTTTGTGGACTTTTTAAAATCCAAATTGAATACACTTGGATTTTCAGAATCCATGGAATTTATTAAATTGCCCACAAAATCCAGATATAATACACCCCCCTAACTTTGTGTTGTACTTTATAGGGAGAATATAGATTCGTTCAAAAATGAAAATTCGGATAGATGCATTGACAAAACAAAGAACTCGGCTAAGTTCAATGGCACAACAAATGTATGGAAAACGTGGGGAAAATCTAAACGTAATCGCATTTAAGAAAAACGTGGAAAACATGGCAATGGGAAGACGTCTAGATTCATTCCCTCTTTAGATATTCAAAATTTATTAGCAAAAAGAATGGGTTGCTCTCTTAATGACCCGACCCGACCCGACGGACGGCGGCGGGGGGCGTGAGAGTCTATCTCTCCCCTCCTCACAAAAGTGTGGTACCCCCAAGGGGTCCAAGCCCAAGTCCAAACAATCTCCTTATAAACTCTACCACAAAGAGTTGTATAGTAGATATGGGACTAAAATTAGAGAGAGATCCAGAGATCGAAACCTGTTACACACCCATTTTCTTTTATTTTAAAAAGCCATATTTCCAACAATCCCCCACTTGGATTTTTAAAACAATTTTCATCGAGCAATCTATAAAATATAAGATTGTGCATAAGCAAAGGTGTCTTTCGACTTGAACTCTTGCGTAGTGTTCATGTTTTAGATTATACTAGAGTAACTCGTAGTTTTGAACTCTATCTCTAACAGACATTACACGCACAACCTTACTAGGGTGAAGTCTAAAAAGCCCGTGCTTTACGACCATGCACGTATATCTCAGTATAGTTAAGGCTCTAGGAATTTTGCCCACAAATTCCATAGGAAGCGGCCAAACTTCCATAATCACTTTGGTGAGTCTATCAAGAGTACTCCTGTAGCTAGATACTTCACTCCACATAGAGTATAGACCTCATTAAGAGTTTTTAACTCATCCTACTATCGCTTCAGGAATTCATGCTTTAATCTAGGAATGAGATTGCTATTTTGTCAGCATGATTCACATCATATCATTCACGACTTGTTATTACCCATTGAACCTATTTCTTGGGATCTCCAGTCTATAGGTTGGGTTACCGTCATGAATAACTCATCAATCTAAGGGCTTTAGTCCCATTCCTTTCGAGGTTTTGAAAACCTTCTCTCTAGCTAATCCTTTCGTCACATCAGTCTGTACATGATCCACTCTCACAGCACCAGTAGATAGAAACTCTCTAACTGTACTGTGCTTACGACGTATTTTTCGTTTCTTGCTGTTATAATAACGGTTCTGTATTTTTGCAATAGCCGCGGTACTATCGCAATGGATCAAGACAGCTAGAATCGGTCTTTCCCATAAAGGGATATCTTCTAGCAGGTTTCTTAGCCAAGCTGATTCTTGACTAGCCGTGGCTAGTGCTATCATTTCCGACTCCATCGTGGACTGTACCAGAATGGTATGTTTCTTTGATTTCCAAGAAACAACTCCACCAGCTATATTGAAAATATAGCCACTGGTGGCTTTGGAGTCATCTGAAAGGTTGTTCCAATCAGCATCGCTATATCCTTCAAGGATAGCGGGAAACTTCTGATAATTTAATCCGAGGTTCTTAGTCCTCTTTAGGTACCTCATGACCTTTTCAATAGCATCTATAGAGGATAAGGCTTCTTGAAAGTTAAGGAGATCCTTCTAGACTGAAAAGACATAGTAATCGGGGCCAAAGGTTTTTGAAGTTAATTTCCGTTTTCTTCTCCTAGGCTCAGATTCTGTGACTTTATCAGATTCATTCATCCTTATCATAGGCACGTTATTTGAGGATGTACCCCCACTATTCCTCGAAATAACCCTCACTATACCTCGAAAATAAATGAAATTTATCTTTCCATGAATAATTCCTTGAGAAACACAAAAAATTCTTCTCACAAAAAATCAGGATCCACAAAATTATTTTTAGCATATATAATGTTAAAATTATGCGTGTGCTTTCCATTAAGGAACTTTTGAACTTTGGTCCCTCTAACTATTGTCATAAACGGGTTTAACCATTTTTGAATGCATATTAAGTGACGGTTCTTTTGCTAGCTGAAGCAGACCGTGCATTCAACTGTTTAAGGACCCACACAATGAGAATATCGAATAAAATACCCATTGTATTCACCTCGCTATTATCATTTTCTTTAAAGTTCAAGGATCAACTAAAAAAATATCATTAGAAACCGTACCTTAAATCGGCTTCTGAATTTTTTCAAACTTTGATATAATCACCAAGCTAAATTTGTGCTTAAAAGCAACCTCTGGGAATTTAGTTGCAGACTTAGATGGTAAATGTTCCATTGCAAAACCAAGCAATAGCTTGAATTGTTTTAGATTGCCATCTTAAAAAATGATTAGATCTACCAACGTCATCATCCTGAGAACACATCCTTTCCATAAAAATTCATGTCCTCTACCAAATAGTAAAACATTGAATACTAAGTGAAGAAGATATGAAGATGTCTCATAGTAGATGTGGGTGGCCCTTCAATCCTAAAAACATTCATTGTGTATGCTTTTAGGTGCAAGTGGGCTGCCACTGCTGAAGGAAAAATCTCTAAAAAGCCATTTGAGTTTAATGAATAACCCTCATGTGTGGCTTCTCTTGACTTCAACACCACATACACAAGGATGAAAAACATTTATCCAATGTTTGAAATTACAAAGAGGTGTTCTATTCATACACAATCTCCTCTATTTATTCCTCCATGGGTTTAGAGTTTAGACTAAAATTTTCATTTGTCAACAAGTGTACATGTATGTCAATCCTTAATTACGTTAATCATAATGATAAATAATATGATTTCACAATATGGTTGTAAAGCCACCATATAGATAAAGATATCTTTAAAAGTACACAACATGGAAAACCACCATTATAGATAAAGATGTCTGAAATTGTAAAGCTCGTAGTTGTAAAACTATAAATCATGTGGATCTTTAAATATAACCCTCTTTCCAAACTTTCCAAATGTTACCATGGGTTGTGTCCTTGCATAGATTCTACCATAATCAATTTATAGAATAAATGATAAATAAATTGAGAAAATTGCTTCCAACCCAATTTCACAACAAGAACTACCACCCAAGGTAACAAAGATACATAAAAACAATAACCTAGCTAAAAAGGTTATCCTCACAAACCCAACAGTATAAAAAACAATCACATACTTACAGGTAATGAAACCAAAACCTCCCTAGAACCACAGGGTATCATATCAACCTAATCAATTTCATTACTTGTTCCATCTTCTTTAAAATACTATATATCATTGAAGGGATCATTCTTTCAATCTTAGTCATGGCAGAAATAAAACGTCTTAAAATTGTTGTAACTGCTGTAAAGATTGAAATTAAAAGATAGGAACGAAGGTACCAATTGTTCTTGGGTTGAGTCGCGGACTAGGTCGCTCTCTTTAAGACGTTTCGCGGCTCTGCCCAAAATTGTGCAAGCAGTGTCTTAGCCCCGCCGTCCCCAGGATAAAACAATCCAGAATCTTCTCTGTCTCGTTCAAACAATTGCACAGTTGATGAACGGAATACTATCACCCTTAAACTCTTGTTTTGCTCGGATCACCAATACATTGTAAATAATTTATCAAAGCGGAAAACATTTCTTTGATTGAAATACAAAATGAATTAACTGATTGCAAAAGGGAAAAGATTTGTTCTCTCTAATTGCAAAACGAAATGCTCTTGTTTTCAAAAACTATTTCTTTGTTTTTCTTCTTGTCTTCTTAAACTCTAACTTTGTGTTGTACTTTATAGGGAGAATATAGATTCGTTCAAAAATGAAAATTCGGATAGATGCATTGACAAAACAAAGAACTCGGCTAAGTTCAATGACACAACAAATGTATGGAAAACGTGGGGAAAATCTAAACGTAATCGCATTTAAGAAAAACGTGGAAAACATGGCAATGGGAAGACGTCTAGATTCATTCCCTCTTTAGAGATTCAAAATTTATTTAATGAAAATAAATTTGTAGCAAAAAGAATGGGTTGCTCTCTTAATGACCCGACCCGACGGACGGCGGCGTGCGTGAGAGTCTATCTCTCCCCTCCTCACAAAAGTGTGGTACCCCCAAGGGGTCCAAGCCCAAGTCCAAACAATCTCCTTATAAACTCTACCACAAAGAGTTGTATAGTAGATATGGGACTAAAATTAGAGAGAGATCCAGAGATCGAAACCTGTTACACACCCATTTTCTTTTATTTTAAAAAGACATATTTCCAACAAAATGTGTTATAGATGTTATGTCGGTGGATTTTTTCCGTGGTTGTATAACAGCTCAACACAGACAAAGCCAATTGGTTTTGTATTCAAGCATTGTGTTTGTGACCGGGAGCGCTAAGGTAGGCCTTGGGGACCTTATTCAAGAGTGATATTTTACAATAGTTTTGTGATCGAAGAACAAAAGGGGCGAGATGAGAGAGAATAAAGAACTCAAATTTCAGATCAAATCAACACTCCCAACTTTCTCAACTTCATAAAAAAATATAAAAAAGGAGTATGAAAAAAACTCACAGATCAGTCGCACACAACCCTTGCCATATGAGATCTTCACGAAGAGCTCTCTCACGCTGCCATCCCCCTTGCATACATAGACACAACAAGCCTTCTCTGTCGCGACACCACACACCACACCATCCAATACCTTTCTCACCTGCGAACCTGTTTCTGGCGCTGAAATCAAACGGGAGGAGAAAGGGAATATAGAAGAAGAGAAACAGAGAAGAGATGAGGAGATTTGGGAGGAAGAGTGGGTGGAACAACTCGGATGCGAGCCGAATTCGTCGGAGAAGAAGAAGCAGATCGTGTAGGGGGGGAAGGAGAAGAAGGAAGAAGAAAAGGAGATTTTTATCTTTATAATGTGGGTGGCTATTCGCCCCCATTGAAATTCTAAGGTCACTCCGCCCTAAAACTCACGAAAATAAAATCCTAAAATTGAATTTTAAATTTAAATAAATTGAACTCTATTTTAATTAATTCAAAATAAAATAAATTAGCTTTATGAAATTTAGGGGTGTTACAGTACCCGAACTCCGATTTCTTCAACAGAGACATGAAGATTGGCAAGTTGAAAAACCTTGTTGGGATCATGAACCTCCTTCGTTGCAAACCAACATGCATAGTGAGAAACCCAGGCAAAATTTGTAGGGCTGAGCATGATTCAGACCTTGAACAGTGTCGGACTGAGTCAGATCGGCGACCGAGCCCCATTGACTTCCATTGCTTCATCACTTACTTCAGATGCGCCATTTGACTGATTTTATCGATCGTTCTAATGGTTGAGGCCATTGGAGACGAAAGGTGAGAGCTTTTTTGGATTTTGGTTTTGCATAGAATAGAGATAAGAAGAAACATAGAAATGACAATAAAAGCCCAACTCAAGTTGGGCTTGGGCTTAAAGTAGGTCCACTACAATAACCAAGACGGTCCGAGACTAAAGTTGTGCAAACCGATTCTGTCTCGGTTCCAACCTGTCTGGGATTAAAATGGGAGGAACCAGTTGGTCTCGATTTGAAACGGGTAGGGACCATACCGGTCTGGGCCGGGACCAAGACTTTTTCCCACCCGTAGCAAAAAAGTCCCCTTTTGCATTTTTTTCCTTGGGGTGTATAAAAGCAAACGCGAGAAGCGCCTTCTCACAACCACTTCCACACTTGCATCCATCTTATTTCATCATCTCTAGAATATTCATTCAATCTCTTCTACTGTTAGAAAACAAAATATTTTGCTCGGTTGGTTGCAAAGGCAGAGTGTTGTGAATCAATCAATTAATCCTTTCTCTCAATCACGTATTCAAGTAAGCAAGAGACATAGAGAGATGTGTTGGAAAACAATCAGAACAATGTATAAATTTGTTTGAAATAAATAATGTAACAATACAAATACTATTTGTATTATAAATTGATTACAACAAAATAAAATAAAATAAATAAATCTACTAACTTGTATTGCAGATAGAGGCTTGCGAAATCACTATCTTGAATTGACGAAGTTGGTACATCTTGATTTGTAGATAGAGGCTAGCGGATACGCTATGTCCTATAGACAGAATTCGTCCCTACTCTGTGCTGTAGTTCTTTAGGTGTTTGACTACCAGGATTCAACTATATAATACCAACACCGTAGCACAAGGGTGTTGGCTCTGGCAATTTTACCGAATGCAATCTCTCTTAGAAGTGAAGAAGAATGAATAACTCTAGAAAATTAATGTGTTTGAAAAACTTGTTTTTCTCTTCAATATATAAAGAACAAAAGGATTTGTCTATCAGACACATCTTTTGTCTTCAAGTGCAAAAGACAGATATTTTGTCTTCAAGTGCAAATGACATATCTTTTCTCTTTAATTTTGACTATTTGGTATACAAACTCCAATAATACCCCACATTTGTATAGTAAATATACAAAGCTGTCTTTTGGAGAAAAACTTAGACATAATATGCATCAGGAGAGGTGTCTTTTGGACTTGAACCTTCCTTAGTGAATACTTATCGGATTTATCGGTGACACAGTGTGTATTGGAGGCATTGAACTATTCACCATGTTTAGTAAATCAAGACAATGAGCATCACACATATAATATCTTCACATTTTTCAATTCATACGGTTGTGTTCATTTTGGTCTTGAACAAATCCCGAATTCATGAAAGCTGTGGATGCAAATTTTCGTCGGATCACGTGCTGATCACGCGGAGCAATCTGCATAAGATAGAATCACGTGTTGATCACGTGGAGTAATCTGCATAAGATAGAAGTTAATTCTTGACACCGGTGTGGTGTCTGCCACGGGGACTCCAATGCCAAAGTTAGAACAATGTCTTCAGAAAAATGTTTATATCTCTATATTTGAACAAGTTAGAAAGAGTTACCTTTAGATGAATTTGTGTTTGGCTATTTATAGAGGTAGAATGAGTAAACTACTGGCAGATGAGTGAGACACGTGGCAGATGAGTGAGACATGTGGCAGATTAGTGAAACACGTGGCATATGAGTGAGTCATCTGCTTGAAGGCGGTTGTAACTTCTCTTAGGTAGTTGTAATTTCTCTCAGGTAGTTGTAACTTCCGTAGATAGTTGTAACCACTTATTGGCTGTTGTAACTTCCTGTTTGGTGACACCTCTCTTGCAAGCTTGTGTACTCAGCTGAGCATGGTGGTCAGCGCTGAACACTACTTCTCTACTGAGAAAAGAGTATTCTGCTGAGTTGTACTGGCCCAGACTTGTGTTGCATTGGACCCAAACTTGGGCTTTATCTTTTTGTGACTTTCATGGGTAATTTTCAGGCTTATCGGGAACAACCCAAATCTTTGGGCTTGCGTATCCTGTAGAGCCAAGGACTATTTTTGGCTCCGACAAATGCCCCTCATTTCCTTTACTTTTTAGCTAATCATTTTTATTTCCCTTCTTACTTAAAATAGGGGAGATGTATTTTCACCGAGGAGCCCCGCCAAAAATAAAAGTAGAATGTTCTTGATCTTGTTGACTTATCTGTCTCTATTAATACAAGTAAAGGATTTGTAGGTAGAAGCTTCTGTTGTTGTTGAAATGTAGTCTACTGAAGACAAAATGATCTGCATGTAGAAACTTTTGTTGCAGATGAGATAATCTACCAGATGACTCATACATAGTCATTTCATGGGCTCTTGGACTTTTTCCAAATAGAGGATCATCCTTAGGTGAATAAAACAAGTCATACTCTGGCATCCTGGTGATTTGACGACCCATCCACCTATAAATGTCACATATCTTTAGGTTGACCTCCACTGTTTCAGCATGAGTTGAGAATCTTCATTTATCGAATGACGCGACCCTGGTCTGCTGGCTGACTTTGTTTCCCCGGTTGAGGAGGGAATGAATTCTGCTAAAGCTTGAGCCTTTAAATTTGTCCTCAGTCGGTAGATCAAGTCTTATTGGCTTAACTCTATCGCTCATTTCATATATTTTTTACAAGCACCCGGGAGGAAGTTATGCCCCCAATTCTTCCCTGATGAGAACTGAGCTAACTGCTATAGTTGAAACTGCCAAGTAGATGTATAGGTCCTCTCCTGGATTTGTCTGCTGATCTACTCAAGAATCGATCCAAAGTTGCTACTCTAATAGTGAGACATTGAATTTCTTTTGGAGCTGATGGTGACTTCATGTCAAGTAGTGGTCTTCTTTGCTTTTATGATCCCCAAACTTTGTGTATGTTTGTTTGTCTGCTGACTTATAAATATTTGCATTAAGGGTACAAAATTTTGATTGACCTCTTTTCATTAGTTTCCAATATGCTTAAGTCGGAATTTAAGCATAACTTGAGAAAATTAATCATGGATTTAAATCTATTTATCTTGGAAATTGCACAAAAATATTGTGTGATCTGTTGACCATTTGACGAAACTTAAAGAGATTTAAGTATTCTATAGTAAGATGCTTCTATGCTCAGTGATTGATTAATTGAATTACCCACTCACGGAGAGTGACATCCTCTACTGAGGCATTTGGTTTGTATGGTTTGTTGATCACTTGACTAAACTTAAAACGGATTTAAGTAGTCTCGAGTAAAATGTTTTTATGCATTGAATTACCCACTCACTGATTGTGTCATCCTCTACTGAGGCATTTTGCTTGTGTGATCTATTGACCACTTGACTAAACTTAAACGGATTTGAGCAGTCTTGAGTAAGATGTTTTTAAACATTGAATTACCCACTCACTGAGAGTGTCATCCTCTACTGAGGTATGATCCTCTATTGAGGCATTTTGCTTGTGTGGTCTGGTGATCACTTGACTAAACGAATTTAAGTAGTCTTGAGTAAGATGCTCTTATGCATTGAATTACCCACTTATGAAAAGTGTCATCCTCTACTAAGGTGTGATCCTCTACTGAGGCATTTTGCTTGTGTGGTCTGCTGACCAATTGACTAAACTTAAACGGATTTAAGTAGTCTTGAGTAAGATGCTTTTATGCATTGAATTACCCACTCACGTAGAGTGTCATCCTCTACTGAGTTGTACATAAATATTTGTACTTTTGAATGTTTTCTGTTGTATGACATGTAGAACGAATTCTCGTATTTCCCTATTTCAACTAAGGAAGGTGTGTTCTTTGCCGAAAAGAAAAATAATGTATCATCTGTTGTGGTATATGTAAATATTTATTCAAATCTTTTCTTTGCAGGTCTTCTTTCATTGATGGCGGTCTCTTCGGCCAAATTTGGTTCTTCTCGTGGAGAATTTGATTGACCTAAAGGGAGAACACTGTGTATGTTCTACCGGATGAAGAGTCTCTTGTTGAAGAGATAAAATACAATAAACAAATAAAATACAACCAAGTTTTTCTTACATGTACATTGTATTTTTTTTCTAAGAAGTTAAAAATGAAAAAGCTAGGACGCCTCAACTTCAATCTACTTTGTGAAATGGTCGGTTGCCACAATCATTAGATTCTTCTACGTCGGAGAGTTTGATTGATCGGAAAAGTGAACTCTGTGTATGTTCTACTGGCTGAGGAGTTTCTTAATGGGGAGCGTGTTCTACGTTTGTCACCCTTTTCTTTATACTCTTTCTGATCTACATTTGTTTGTGCAGGTTGACTATCTTTCTCAGGTATATCTGGTGCCTTAGTCTATTTTTTTCGTCATCCCACAATGCATAGCGTTCTGCCATGGCGAAGATTTCGGTAAGAGTTTTGCCCGATTTCATGGTCAATTTGCCACACAATATGTGATTTGCAGGCATACCCTTCTTGAAAGCTAATGATGCAATTTGGTCATCACACCCATTTATGCTCACCCTTTCTACCTTAAATCTTTTGATGAAGTCTCGGAGAGATTCATTTGACTTTTTTTTTATGTTGACGAGGTAGTCAACATGCTTTTTTATTGTTTGATAGGATGAATACTCTTTTGTGAAAGTAAGGGAGAGCTCCCCAAAATTGTTGATCGACCGAGGAGTCAAAGTGTGAAACCAATCTTGGGCCACTCCTTGTAAAGTCAATGCAAATATTTTGCACATAAGTGGGTCATCATTTTTGTGTAGAGTCATGAGACTTTGAAAATGCTTCAAGTGTCTCTCAGGATCATAATCTCCTTTGAAAAGAGTAAAGGTTGGTATGGTAAACTTTGCTGGTGAAGGATCCCCTTCAATGTCATTTGTAAAAGGTGAAGTGTTTACCAAGGCCACCTCTCTGCGCAGAGTATCATCTGAATTTCTCATAACTTGTAAATTCATCAATTGCTTTTTTACCATTTGTGCCACATCATCTGCTCCCAAGGGCTTGTGTGTATCCTGCTGATCAGCCGTATGGTGATTTAGATTATGATTATCTGCGGTAGATGACTCCTTATATTCTGAATTTTATTGTGACTTACCTGCATGTGAGTGAGGTGGAGTCTCAATAGGATTCACCTGAAGGCTCCTCTTGATTTGACGAGCCTCTGAATGTGGGACGTGGGACAAATCAGTGTAGTGATCTAGATCTGGTCCCCTGCGTTGTTCGCATCCATAGGGATTCTGTCTTCTGCGCCGACCACTTATATTGGGTGTAGTCTGAGGTCCTAGCCTTGAGTGCACAGTTGCTTGGGAGCCCAACCTTGAAAAGACTCCAATTTGAGGTTCGAGCCTAGAGTGCACATTTACTCGTGGACCTAATATCGAATGAATGCTTCCAGAGAGATTGTTTCCCTTTGATGGATGACTACTTCCACTTCTATGCACATGATCTGTTGGTAAACGGCGATGTGTCGTCTACCTTGGTTGTTCGCTCACTAATCGCTCTACGACCTGGATTTGTTATTCCAATATTTTGGTCAAATTGGCGATCTGACCTGCAAAATTTCCTTGTGTCATCTCCATTTGGCTTGTGGCAGAAGGTTGCAATTGATGGTCAGCAGGCGGTTGCAGACTCATTATCAGTAGTTGTCCGACCGGTAATGGTTGAACCCGTGATGAAGATGGCAGCCTAGTTCGAGCAGAATACCTTGTAACATTATTTTTGCTAGTTTATTTTCGAGTTCTCACCATTGTATTGAATTAAAAATAAAAGTGTTTGTGAATGAATGAAAGTTTTTTTGTGAATGGAAGAGAACATGCAATGAGTTTGATTCAAGCTCTCATTGAAAGCACCAATTTGTGGATGCAAATTTTCGTCGGATCACGTGCTGATCACATGGAGTAATCTGCATAAGATAGAATCACGTGCTGATCACGTGGAGTAATCTGCATAAGATAGAAGTTAATTCTTGACACCGGTGTGGTGCCTGCCACGGGGACTCCGATGCCAAAGTTAGAACAATGTCTTCAGAAAAATGTTTATATCTCTATATTTGAAGAGAGAATTCTGAATCAAGAAAGAGTTACCATTAGAAGGATTTGTGTTTGGCTATTTATAGAGGCAGAATGAGTAAACTGCTGGCAGATGAGTGAGACACGTGGCAGATGAGTGAGACATGTGGCAGATTAGTGAGATGTTGCGGGTTTTTTAACCTAAATTAATAAGCTAATAAACCCACTTGTAATAACCGCAAGTGCACGGTGTTTAACTGGTAGACAACGGAAAGTACAGGTCGATCCCACGAGGAAAGGGGATGCAATTGAATTTTAGAAATTATCTTAGAGAAAAATGGGGTTACAGTGTTTTTAAAACTAAACAAAAAATAAATTAAAAATAAGAAAAATAAAATAAAATGAAAAGATGGATTTTGTGGGGTTTGGACTCACCAATGAGTTAGCAAAAATATTTAAATCTAAATTACTGAAATTATAAACGAGAAGCTTTAGGGATGAGGATCCCTTGCTTACACCGAAGATGTGATCATTAAAATTCAATTCCAACCATATCAGTTTCTGTCAAACATGAACAATTTATTTCAAGCAAATAAACTCTTACCAAGCATTAAGTGTCTTTTTAAGGCACACTTAATCAAAGTCTAAGCTTAATACTTTTTAGCACATGCTTTGAATATTGATAAAATGTTAATCTAACTACCAAACATATCAATTTTTTAATCGAACATGAAAGGTGAACGCAATTTATCAATTTTCAGAAATAAATTGTTTATCAATTAAGCATTTAAGTCAGTAAAATAAATTAAAATGAATTATGCAACCCTTTTGGTTTGTCGCAAACTCGATGTGGTGGTACTCAGCAGATCAGCAGGTGGTCCGAACACAAATCCCGAGAAAAAACTGTAAATGCTCTGTGGCTGCTCAGAGAGAAGTTCGGGGTGTGAATAACAAAAACTAATTTTTGACTCAGTCTCCCGCCAGAACAGTCGCGCGCCTCTGCGCTTCGTCTCCAGCGCGACGCACTCTGCTCTGCCGCTGCTGCTTCGCTCCTCGCGAGCTTCCTCTTCTCCCGACCGGCTCCGAAACCTGCAAAAGAGAGAAATGCGATGAGAAGACAAAAAAAAATAGAAAGAGGGATGCGAACACTGCCTTGCTTCTGCTCCTCTGTATCGTGGTGGTTGTGTTGCGGCTCGCGTTGCTCTGAGGTGGTTGTGTTGCTGAAGAAGAAGAACAGGTAGAGAGCGAGATGGGAGAGAGTACGAGAACTGGTTACTGAATCAGGCAATGCTCCCTGTTTCTGCTGCGCGACTGCTCGGTGGTGGCTGCTGCTCGGGCTGCTGGTGGCAAAGAGAGGGAGACAAGAAGGAGGCCGAGACGAAGAGAGGGCAGTGATGGCGAAACTCGGTGGTGTGGACGATCTGTCTGGCTCTGTCGCGATGTGGAAATTTGATGTGAAATAGGGGTGTCACGCCCCTGTTTCACGGTGGTGGTGGTGCTCGGGTGATGGTGGAGGCGGCTGTGGTTGTTGGATGGTGGCGGAGAGACAGATGGTGGTTGATGGTGGATGGAGGTGGTGATGGTGATGAGAATCACTGTATGAGAAAGAGGTTTTGATTTTCTGTAATTTTTCTTTTCCCTTCTCTTCCTCCCCTTTCTCATCCATTTCTCTTGTATTTATAGAAAATGAGCAAAATGAATAAAGATGAGATAAATGGATGATTCATGGAGTGAATCAAATTTGGATATGGGATAATTGGGAGAATATTCTTTGGCTTGGCATTGGGTTTGGGTTTATGGGTTAGGTTTTGGGTTTGAGGGTTTGGTTTTGAGTTTAGGTTATGGGCTTAGGCTATTTTCACCTCCACTTTCTTTGAAGTTACCATCTGGGATTGTACATTGCATTTTTCTCTTATTTCTTTATTAAGCTCCACATTCTACAAAAACACAAAAATTTAATAATTAATCTAAAATAAGATAAAAATGAGGATTAACAAAAATATAATAAGAGGTAATAATGTTATAATAATGTGATTATCAAATACCCCCAAACCTATATTTTGCTAGTCCTCGAGCAAAACAAAGAAAAAAAAACGAAAAGAAAATCCTAACTCACTTTCGCAGGCATCGTCGATTGCACTTACCTTTGAAAACGTGCAACAAGGCTTTGAACCCCTAGATTACCTCTAGGGGACGAGTTATAATCTCGTAAGGGTTTTCAGAAAATATTACCCACAAACATTACTGACTCAACAAAACTTGGTCAAACAGTGTTCTTTTTAAAACTTCAAGAAATGCAGGAAACCAACAATGTCATTTTAATGTATCAACAAATCTCCAAATAATTTAATATTCTCCAAAGGTTAGAAAAAAATTCATAATCATCCTCAACTCAATTTGTGTGTGTGGATAGCACTATCAATATAACTTTTCATTTCAGAGTAAAACAATGAGTAAATCTCCTGTAGAAAGTTTGTTTTGACTTCAAACCTTTCATGTCACTCACAATAAAACACTCAGAGATTTGGTATTTCACTCAGTTTATATGTGAGGAAAGAGTAAATAATGGAAAACAATCATCTCACATATAGTATTGTGAAGAACGGACTTAATGGAATGAACATGATCTCATGGACAGGAATATCAATTACTTTTGGGAATGTTGAATCAAACACCATAGGTCTTGGTTATTAAATCTCCACATCTACGGAACCAACCTTTACCTAAGATCAACTAGGACTTTGTTGGGTTGTAACGGGGCTTGGGTAATGGTTAATAAGGAATGTCAAAGGATTCTAAAATTTCTAGGAATGTATACACCCATTCAACGAACAATTAGGGCTGTCAAGAATAAACCAATGTTGCGCACCATCAATTTTTTTCTTCATTCTCACATCTTTATCCTCATTAAAGAATCATTTTTTTATTTTATTTATTTATTTATTTTTTCAACCTTTTTTTTTTTTTTTTTTTTTACACATAATGAGATATTTTTATTAGATATTAGGACACAGCAAATATAGAATAGGGATTTAAAATGTATCACTTATAAGGCTATCAAGGTTCCTAGTCTGGCAGTCAGTGCAAATAAACTTCCCCCAGCTACATAGTCTCCGTGTTCTTGAAGCCATAAATCGGATTTATGGCCGGCCTCAATTATCCTTCCGACAACTTCATCCCATCGTAAGCCTACTTGAATAGTATCTCAACAAAACTTCCGCAATCCACCAGGAATCGCCTAGGCAATGAGTCCCTTATCTGAATGGATATCACCAATAGGTCTCAGTGAGATCTGGCTACCCTTTCCGCGTCATCCTTAATGACTTGGATCCAGGCTTTTGGTTGCCTTGGTTATGATGAGACATCCATCACCTTCTTGACATACATGTTCTTTTGTTTTTTATACCTTTTTTCGAGTTCTTTCTCTGGCTGCCAATGATAGATCATGTCTACTACGTGTCGTGGTTTAGGGATCTTTGATAGGGCCAACCTCTAAGCCTATGGATTTCTGTCCACTATTGCCATGAACTCGGTCAATCGTCCCTGGTTAATGTGTCTCTGCACGAATTCGCAAACTCGATGTGGTGGTACTCAGCAGATCAGCAGGTGGTCCGAACACAAATCCCGAGAAAATGGTTGCAAATGCACTGTAGTGGTACAAGGAGAAGCTCGGGGTGCCAATAACCAAAACTGGTTTTTTGACTCAGTCTCTTGCCAGAACAGTCGCGCGCCTCTGCACTTCGTCTCCAGCGCGATGCACTCTGCTCCGCCGCTGCTGCTTCGCTCCTCGTGAGCTTCCTCTTCTCCCGACTGGCTCCGAAACCTGCAAAAGAGAGAGAGGGATGGAAGAACAGAGAGAGATGCGATGAGAACACAAAAAAAACAGAGAGAGGGATGCGAACACTGCCCTATTTCTGCTCCGATCGCAGCAGTGGTGTGCTAGCTGACGCGCCGCTTGCGACGGTGGTCGTGAGAGAGGGAGACAGGAAGGAGGCCGAGACGAAGAGAGGGCGGTGATGGCGAAGCTCGGTGGTGTGGACGGTCTGTCTGGCTCTGTCGCGAGCGGTGTACAGAGTCGTGGGCGGCTGTGGGTGTGCAAAACAAGGTATGGAGGTGGTGTTTGATGGTGGTGGCTCTGTGGTTGTTCTACGGTGGTGAGGTGGAGTGAAAACTGACGTGAAACAGGGTTGTTACGCCCCTATTTCCGTGGATGATGGTGGTGCTCGGTTGAGGGTGGAGGTGGCTGTGGTTGTTGGATGGTGGCGGAGAGACAGATGGTGGTTGATGGGGGATGGAGGTGGTGATGGTGATGAGAATCACTGTATGAGAAAGAGGTTTTGATTTTCTGTAATTTTTCTTTTCCCTTCTCTTCCTCCCTTTTCTCATCCATTTCTATTGTATTTATAGATAATGAATAAAGATGAGATAAATGGATGATTCATGGAGTGAATCAAATCTGGATATGGGATAATTGGGAGAATATTCTTTGGGTTGGATTGGGCTTGGCATTGGGTTTGGGTTTATGGGTTAGGTTTTGGGTTTGAGGGTTTGATTTTGGGTTTGGTTTTGAGTTTAGGTTATGGGCTTAGGCTATTTTCACCTCCACTTTATCTGAAGTTACCATCTGGGATTGTACATTGCAATTTTCTCTTATTTCTTCATTAAGTTCCACATTCTACAAAAACACAAAAATTTAATAATTAATCTAAAATAAGATAAAAATGAGGATTAAAAAAAATATAATAAGAGGTAATAATGTTATAATTATGTGATTATCATGAGACACGTGGCAGATGAGTGAGTCATCTGCTTGAAGGCGGTTGTAACTTCTTTTAGGTAGTTGTAACTTCTCTCAGGTAGTTGTAACTTTCGTAGATAGTTGTAACCTCTTGTTGGCGGTTGTAACTTCATGTTTGGTGACACTTCTCTTGCAAGCTCGTGTACTCAGCTGAGCATGGTGGTCAGCGTTGAACACTACTTCTCTGATGAGAAAAGAGTATTCTGCTGAGCTATACTGGGCCCAGACTTGTGCTGCTTGGGCCCAAACTTGGGCTTTTTCTTTTTGTGAGTTTCATGGGTAATTTTCGGGCTTATCGGGAACAACCCAAATCTTTGGGCTTCCTTATCCTGTAGAGCCAAGGACTATTTTTGGCTCCCACAAGAGCTTTAGAGAACTCAGCCATATCATTCTCATAAATGCGACCCCACATTTACTCTCATATAGGTGACACTTAGATTATTAATACCCTGTTGTATTTTTCTTATCTTTCAAGAGATTAGTGTCATTAAGAATAAATAAATATTCACCCTGACAATCACAGGTAGTATACATTTCTTATCATAGGAATGAGTAAGTGTGTACACTCTATTATTTTGAGTTTCACCTAACTAGTTTGCCTTTTTTTAACCTAGGCCTTGAAATTTCATTTGGCTAGGTTAGGTTTCCGCCAGGTATACTCGTCATTGGATTGGCTTTAAGCCCATTCCTCTCGATAATTATAACACTTGCTCTTTTGGTATACCCTTTGTAAGTTGATCTGCAATATTCTCCTTTGACTTCACATAGTCAATTGAAATGATCCCAGTTTTGAGCAATTGTTTTATTGTGTTATGCCGTCGTCTTATGTGCTTAGACTTGCCATTGTAAATGTTATTTTTCGCTCGCGCAATGGCAGCCATACAGTCACAGTGAATACATATAGCAGTCACAGGTTGAGGCCATAAAGGAATATCTTCTAAAAAATTTCTCAGCCAATCTGCTTCTTCAATAGTCTGATCTAAGGCTATAAATTCAGATTGCATTGTGGAACGTGCTATACATGTTTGTTTTTGTGATTTCCACGACACTGCTACCCCACCAAGTGTAAATACATATTCACTTGGGAATTTTGGAGTTTTACCAGATATCCAATTAGCATCTGTATATCTTTCCAAAACTAGAGGATATTTTGTATAATGTAATCCATAGTTGATTGTAAACTTCCAGTATCGCAATACTCTGACCAAAGCTACCCAATGATCCTTGGATGGTTTGATAGTATATCTAGCCAATCTATTTACTGAGTAAGCAATATCCGGTCTATTACAATTTATAATGTATTGTAGTGTCCCAATGATACGCGAGTATTCCAATTGAGAGACATTTTCTCCCTTATTCTTCTTGAGATGGCAACTTGGATCATAAGGTGTTTTAGCCGGATTGCTATCAAAATGACCAAATTTTCACAAAATTGTTTCCACATAATGTGATTGGGTAAGCATGTAGCCATCATTATTTCTTAGAATTCTTATTCCCAAAATTACATCAGCTTTACCTATATTTTTCATATCAAAACTCGAGTTCAATAATTTCTTAGTTGAGTTTATGATATCCAAATTTGGTCCCATGATGAGCATGTCATCAACATACAAGCATACAATGACAATAGAACTATTGTCAAATTGTTTGATGTAACCACATTTATCACATTCATTGATCCGAAATCCATGCGATATCATTGTATGATCAAACTTTTCATGTCAATGTTTAGGTGCTTGTTTAAGTCCATAAAAAGACTTTACAAGCTTACAAACCTTTTCTCTTGACCTTTTGCCACAAAAACTTCGAGTTGTTCTATATAGATTTTTTCATCTAATTCACCATTTAAAAATGTTGTTTTTACATCCATTTGGTGTATCTCCAAATTGTAAACAGAAGCAATTGTAATTAGCATCCTAATGGATGTAATTCTAGTTACTAGTGAGCAGGTGTCAAAGAAATCTAGTCCTTGTTTTTTACGGTATCCTTTGACTACTAGACGAGCCTTATATTTTTCTATTGTACCATCAGGCTTTAACTTTCTTTTAAAACTACATTTGTAACCATTGGCTTACAACCTGGAGGTAAATCTACTAATTCCCACGTATGGTTTTTTAAGATAAAATCAATTTCACTATTTATTGCTTCTTTCCAATAAATAGATTTATGAGAGGTGATAGTTGTTTTGTAGGTTTGTGGTTCACCCTCTATGAGAAACGTTAAAAAATCAGGTCCAAAATCTTTAGCAATCTTGACTCTTTTCCCTCTCCTTGGCTCTACTTGTTGTTCTTGGACAACTGGTGTAGACTCATTTAGTTCCAAGTCTTTATCTTTAACATCGGATGATGAAGCGTCATTATCTTTAAATCATGTTCTTTTCTTTTATTTCCGGTAAGCCCATCATTGTAAGGAAATATATTGTCAAAAAAATCAGCATCATTGGACTCAATGATAGTATTTGTATGAATATTTGAAATTCTCGATTTAATGACTAGAACCGGTATGCTGCACTATTATTAGCATATCCATTAAACACACAGTCAAAGGTTTTAGGTCCAAGTTTAACCATTTTTGGAAGTTGTACTTGAACCTTTGCTAGACAACCCCACACTTTCAGTATTTTATAGGTTGATTGTCTTTTGTTCCATTTTTCATATGGAGTTTGATCACTTTTCTTTGGTGGGATTCTATTCAAGATGATGTTTGCAGTAAGCAAGGCTTCACCCCACATTTTTAATGACAACCTAGAACTATTAAACATGGAAATAATCATGTTTTTCAAAGTTCTGTTTGTACGCTTTGCAACCCCATTTTGTTGGGGAGTGTATGGTGCAGTCGTTTGTTGAAAAATTCCATCTGAAGCACCAAATTCTGTAAAGGCATTGGAGTCATATTCTCCTCTTCTATCTGATCTTAGAATTTTGATTTCTTGTTTAATTGATTTTCAACTTCAGCCTTATATGTCTTGAACATATTCAAAGCCTCATCTTTGGTAAAACAAAACTTACTATAATCATTAATGAAAGTAATGTAATAATTCTTTCCTCCACGAGTTGGATTTGATTTGAAATCGCCCAAATTTGTATGTATTAATCCTAATAATTTATTTGATTTTTCCATTACAGACTTATAAGATTTACTGGCAAATTTCGATTCTACACAAGTTTCACATTTATGTAAATTGTCAATTGTACATTTAGGTAGTAAGCCAAGATTAACCATTCTACGTAAAGATTTAAAATTAATATGTCCTAGTCTATCATGCCATAATGTAGAAGACTCAAGCAAATAGTAGAATTATTATTTATATTATTACTAACATCCAAAAATAATACATTGAGTTTAAAAATCTCTTCAGTCAAGTAGCATTTCCCAACAAATGTTCCCCTTTTAGTGAGAACGAACTTGTCAGATTTAAATACAAGTTTAAAGCCTTTTTGGCTTAGAACAAGACCAGACACGGGATTTTTAGTAATTTGAGAAACATGCAATACATCCATCAGGGTAAGGTCCTTGCCAGATGTAAATTTCAGGACCACTTTCCCTTTGCCAGCAAAACTTGCAGTAGATGCATTGCCCATGAACAACTTTTCTTCACCATTGATAGGAGTGTAGGTGAAAAACATATTTTGGTTTCCACATATGTGCCTTGTTGCACCAGTGTCAACCCACCAATCCTTACTATTTGTCATCATATTGACTTCAGAAACAACACCAACAAAGTCTTCAACAATATTGGCTTGGGTTTTATTGTTTGTAGTAGGATTCTCCTTCTTGTGGCAATAGTCTTGTGCCTTGTGTCCAGGCTTTCCACATACCCAACATGCACCTTTAATCTGTTTGAAATTCTTCCCTTTTGGAGCAAATGCATGTGAGTGTGGGCGTTTTCCATCATACTTGTTTTTCTTTTTCTGAATTTTGTACTTAGGTTTGGATTTGTTTCCATCCTCAACAACATTTGCTTTGGCGCCGAACTCAGAAGTATTCATTCCCTCACTCTTGCGGTGATCTTCTTGAACCATTAATTTGAGAACCAAATCCTCCATTGTCATATCAGTCTTCTTATGTTTGAGATGAATCTTGAAATCGTTCCAAGATGGAGGCAATTTCTTAATGACAGCCCCGACTGCAAATTGGTGTGGCAATTCCATTCCCTCTGAAGCAAGTTCTAGAATCATAATCTGGAGTTCCTCTACTTGGTTCACAACATCTTCTGTTGTCAGCGTTTGAAATCCATACACTTGAACTTGTCTGGTTTCTCAACATGGGGTTTGACGCCATTAACTGATTGTTCCATAATTCTGTCTATAGATTGTTGGAGAACAATCAGAACAATGTATAAATTTGTTTGAAATAAATAATATAACAATACAAATACTATTTGTATTATAAATTGATTACAAGAAAATAAAATAAAATAAAATAAATAAATCTACTAACTTGTATTGCAGATAGAGGCTTGCGAAATCATTATCTTGAATTGACGAAGTTGATACATCTTGATTTGTACATAGAGGCTAACGGATACGATGTGTCCTATAGACAGAATTCCCCCCTACTCGGTGCTGTAGTTATTTAGGCGTCTGACTACCAGAATTCAACTATCTAATACCAACATCGTAGCACAAGGGTGTTGGCTCTGGCAAATTTACCGAATGCAATATCTCTCAAAAGTGAAGAAGAATGAATAACTATAAAAAAATAATGTGTTTGAAAAACTTGTTTTTCTTTTCGATATATAGAGAACAAAAGGGTATGTTGATCAAAGACATCATTTCTTAAATCAAAAGACACATCTTTTGTCTTCAAGTGCAAAAGACACATCTTTTGTCTTCAAGTGCAAAAGGACACATTTTTTCTATTTAACGTTGGTTATTTTCTGTACAAACTCCAACAAGATGTTCAAGAAGGCAGTGGAGGTAAGATCATTGCAAAGATTGTCTGGCGCAAATCAAAAAAAGTTGAAGAGAAGCGTCAAGGAAAGGTTCCCAAACGCTTCAGATGCTGATATCGACCTTATACTCCCTCCAAAGGCAGAAATTACTCTAGCCAAATTACCCAACTGTCTTCTTCTCTACAGCGTTGAAGGTGATGATCTTCCCTTCATTTTTTATGTTGATGGTCGAGGCACCGATTTCTACCCCACTGGTAATCCTCTCTCAAATCACTTTGACTTATTGGTTCGGTAGAAGGTTGTCTTTGTTGCCCACTTTAGTTTACTTATTATTAATCTAAGGAATTACCAAATACTTTACTTAAGAGTCTAACCATAGCGTTAAGGATGAGAAGAAGAAAATTATGATTTTTCTTCTTGAAACATCAACATGGTATGAAAAATAAGAATATCAACTTGTTTTGAAATAGGGTTTTGACTTTAGTTTGTTGTTCCAAGTACATTGAAGGGAAAGACATCCTTATGTGTACTTTTTTTTTCTTTTGTGTATGGTTGATTGTAATCTTGTACATAGAGCTCTTGCTTTTTGTTGTAATAGTAATTCTTATTTGCTTTTTTATGGAATTTTTGATAGTGATATCATTCATTATCATGTAAATGAGGAGTTCTTGTCTTTTTAACAAGCTCTACACTGTGTACTCAGTGGGTACTCAGTGACAAGGATCAAGTTTCACTTGTCGTCACTTGAACTACTTGAGCCCGAGCACCAAATACCTGGCTAAATCAACCGAGTCCTGAACTATTTTTTTTCTTTTTCAAAGAGGTCCAAAATAGACCATTCTTAAACCACTGTTTAGCCCACAAGTCAGGCATCCAAGTCCAAATCACGCCAATCCACATGGCACGGATCTTGGAGCTTGGTCCAAGACAATAAGGCCCAAACACGTATCTATGTGTTGTCACAAGCCCAAGACCCACTTGTACAAATCAACTCTTAATCCAATCAAGCATTGGGTCCTAAATATAGCCAAGTCCCAAAGAGCTCAGTCATGCACAGGTAAAATTCTTGACGAGATCTCCTCCCTTCATCACGCCCTCAATAATAGGGACAAATGTGTATGGAACACTCGCTAGTTAAGGTGAGAAAAAAGGATAAGTAGCGAGAAAAGGAAGAAACAAGGTACGCATACACATTGCTAATTACATTTAATCTTCATTCTTCCTTGCACTGTTACGTGACTTAAGCATCGGAGTGCCTTCGGCCACCACAATGGTGGTTCTTGTCTCACCGTTGTTCGTTTTGCAGGCTGGAGATCAGTAAAAACGGATTTGGATGCATCAGTTTGGTGTCGTCCGTGGGGAGAACAAGTTTTCCTTGAAACGAACATATAAAGTTCTTTTTAGCTAAGCAGAGCATCAAGACATGATCACCAGTACCAGATCTCGAACAATCAACGACGATGTCGAGCTTGACAATGCTCTGGCCGGGGAAGCACAACCACAGGACCAACTCGATCCGATTGAGGAAGTTGAACAACCACACGACCCAACCACTGAGGCGGTCGAGGCTGACCCCTGCATGAGAGATCCTGCTCCACCTGGATCACTTAGCACGGGTGGTATAAAGGCTCAATCGGGACCGACAACAACAATTTGAGACCGACCAAAATTCGGGGAGGTCTCAGACCCGAGAGAACGTACGGGAGCGCATCTAAAAAGGCAAAAGCCTCCCTGTAGAGGAGCAGAGAATTTGCCGAGAGGAGAGCTTAGGAGAAAATGAGGATCATGAAGACCATGCCTTGAAGACATACATGGCCATGGTCACGGCCAAAAACCCGCTATGACTAGGGGCGGCCGATCCTGATCTCCTATATGATCTCACTGTCCTTCCATTCTCAGAAGAGATTATGAGTGTCCCTTTTCCGATGAAATCTGTCCCCCAAAGCTCGAGTTTTATGACAGAACATCAAATCCGTCAGATCATCTGCGTCATTACCACATGTGTAGCACTTGAGGAATGTTCTGAAGTCATCCTATGCAGAACTTTTCCCATCAACTTGAAGAAGGTTGCGCCGACTTGTAAACAATCTCTAGCCAAGATCTATCGACTCGTTCCAGGTCCTGACGAAGGCATTCATCACCAAATTTGTCGGGAGCCAAAGGATCAGGAAAGGGCCCCACGTTGAGCCTCAAGCAGAAGCATGGCGAAACTCTAACTCGTTTTAATGACGAGTTGACGTTGATTGACGGTTGCGGCGACGACACATCGGTCACTGTGTTTACTTTTGACCTCCGAGGAGTTCAATTTACAACTTCCTCACCTTGGAACCCAGCGGATATGACGGGTCTATTAAAAACCGCCCAAAAATACATCACCCTAGAGAAAATGTTGACGGCCAGGAAGAAGGAAATCAAGGCAAAATACTCTTCCAGAGCCAAGGACAATAACGAAAGGGCAGATAACAACAAGCGAAAACAGGGCAAGAACCAAGGTGGGTTCGATCAAGCAAAGCCATACAAGGATAGCGGCTCCACGTACCCCTATTACACTCCGTTCAACTCTAGTCTGTCTGATATTTTATCTGCCATGGAAAAATAGGAAGACATCAAGTGGCCATCAAAACTCAAGGGGATCCTTCAAAACGTGATAAAAAGAAGCATTGTTCTTATCACGTGAAGATAGGTCACGATACCAAAGACTACAGGAGCCTCAGAGATGATCCAATACTGGAATCAGATAGGACGATCGAAAGAGTTCATCAACTTTTGGGACATGCAACCCCAAGGCGAAAGAACGGTATAGGAACCTGGAGACGTGATCCTTGATGTCGTATGTCCTTCATGGGGCAAACGAGGAGATAACACTCGAATCGCTCACTAAAGAGATTTGTACGAGAACTGGGAGTTAGATTGCACTACCTAGATCTTCTCATTCAGCACATTCGAGAAAAAAGAAAAGCTTCGAGCCTAACATTCACGGTACGGGACATGGCGTTCGCTTCCCCACAACGACGCCCTAGTCATCTCAGTAGTGATAGCAAACTGGGAAGTGAGATCGCTTGTTAACACAGGCAATTCCGTCAACGTACTGTTCCTGGACGCATTTCTAAAAGTGCAACTGACGGAAATGGGAGTTGACACCTACAAATCAAGCCATGTTTTGCTTCAATGGGAAAATTGCTACTCGGTTAGAATAATTACGCTGTCGGTAGTCGCAGGGTAGCCAACCCTACAGAAGATCCTTCCTGATGACAGAGTTCTAGGCTGTAGACGCCCGTTCCTATACAACATAATCTTTGGTTGACCTTGGTTAGACCACTTGGAGGCGGTAGTCTCCACCATCAGCAATGCCTCAATTACTTTTCTGACGGCAAAGTAGGGACAATTAGAGGGGACCCGACCATCGCTCTAGAATGTCACTACGCCGCGACCAGGCAACCAGAAATGGAGCACAACGACCCGAGCAAAAGGAAACAGATAATGAAGACCCACTTGGCCTTCAGACGTCGAACCTCCATCCAGCTCAAAAGGGAGGCTGAATGCTAGGAAACTAGAAGAAGAGGCCATCACAATATACTTGGACAACCCAACTAACACGAAAGCAGTCCACATAGACTTTAACCTTAAGAGAGTGCTAACAAATCAGCTAGTTGCACTCTTAAAGGAGAATCGGGATGTATTCGCCTGGACAATAAAAGACATGATGGGAATCAACCTCTCAGTAATCACGAATCAACTGGTAGTCAATGTTGACTTGAAACCCTTCAGGCAAAAAAGGAGGCCGGTGGCGCTCAAGCACAACCAGACCATTAATGAGAAGTGTTGACTTCTAAATGTCGGAATGATAACAGAGTCTTGCTACTAGAATGGATGGCAAACACAGTCCTGATAAGAAAGAAAAATGGGAAGTGGAGGGTCTGCATGGACTACACGGACCTTAACAAAGCCTACCCAGAAGACAGTTTTCCAGTGCCCTCGGATAGACCAGATGGTAGATGCAACCTACTCAGCTTCATAGACGCATATTCTGGATACAATTAGATCAGTGTGCACCAATCAGATCTAGGATAAAACCTCATTCATAACAGACAGGGGCACATACTGCTATCGGATATTGCCATTTGAACAAAAAAAATGCGAAGGCAACGTACCAATGTCTGGTAGACTGGATCTTCAAAGGACAAATCAGAAAGACCATGGAAGTTTACATTGATGACATGCCGGTAAAAAGCCTCCATAGTCAAGATAACTTGGTTGACCTCCAAGGAGCGTTCTCCCAACTCCGGAAGTACCGAAGGAAGCTCAACCCACAAAAATGCACTTTTTGGTACAATCAGAAAAATTCCTGGAATATATAGTCAAGAGGAATATACGTCGATTCAAAACAGATTCAGGTTCTTTTCGACATTAGACCACCCGCAAACGTTAAAGAGGTTTAGAGTCTGACTGGGAGGGTGGCAGCCTTGAACATGTTCATTTCCAAATCTTCGGACAGATGCCTCATTTTCTTCAAGATCTTGAAGAGGATCACAAAATTTCAGTGGGGAGAGCGGTGTGAACATGCCTTCCAAGATTTGAAGGCATACAAAGGAAGCACTGAGCTGCTCTCGAAACCTACTCCGGGTGAGACATTCTACCTATACCTCTCAGTCTCAAAGCACACTGTCAGCTTAGCTCTGATTCAGAATGAGAAAGGGAAACATAAGCCCGTCAACTACGTCAACAAAATGTTCGATGGGGCGGAGGCTAACTACCCTAACCTGGAAAAACTAGCTTTAGCACTGGTTATTTCCTTCAGAAAATTGAGGCCCTACTTCCAAGCTCAATAACAGTAATGATCGAGTACCTACTCCGGTCGGTATTGTACAAATTAGAGCTATTGGGAAGAATGGTCAGTGGAGCTAGGACAATTTGACATACATTATGCTCGAGAACGACCATCAAAGGGCAACCGCTGGCAGACTTCAACGTTGAGTTCACTGGAACAGAAAAACCGGGTTGAAAGACCAACAAGGAGATGAGAACCCCGAGCCGACCCCACAGGGATGGATCTTGTGATGTGACAGGCCATCAATGTGAAGGATTGCGGAGCCGGGATCATCCTTTATACCCTAGAAGGGGTCACCCTCAAGAAGGCTATCAAATTTAGCTTCCGTGCTTCAAATAGTGAAGCAAAATATTAGGCCTTTTTTGCCGGGCTAAAACTAGCCCAAAGGAATCCGAGTAGAAGAAATCTCGGTGTTTAGCGACTCCCAACTGGTGGTCATCAGGTGAACGATGAATTCGATATTAAAGACCCCCGAATGATAGCCTATTGCGGGAAAACAGTCGACATTGTAGGCCCGTTCCCCATCTCTGAGAGGAAGAAGTTCCTTCTTGTGGCTATCAACTACTTCACCAAATGGGTGGAAGTAGAGCCCTTATCCAAGATAAGAGATAATCAAATCAAGAACCTTCTCTGTAAATCCACCGTCTACAGGTTCGTAATACCAAAAATCTTGCCAACAATAACAGGAGACAGTTCGAAGGCAAGAAAGTCAAGTGGCTTTGCGTCAACCTAGCCATTAGTCACCACTTTTTAGCGTCAAGGCACCCCAAGACCAAAGGACAAACGAAAGTCCCCAACCAAGCTATTCAAGAAACAATCAAGAGAAAACTAGAAACAGCCGAAGCGTTTTGGGTCTCTAAGCTTCGGGTATCCTTTGGGCATACCATACCACAAAAGGACTCCAACTAGATAGGCACCATTCACCCTAGACTATGGGTCTGAGGCGACGGTTTGGTAGAACTAGGAATGCCTATGTTCAAAATGGAGGAGTTCAAGATGGAGGACAATGACGAAGCTTTGAGAATCGGACTAGACTTACTCGAAAAGTGAAGAGACAAAACTTCTATTAGAATAGCTGCCTATTAACAAAAGATGGCCCAATACTACAATAAGAGGATTAAGCCTCGAGAATTCAAAGTCGACGATTGGGTTTTAAAAACCCAGCCAAACACAAAAGCTAAGCCCAAACTTGGAAGGTCCCTACAGGGTGACAACAATCAAAAGGTCTAAAACCTAATGGCTAGAAAACCTAATTGGAAAGCGTCTGAAAAACCTTGGAATGCAGAGCATTTGAAGTATTATCAATAAATGCACTCTCCTTAAAGAATCCCATTTCATCTAACTCCATGCACAAGAACAAGCCTAATCTGAGACCACTATGGCATACATGCGGACTTAACGCAGTCCATGGACAGTTCACCGCAAGTGGGTGAGTCCAGTCCACTATCAACTCACCGCTCAAAAATAACCTAGTCCGACTACTGGGACCATAATGGTGCACATCGGCCGAATCTAGTCCTATTCAGAATGTCGACATCTTGCGGCATAAGTAACCTAGTCCGCCTCAGAAACCAAGGCAACTCATATGTGGATCGAACACAGTCCACAGACAGTTCATCGCAAGTGGGCGAGTCCAATCTACAGACAACTCACCGCTCCATGATAACCTAGTTCGACAACGGGGACGATAATGGCACACATCGGTCGAGCCTAGTCCTATTCAGGATGTTGATGGCTTGCTGCATAAGTGACCTAGGCCGCCTCAAGAACCAAGGCAACCCGCATGCAGACCGAACCCAGTCCATAGACAATTCACTGCAAGCGGACGAGTCCAGTTTTCAAATAACTCACCACCAAGATAACCTGGTCCGACTATGGGGACCATAATGGCGCACTTCGGCCGAGCCTAGTTCTATTAAGGATTTCAACAACTTGCAACTTAATTGACCCAATCCGCATCAGAAACCAAGGCAACCCACATGCAGACCGAACACAACAGTTCACCGCAAGCGGGTGAGTCCAGTTCACGGACGACTCACCACATTTAATTGTTCCAGTCCACACGGACCAAGTCAACACCTTTACCATCAAGACTCAACTAAAAGGTGAGTAAATTTGTGGTATGAAATCTAGTCCTACCAGATCGAAACCATTTTGTCACTTCAGTTCTACACAAAATTTGGTGGGAGTACTTCGAAAGACCGACACCTTCTCAGGAAGCAGCCAACACTCAAGGCATAACAATCTCATATGAAGATCAGTTTTCAGTGAAGCATCACAAGTGGAGCTAAAGAAGAAATAGTGGAAACAACCACCCAAGGTTGGCTGCTGGAATTATCTCCCAAAGATGGCGGAAGACGCTGTGGGAGCACCAGAAGATGGAAGACAGACTCGGGACCGAAGAGGTACTTCGTACTTCTTCGCGATGTAAGAGTAGATTTGCAGGCCCCATGGAATAACTGGAAGCACGCTCAAATCGGGTGGCTTCCTCCAATAGCAGGTCTTGTCGAGGCTCATCGCTGCAAATGTCAAAACATTCAGAGACTCCACCAATGGATGCTCCTTTTTATCCTTTGTAGATGCCAAAACGGAAGCACAATCTCCAAACGGATGCATTTAATAAACAAAGTCTGCGAAAAACATGGTAACACCTGACCCCATCGGAATTAGCTTATATATAGGAGCAAGGTTCATGGAAGGTGGTCACCCAACAGTTGCGACGACATTAAATCCTACGCCGAGAAGGAAGGGGCGACAATTTCGATTACAAATGCGGCAATCCCCATTCATCGAATTAATGGAACTGCACGCAACCCCAATAACTGGGGGAGTAACTGATGAGGCATCAAACAGTCACCCAATCACAGTCGTACACGTGGCATGGGTCAACCCTAACACGAAAATGGCTTCAAGACGGTCCCAAGCAGACCCATTCTTAAACCATTGTTCAGTCTGGAAGTCTGGTGCCCAAGCCCAAATCACTCCAGCCCACGTGGCACAGATCTTGGAACTTGGCTCGGGACAGTCAGACCCGAACACGGATCTTTGAGTTGTCATAGGCCCGAGATGCACTCGCATGAATCGGCTCTTAGCCCAATCAAGCATGGAGTCCCAACAAAGCCAAGTGCCGAAGAGGCTCAGTCATGCACAGGTAAGATTCTAGGCGAGATTTCCCTTCATCACGCCCTCAATAGCAGGGCTAACTCGCAATTTAAGGTGATAAAAGGAAGAAGAAAGGTACGCATATACATTGCTAATTACATCTAGTTTTTATTCTTCCTTGCACCGTTATCTGACTTAGGCATCGAAATGCCTTTGGCCATCACAACGGTGGTCCTTGGCTCATTGTTGTTCGTTTGGTAGACTCAAGATCAGCAATGACGGATTTGGACGCATCAAGAATAATGACGATTTTTAACAAGGATGATGAAGAGGTGGAAGGTGGGACATGGTGAATGGAATCAAAGTGATAACAGTGTCAATGAAATTTAGGATTTATGTACTTATGTTTTGCCACTTAAGATTTAATAGTTAGTTTATATTTCACTGGTTATAAGTTGTGAGCCTTTCATCTTGTAAATTGTTCGTCTTTATTTATAGTTATCGGGTATATGCATGACTTGTCATTTTATAGCAATAATAGTTGTAATAACTGACTCTCAATTTACCAATTAAATGTAAGTCGGGTGAATTGTCTGAGTAATTCCCCGATTACTCTTGGTATAACTCAATAATTTGACTCATTCTTGGACCGAGTAGCGAATACCGAGTAGCGAATTATGTCCATGTGCGCTGGAAAGGATGAGCGAGCAAAAATACTTCGAAGAAGTGAATGAGGAGTACAATGCATTTGATAAACGTTGAACATACAACTTTTCAGATACATGACTTGAAATATATACTAGGAAGTACAATTAGAATCGGATGGAAACTCTTTAAATCCTTATATCATATCAAAACCATTTCTTTGCCCTTGAAAGTAGGGTTGGGCATTTCAGACCGAAAAACCGGACCGAACCGGGAAATGGATAGATCGGGTCGGTGCAAACCAATTTTTTAATTATTATTTTAATCGTCGATCTCAGAAATCGGAACGGACCAAAATTTTCAATTCGAGCCTTGGTTTCAATTCCTAGAGCCTGTCGGTTACCCGACCCGACCTCCACTCGATCGATCTGTTAATGTTGAGATCAAACCACCAACAGCAGCCATAGGGAAGAAGACAACTCATAAAAACACATAAGAAGAAAATATCTATTGAAGATGAAGATAAAGTTTTTAATAGTAGTTTGCTTAATCCATAAGTATTTGCTAAAATGGATATTAGAAAATATTACAAAGTCTGAGCTTCTTTCTAAACTGAAATAGAAACTAGCAACAAACTTCAAATTTTAGAAAGTTTATAATGTTCTTAATTGCACAATGGCTATTTGTAGCAAATGCATACAAGTTTATAATGTTCTACATCATTTTGTCAATCCATGTCTTGCTTCTTGCTTAGTTGCTTCCAACTCCATCTCCACTAGATCAATTTGTGAATGCTGAGATCAAACCACTACCACCAGCCGCAGGGAAGAAAAAGACAAATTACAAAAAAAAAAAAAAATTAAAAATAATAATAATAATTAAAAAAAAATTGGGCTCTGGATCGAGACTGGCTCGGCCCAGCCCGGCCCATAATGTCGGTTAACTGGGACCCGGATTAATCGGCCTCACCGGCCCGGTTTTGATCCTTGAAAATCAATTTTTTTTAAGGCCAGGTCTGATTTTCGGTTTTGGCTGTTCGGATCGGCCCAACCCTACTTGAAAGTGTTGCCATAGCCAACTTCCACTTCACCAAGGGCTAGCCAATTGTAATTGCTGCTATATTCATCTTGAAGAGGAGGTTTTGATAACCCTCTGATGTCACTTTGCAATTTGCAAACAACAACCTAGTCCAAAAGCATTTCATTTTCCAATTTGCAAATAACAACCTAGTCCAAAAGCTGTAAACAAAGTAGTCTCATATGAGAATGACCGGATGTACGCACTACAATTTTTTTATAAGCGCCTGTTAATGAGTTGACCAGCTATCAACCATAGGGATATGGGCATGGTATGGATGTTCCAGTCTACATTCTGAAGTTTTGATTATCTTTAAAGAGAACTTCCATAAACACAAAACAACGAAGGGTATCATATATTTATATATATATGATAATATTGGATGGAAAAAAAGGGGGAGGATGAAACAAGGATGATGCAGTCCACACTTATTGTTTCTTTTTTGTCACTTATAGTTGTACCCCAGCATTTTAACATATGTAGTCTCATTTATTCGCAATTACGGACTAAGAGGAAGTCAATATTTGAAGGGTAGGAAAAAGGCTTCATGCGGAAACCACTTGGCCTCAGGAGTGTCTTTTTTATGGTTTTTGAAGGACGTCAATGCTATGTTCTCTTATTTATTTTTCCTTCCAGCTTGGATGTTTTCATGTTTAGACAACGGTTAAACTACCTAAAAATTCTCAAATATTTTTTCTTTTAACTTGTCCTTGGAGCCTTTCTAGATCTACTATCATTCCTTTCTTGCTATTGACCTGATTTACGCTTTATGGGGTAAAATACATTTTTTCTCGTCTCTGATTGCATTGAGTTCATGTTTGCAGTCTTTGCACTTTGGAAAGTTCCTGACTTGTTGCCAGCTTTCATGCTCAAGGGGGAAGAAGTATCTCGTTATATTTTAGGAGGGGCAGATTTGATGTTCCCTGGTATCAGTATACCTGCAGAAGGCATGCCTTCGTTTGTAGCAGGGCAACTGTGGTCAATCAAAGTTCCTGGCAATCAATCTCCACTTGCGGTAATCATATTTTGAATTGTTTCCATTTGAAACATGGACTCCGCATTGAGTGCTAAACTGGAGTCAGTGAGTGATGTAGTAGATTCTTTTTGAAGATTGATACCACTTTCTGCAGGTTGGGACTACCACGATGAGTAGTTCAGAAGCATTAAAAGCTGGTTTGCGTGGAAAGCCGTTGCGAGTGGCACATCATTACGGTGATTCACTTTGGTAAGTATTGTCAGTGTCACTTGGATTGTCATGACTTCTTGCTTTATAACAAATTTTATTTGAGATTGTTGCAGGGAGTCAGTAGAAGGTCATTATGTGCCCAATGCCGGATTTCTTGACGATGTTGTACTGGAAGATCCTTTATTATCAGTTTTTATGATATCTGATTCACGTGGAGACACTGGTCCACTGGTAATGCTTCGGGTGAACAAAATGTTATTAGCAGGGAAGAGGGTGCTGGCATGGATGCTGGACGTTCAAGGCAAGACCTTGAAAATTCAACACATATTGAGACTAGTAATTATATCCCTGAGTTGACACTTTCAGCTATGAATAATTTCAAAGTAATCGATGATGCTTCTGTTGAAGAAGCAAATGGCGTAAAGGACGAACAGACCATGTCATGTGATGAAGTAGATGCCCTATTGGACAGATGCCTTTTGCAAGCATTGCACACCACTGTCAAAGACAAAGATCTTCCCATTCCAGGTAGCACATTATGGTAGTGTGGAATACCCTCTCTCCGTATTTGCTAAATAAGAATCATGTAGAGCTGGTATTAGAAAGTGACATTTTCCAAGATAAGAGAGTTAATTTCTTTTTCTTGTGTGTTTCTGTGTGTAAAAAAGCACTGTATGTTTTCCTCCCAAAATATTTCTTTTCACCATCCTTTTAAGCTAGGGATGGCAACGGGGCAGATTTGAGTAAATCCATCCCTGATCCGTCGGGAATAACGGATCCCCAAATCCGCCCCGCCAATCCATTTATAAATTTATTTAAAAACCGCCTCCGCCCCGCACAGATTGGCGGATATCCGCCCCGCCCAAAATATCCGTTAAAAAAATTTCTTCATTCATTCATACATACATACATACAGTAAAAGATCATTTCTACATACAAAAATTATAACAAAAAATTACAAAAAACCATACAACAAATTACAAAGAAATAAAAATAAAAAATTCGATCTAAAAGAATGATCTCAGATCTCTGATGAGGAGATGAAGGCGAATATGAAGGTGGGAAGCTTCGACTTCGACTGTGAGAATCTGATCTCTGAGATCTGATCTCTGATCTCAATCTCTGATGGGGAGAGGAAGGCGGATATGGAGGTGGGAGACTTCGACTCGACTGTGAGAATCTGAGACTTCGACCCTTCGAAACCCTTGGCTGTGAGAGGCTTCGACCCTTCGTCTTCGAGTGAGGATCTGTGTGTGAGAGGGAGAGGAGAAGGGAGATTTGCGTCTGGTGTGAGAGGGAGAGGCGAAGGGGGATCTCTCTGCGTCTGGTGTGTGTGAGGGGCGAAGCCGAAGGGGGATCTCTCTGCGACTGGTGTGTGTGAGAGGGAGGGCGACTGGTGTGTGTGAGAGGGAGGGCGTCTGGTGTGTGTGAGAGAGAGAGGCTCTGGTGCGAGAGGGAGAGGCTCTGATGTGAGAGAAATCTCTCTGAGGGAGATCTCTCTGTGAGAGGGAGGGCGACTGTCTGTGTGTGTGAGAAGTAGGGTTAATCCCTTTATATAGTTGAAGGGTATTTTTGTAAATTTATCGATTAACGGATATTCGTGGGGCGAATATGGCCAAATCCGTATCCGCCCCGATTAATAAATGAATACAGATCGAAAATCCGTATCCGCCCCAAGATCCAGGGACCCTTTACCAAATCCGCCCCAAACGGGGCGAGTGGGGCGGATATCCGTGAAAACCCGCCCCACTGCCATCCCTATTTTAAGCAGAGCCCTAGCATTGTGTTGAATTTATCGTCCAGTGGCATCTATCAATATCACAGATAATATTTTAATAGAACATTGATTTGTCGTTCTAAGTGCTCCTCGAAAAAGAATTCTTTTTATTGTACATCATGATTCAAGTAGCAAACATTCACATGTTAGGTCCTTTAGAGAAGTTGATTAAAAGGGTGTTTATTTTCTTTCCGTTCATGGAAGTGTAATCACAATAATTATTTTGTTCAGCTTGTATGGCATTTCTTAATGATCTTTTTTTATTTTTATTTTTATTTTTTTTAATTCTTCAGTTGTTTTTCTGATGAACTTTCCATATTGTGTTGCTTGCATAGGTTGAACCATGTAGGCCATCAGGAGTGACACTGGATATCAAGAAATCGTCACACAAGAAACTTACAAAATGGTTACAATCTAGATCGGATTGGTATGTTTCTCACTTTTTTTTTGTGATATTTCTTGCATTAAAGGATACTCGAACCATATTAAAATTATAGGAAAAGTATAAATTTGAACAAGGGAACACTTTACTACTTTTTTGAGTTTTGATGAAAGAGGTGATAAACATAAATTGCTCATTTATAAGAATGTAACCCTAGTTTGAATTAGAAAAGCTGAAAAAGAAAAACTACCTAATAAAGCATCTCTCCCGAATATGCTCTCCTACTTTCTTACTACGAAAGTACTTCTAATTAAATACAAATTCAAACCCTTTTACTAGAGAACATCAGTTGGTCCGCCCAAGAATGAGTAGTCGCGTCGAACCCGCAGGGGGCAGGGGGAACCCAGATCAAAGATCAGAAGAAGTCTAGTCTCGCCCATCTATCGATCGAAAGCCAACAGCTCTTGATTGAATTCTTATCAATCTTTTGACGCCTGACGGAACGGAATCAAATCTAAGTAGGTGCATTCATAGATCTCCACTCATCGACTCGATTTCCCCCTCTTCCGGTTCCGTTCCGTTCCGTCAAGGGAACATCTCACACCCTGCACGTGCATAAGTGATGAACATCTCAAGGGATAATTCCTGTCAAGCTCGTGAATTGAATAGAGATCGACCGTTCTCGTGCTTGGAGGATGAAATTGGGAGGTCTACTGGTAATAACAACTACAAACCCTGACATTGTTTTGCAACCAACCACAATGAGCCATTTAGAGGTCATTCCCAGGTGAAGTGCATCTTGAATTCTGCTACAATATTGGTATATATAGAATCAATAAGCTTGATTTGGGAATGTATAGGGTTTTTTTGAAATTTCAGAAAAATTATGCAGGTATCTGTTTTTTTTGGAAGTCCACCTGATTCATAACACAGTGAAAAGTTCACATACGATATTTATGTAAGATTGTGGACTGATCTTTTATTTCATGAAAGTTAAGGGAGTTATTTTTTATTTCTAAAAAAAATACTTTGACAACTGTTCTGTAATAGTCAAATATTTGTATTCTTCCCCAGACCCAGCACAACCTCATGACCTCTGTTTTACGGGTTCTGGACTGAAAAATCTTCTGTTCATAAAGGGAAATTAATCCCAACTCTTTCACATCTGTGAAACTTCTTTCTTCGAGTTCATTGTGCTCATTCAAGGATTTTTAGGCCACCAAATGCGATTTTTAGGGATTGACGAACCCGGCTGGTATATTTGATCATCGAAGGAAATTGGCTGGTTGAGCCAACCTATCGTGTTTGAGTTGTGAGCAGTACCACTTGACCCATGGTATCACCAACTCTTTGGTATACGGATTTTTTTTCATGTGGTATACCTTTAAAATTGCAGCGACGCCATGCAGGAACTTATCCCGACTGGTGTCGAGGCTAGCTTTGAACTTCACCAACATTTGCTCTTCGAATGTGGAATCTTCTAAGCTAGAAAACAAGAAACAAACAATTTAAGTCTTCAATTTCAAAAACTATTCAATTTTTTTTCTATTTTCCTCAACTTGACATCAACCTACTATTAACCTTATTCATATTAGAATAGAGAATACTGGTTTCAACTCAGAAGAGGAAACGCGTATCTCCCAAGATTGCCTCCCGAAATTCCAACCCTTTTATTTAATAGCTAACTAGAAATTGCCATGCGGTGTGTGCATAATTGATGTGCATCTTAAGACAAAATTCTTGTTAATCTTCTATGTTCCTCCAACTAGATCTAGAGATTCTGAAAGTTATACGATTATACCTACCTGTGTCCTAGGATTAGTAGTGTATCTAACAAGTCTCGATAAGATGTAATAACTGGTCTGAAGCAAGTTTTTCCAATAAAGTATCTTTGGCTCTACTCTGCTAGGACTCATCTTTAGTTGTACTGATTTGATTGTTCATCCCCTACCTCATTAAGGTATTCTGCTAGATGAAAGCTGAATAATCAGAGTCAAACAATATGTTCGTCAACAAGGCAGCCAGTGGCTCTGCTCACTTAGTATTCTTTTATAACAAACTTTATCTTCAATAGAACACATTCCAAAATTATAAGACACGTGTTTCGTTGATTTCATTCAAATAGCAAAATAAAAATGGCTGAAAGCACCACATTTATAAGACACGTATTTCAATGATTTCATTCAAATAGCAAAATACAAATGCATGTCAAGAAAAGGGAGCCAATCCGATTCAAGAATGCTAAGCGCAAGACGGACTTTTGGGGCCTTAGATAAAGTCATAATGTGGGAACCCCATATTATATTATGAATAAAAAAAGTTGAGTCCTCATTTTTCCTTGTGGAAGTTTGTATATTTTTTTTTAGTTTACTACGTATTCGAACCTCCGTCAAATCAAAACAAAATCAACAACTTAACCACTAAGCCAATAACAACATTATAATTATAAGTAAAATAATTAAATAAAACTTATTAAAATGGGGACCTAAATTCCTGAATAAAGGGCTAAAAAATTATACAAGAAATTGGGGGTGGCCTACTCTTGGGGTGGACCTGGTTAAGCGGGTTTGCTTAGGTGAATTCCACTTATTAGTACATAAGTGCTACATAACATTAGTGTTGCATAAATATTTCAATTAAAATATTTGTGTCATGGCCACAACATATCTTATATTACCAGTCTAATTGATTAGGAAATCACAAATTGCAATTTTAGTCCATAAAAGTCAAAGTTGACTGAAGGACCGAAATTGCTAAAGGAATCTTCGTACTCATATAGCAGGCAGCTTCCTAATCTTGGACGAAGAAAAGCATGCAAGCCTTCCCCATGAGGAAAGTGGACGGTGTCCTCACGTCATTCCTCCTTGGGGCATTTTGAAGCTCATAAAAAAGCAGCTGAATCTTCATTGGTGCAATTTGGTGTTATGTGTTAAGTCCATCTATGCCCACGACCACGTGAAAGTAGCCCAATCTGTCCCTGGTGCAACTTAGTGGATCGTTTAGCTTGTGACCTTTTGTAGTAACTAGTGTGCAAGGATGCACAAACTCAAACACTTGTGTTGTGTCGGACATGGACATGACGCGTTGACTCCGCAATTTTCCAAACCCTGAGACTCGACGACTCATCAACCTTTAATTTTTAATCCTATGATCAAAAGTTTCCCCAAATGAACAGTGGAGGAATAGTAAAATATTCTTCAACCTGATTTTTCTTTACAAGTTTGCCCTCCCAACTCTATGGTATTTGTCATTCAAATGAAAAACACTATTAAATATTTTTCCCATTTAACTCTCCCATATTTAAACTATTTAAAATCAAAATCAACCCATCTCTAACACTGATTACTTATACCTATGCCCCTAACATAAATTATTTGAAGCTCCTTATTTATTTATAAACTATACATAGACCCTTAAAATTATATATAATTATTTTGTTTAGAAAGTCAATATTTTTTGCTTATTATTGAATTGTTGTAATAAAATTTTAAAAAAAAAGTACTAAATATCTGCGCAAGTAGAGTGCGTCGATATCCTAGTAACAATAATTAAAAACATAAATAAGCATCCAAATACATCATAATGTATAATCTTTAAATATCCAAGAAGTTCACAAGTCATAAGTCATAACGTATTATAATTCATTACTCAAATAGACTTGATTTCTACTATTGCCATCTTACATATCTTGGCCATTAACCGGCCTATCAATCGTTAAACAGCACATAATCCAACTCAAGTTCATCAAAATAAATATTGGCTATCTCAAGTATGCCAACAATATCCATATCTAATGAATTTAGTGCATCTGCTCCGATATTGCACATCGTTGTCTCACTCTTCGTTGTATTTTTGTTTTCTTCTTGACAAAAGTTGAAGATTAGAATGCATATACACCAAATCTTCAGCTCTTTGTGGGGTCATTTGATCCTTTTTCCAATGAGTGAATATTGTTATAGGTATTTCAACTCTCATAACACAAGGAAGAACAAGGTTGCTCAAGCAACTTCAAAGCTAAACCATGAAGTAACATTGCAGAAGGTTCATGAGAAACCCACCATATTGTTGGTTCTAGGTATACTATATCTCGTAAAGAATCGATTTCTCGAAACTCGGCTAAACCCACTGAAAACTTGGCAAACTTCGTAGTAATTGTTCTATTTTCAAGCATTTATCCATCTCCTTTGAAATCTCAGCATCTTGGTGTGGGGAAAAATGATTAGGAGCTTCTTTTTAATTCATTGTCAATTTTAATACAATACCTATAAGCAACCATAATTAAACCTGACCAAAACATCTAGACTAAGTAGAATAAATACAATGTAAATCGTAAGTTACCTTGGATTCAAGGAATGTGCCAAATACTTTAGTGGTGTATTGTTTCTCTCCCATCGAACAACCAATATACGATGCACCACCGAATAAAATTTTGACTTCTCATTACCGATCTTTCCTTCATGGCAATAAATAGTTTTTTTCACGTTTCTATCATAACAATGTACATCGCATGCACCAAGTGAAGACAAGGCTAATCCGTATCGGCCAACCTTTCGCAACATTGTATGCATAGGATCTGTGAAATGAAGTATGTAATTCACATTGTCCCACCACAAGTCATCCAATAACTTTCCTTTAACAAGCTGTGCTTTCATCTTTCCGATAAGATTCCCATTGATTTACTTTAAAATGTGTCTTTGCATTGGAAAGAAACTTTAAGTTCAAATGCTCATTGAACACATGCAACCTCATGGAATGGTTCATGGAGTTCTTAATCTACAACACACCCCCAACAATATGAGCAATCAAACTACACTCATTGAAGGCATTTTAATTTGTAGGTGTGTTCTTTGGAGTGCATATGTATGCAATGTCGAGAGTGTGTACTACACAAGTCCAAAACACTTGAGGGCATTGGCTCTCGACAAACAAACTTGCAGCCTTGCAAACCAAAGCATTATCAGTTATAACTTGGACCACATTATAAGGCCCAACCTCATTAATGAGTTCCCTGATCAAATTGGGAAGTATTTTTCTTCGAACTCCCCTCACAATTCATAACCTTAAGAAACATTGGACCATCCTCATTAATCACTATAAAAATTAGCTAAAAGCCTTTTTTGAGCATTGGTCTACCCGTTGCAAACAATGGTTGTTCCTTTGGTACTCCATATGAACTTTGTTGGCTCTAACAACCTTTGAATGTGAGACCTTTCTCTTTGAAGCAAATTCGTCCTCAATGCATTGTACTTAGGTGGCTTGTAACCACTAACTCGAGTAGCATCACCACTAACGGATTTAGCTTTATTCGATGCAAAGGTAAAGAAGCCTTATGATGAGTTTTTTCAAAGTTGAGGGGCGACTGAATAGAATATTATTGCAATCAAAGCATCTAAGTCGATCATTGAGATTGAAAGCCTCTGCAATTGGATTTTTGGTTGTTTTCCGTCTCCTTGGATCATTGTATGGAATCAGAAAGGAGGGACTAATGCCACTAGTTGAACCCAAACAACTACCCTTACTTGAGGTTGTTGGAGGTAATTGAACATTTCAAAGTTTGGCATTTTGCACTCTCAATGCACTTTCATCAACAAGCTTTTACACCTCATGATGTTGGGAAGAAAGTTTGTCATAAATAGATATCCCACGGCTAGGCATCTTCAAAATGTGGTCCTTCAATCTAGTATGAAATTTTGTATATTCATTTTAACAAAAATTCCATCAACACCTAAGATTTCCTCCACCTTCACTCAATTTTCTTATTTCCATGACATACCTTCAAAGAGGAGCACTATCATCTCCACTCAAGTTACTTTCCATGCAACTCTCTATCCAACTGAACCCAAGTGAATTTACTAGAGCTAAAGAAAAATAAACCCCAAATCAAGGGGCAAAATAAAAGGTTCACCTTTTCATCTTCAACTGGAAACCTTGCCTCACATATTAGTGACGTGATTGATGAAGGAGAGGTCTTCTTCCTTGGATCTTCGGCAAGGATCCGAACCAAGCCGAGATCACCTTTTTCCTCGGCAAGAAATTGAAACAACCAACGATATTGTTTCTTCCTTGATACAGAAGTTGAGATCTTCTTCCTCGACAAGAAATCGAAACAACCAAGCGAGATCATATTCTTCCTTGGCACGGATCTGAAACAAGTTAAGTTCATCTTCTTCCTTGGCAAATTTCTTCTTATTCTCAAATTAGATGCAGGAGGGAGATTGTAATACCCGCTTAATTAAAAAGATATAAATATTGTTATTTATTAATGTGTGATATATATTATAATCTTATATATATATTGGGTAAAAGATTTGTTTTGTTTCCGTTGCTAAATAGAATAAAGTGTGTTGGTGTGTGAGAGTGTGTTTGGCCAAACTTAGAAAATCCTAAAAATAAAACTTGATGAAAGAGTTTGCCCTAAGTAAATTAATTAGCCACACTCTAAAAAAAGGGGGTGTACATATACTTTAATTAAACCCTAATGTTGATGGATTGTTACCCAATTGTATTTGAGCTTGGTTTTGGGCTTTCATTAAAATAATGATTAGGGCATTTGCTAGGGGATAAATATTAAAGAAATAAGATAAAGGGAAGTTGTTTTTCTCTCTTCTTTTTACAACACAGTGAGAATTGGAAGGAAAAAAAGGAAGCCACAGAGACACGAAGCAACGTGAGAGTGGATCCGTGCATGCGCGCGGCACGCAAAGACATTGGTCGAACAAGCAAATGACTCATCCATTTGATGATGACAACGGCTACGAACCCCATCGTTGCAAACCCACTTACACAACGAGAAACCCAAATGGAAATTGCCAGGTTGGGGCAGTTGGAAATTGAATCGAGGTTGGAGTTGGAGTTGGATCGAGAAGAGACCGGCCTCCGATCGAACCCCATCGAATTCCACTGCTTCAGCATTGCTTCGGAGGCCTTATTTGATCGATTATTTAGACTCCTTTGATGGTTGAGGCCAATGGATAGGAAAAGTTACAGAGAATATAGAGAAGAAGAAACAGAAAGGGAGTCATAGAGAGAGATTAGTGAATGGAAAGAGATGGAGAAAGAGGAAAAGAAGATATATTCTATCAAGCACGTGGAAATGAAATCAGAGAAAAAAAAAAAAGGAAGAGACTGAGAGAAGAGAAAATGAAGAGGAGTTCTCTTCTCTGATTAAAAAATAAAAGAGGAAGAAAAAAAAAATAAGATAGAAAAAAAAAAAAAAAAAAGGAGTGAAAAGAAAGTATAGAAATGAGAAACTTGACTGAATAAGGTGTGCACGTGATTGCACGCGTGTGCGTGTGTATGTGTTTGAACATGTGGGTTCGATTTTAGGTTGAATTTTGATATTTTTATTGCGGCTTGAGATGTGGGATTTGTGTGCACGTGTTCGCATTTGGTGTGCTCAACGTTATGGAGATTTTTTTCATTGGCTTTACGAAAACTAGATTCATCGCTCCTAAATTTGTGAGTAATTTTCGCTCTATTTTGCCTTACAAAAATACAATACATGAATGTCTTAGAGTAGTTGATAATTTTGTGATAGATGTTATTGTCAGTTTTGTTTTTTTTTTTTGTATATGCTTGATTGTAAATTAACTATGTGATTAGAGTAGGTCCGAGGTGGCTAAATGTATATGAATGTTTGCAAATTAAGTTTAGTTTTTATGTAAATTTTGCGATTAGTTGAGCATATTGTAGGGGTACATGGGATTGCCAATTCGCTTGATGATTAGTCATATTGTAATGTATATAACTTTATTGTCTATTGTTTATTAATAAAATTTAATCATTTTATGACAATGTGTACGGTTATTTCTGTGAGCTTCATTTGACGTGTGATATAAGTGACTCATGCGTGAGGTTGTGAAGTGTATAACTTGAGGCTTAGTAATTACAAAAACGTTATTTGTTTCCCCAAAAGAAAGGGGTGAATATTTGTGGTCGGTGTGTTTATGGTTGACAAAGTGTCAGCATAAAAGAGTCTTGAGAATTATCTGATTTTTATACTCTTTTCCACAACTCCAAAAAAAAAAATGAAAAATGTGTTTTGTATACAGACTTGCTTGTATACGTGTGATATAATTTTGGGTATGCAGACTTGCTTGCATATCGATACGCCGTTCCATGTGAGTTCGGTAGTACATGTAGTATTTAGGAAATGCTTGCTATGAATTGAACTTCGGCTGAAATGACATATTCCTCGATGTGGCACCTCACTTGGAACATGTATGCTTCGAGTGGTTTCGAAGGCAAGGGAGACACACTTGGGTGAGGTGTGTTCGGAACAGGAGGGTAGTGCGATTATGGAAAAGAAGCGAGATTTTTTTTTGTATGTGTATGATTGCCTTAATGGAACAAACTAAATGCTCATTTTGAGAACTACATGTCTTCCTTAAGGTAAATGGTGATTATGAGTATGGTCTGTATTTATTTGAAAATAATCGTATTTATGAGGAACAATAAATTAGGAATTTTAATCATTTATTTCTAAAACGTTTTGTGCATGATGGTAAGTCTACTAACATTTTTTTGTCAGACTTACCACGTCCAACCTTCACTTTGTACGTGTTGGTAAAATAAATAAATAGTTTAAGCATGATAGAACTTTGTAGTATGACATGTTCGTCTCGTTGAGGAACTACAAGACTTTGAGTGTTTTTTTGTTGTTTATGAAATTTTCATGTTAAAGCATGTAACTATTTTATTTATAAGGATGGAGATTACTCATACCACCTACCTCGCTGACCCAAGTAAGTTTATGCTTCTTGGGTACGTTCTTATTGGAACGTAGCCATTTAGCCTTTCACAGGTTTAAAGATTTATTAGCAGCGTTACTGGAGTTTCATTAGTGGGGCTAGCGACATCAGAGTTTCATGGTTAGATTATTTTTAGTTTGTTTTAATTTTCTAAATTATGTTTTAGTTGTTGCTGCTAATTGTTTCTGTTGTTATTGAATTTTCACGTCCCGAGTTTTGGGGAAACGGATAATCCTACGTGGATTTTAGGATTTTCGTTTTCTTCGAAAATCGGGGTGTGACTGAGATGATCAGGGGAGGGACATGGGTATGGAAGTGGTTGCCTCAGGCTTTCTTCTTCTCTTATTTCTTTCTTTTTTCTTCTTCAGTTTGTTTTCTTTCTTCAAAACTTTCTCTCTTCTATGGTTTTGTGCAATTGGCTGAAGTGAAAAAGAAAGCCCAATTGGGATGATATTTGCACTCAAGCAACAAAAAAAAAAAACGTTGTGTCCAACCGTGTCCTGACTGTGTCGAGCACGGTTTTGACCAGATCAACGTGTTGGAACTGTTGACTGCGTATCGAACACATGTCGGGCGCGTGTCCGTGTCCGACACATATTCGACTTGCAAAACGGGTGTTTTTTGAAGAGTCCGTATATCCTTTTTAAACACAAAAGACTAAAAGATTAAGTAAAGAATATATTCATTTACATAACAAAATGTCAAATAGCTTTCAATCAAACAAGTAAATAGCTATCCAACATTCTAACAAAACAATCATTCAATTTTTCAACAAAAAGCTGCCAAAATTTTTTACTTTTCTATCAATCAGAGGCAATGAGCAACATATAATTCCAAAATCAAGAAGTTTAATCATTCCAAATCAAGATTCTACTAACCGCAATTATCGCATAAAACATGCAACATCATGAGAATCGTTAGAATAAAGATGAGGCAGAAAATGGGGGGCAAGGTTCCCTCATTTTCCTGCCAAAAAAGGAAAAAAGAGAAAAACGAGAGTAGCAGAAAACATAAACCAGAAGAAGTGAAGAAGAAGAAGAAGAAGAAGAAGAAGAAGAAGAAGAAGAAGAAGAAGAGGAAGAAAGTTGTGAAAGTCAACCATGGACTTTGAGGTAGGGAGTGCTAGGGCTAGGGAATTAGGATAGGGTGATTAAATAACACGGTAAGGTTGTGACACAAGCAATTTGACCTTGTATTGGCGTTTGCCCTAATTGAAAAGGATAGTGTTGTACTCCAAATTATTGAAAATGGTGGTACTGTACCCCTTGTAGTCATAGTAATTTATAGATCCTCCTTCAATGGCTTGAGAGTCCTAGCCTCCCTTACCCAAAGGAGCCCATGTCTCCCTCAAGCCTGCATATATACCTCTAAGTGAGAATTTGCCTAAAGGAGAGCCCCAAATTACATTTTTTCTCTTCAAGGTACAATACTCAGTCGTTATCTGGTTCCATATCTATTTTACCTCATAGTCTGCCATTATTGAGAGCCAACTATTACCTCTGCTCAAGTATTCCAGTATTTCTCATTCGGTTATAGGAAATCATTAGAGAGGAGTTCCACTTAAATCGATTACAGTCATGCCAAAAGTTGGTACTTGTGTCCTTTAATGAATCTGATGTCTTACAAGCAGAGCCTTCTCCTATTATGTACGGATTGCAAAACCCAATTCCCCAAGATCATCTTGACTCCCATTGTTCATAACAATTTCTCCGTTACATAATGGGAGCAGCATGCAGTGTTCAATACTGTAAAGTTATGAAGACTTTATCCTTCTTTTCAAGATATTGGGATTTTGAGCTAATGCGTCATGGATGCATGCAGTGTAGTCAAGGCAACCGCTTAGGTGCGCCTCAATGCGTTTTTACTAAATTCTGCCTCAAAGTGAGGCAATGTGGTGCGGTGAAATGAGGCGTCCGCCTCGCTTTGCCTCACCTCACCGCCTCAACCCAAAAAAGTATTGCAGCCAGCCCAATTGTAGCCCATTTACAACCCATTTGAAGCCCAATTGCAACAAAAAGAGGTTGTAACCTGCTCTATAATAGGATTTTATGTTTCTTGGTGTAATATTTGATAAAACGTTTTTAAGTTTTGATAAATTTGTCACACTTTTATTTATTATTTTTTCGAGAAAACATATGATGTTTTGATCAGTCTTTGATCAACGTCAATCTTGATTTTTCATAGCATAGTTCAATGATTTGTTTTTGGAATACCGATAGTGATCATACTTGTGAATTTTTACCAACCATTCCAATAATTTCTTCTAAAAATGTTCAATATTCTCAAGTTCATATTCCTTCAAGATTATTGATTTTTAATAATTTAGTGAATGTTTGCAAGCTATGCAATTAATGCGGAAAGCGGTCGCAATGTGGTCAGGATCGCATTACGATTAAGCGGGAATAGTCGGATTTTAGCGGTCAATTTTTTCAAAGCATATATTTTTTAAATTTAATCAGAGTCATAGATTTCAAAAATAAATAAATAATCAAAATGGTGTAAATTTGTAATCATAGTCATATATTACTTTACTAATTAATCAAATGAATTTAATTTTGCAGGTTGCAACACTTATAGTTACCTGGACTTGTTTACGAACAACCAGCGCAGCGAAAACAACTGATAGCAAGAGCAGGAACTGATAACAATAACCCCACAGCAAGAACTGCAAACAATAAGAGTATGAAGTCAAGAGTTATAAGTAACAACAACAAAAAATAAAGCAACAAAATATCTCTGCAATAAAAATCAGTACCCATGTATACTTGGTTTTACAAATTAAGTATGCTTGGTTTTTACAAAATTAAAAATTTTACAAACTTAGTAATCATCTCTGCAAGTATGCTTGGTTTTACAAACTAAGAAATTTTGGATGATTTTACAAACTAAGAAATTGTAGCACCATTCTGATGATTTACAAACTAAGAAATTATGGCAAACATTCTGAGAATGATCATTTTTACACTCCTCAAAAGATCTGCTGGTGGAGAGGAACCGCAAAAACAAAAAGTAGGCATGAAAAATAAAAAGGGAAGAGGTGACAGTCGAAGCTTCTTCGCCGTCACCGGGAGGAGATGGAAGGGGAAGAGGGACTGGGAAGAGAGGGAGTCGAGTCGACATACCTGATTTGGGTTGATTCGGTTGAAGAAATGGAGGAAAAAGGGCATCGAGCCCTCGAGGTCAGATCATACCTCTTCTTCTTCAGTTCTTCGTCTCTTATTCTTCACCTTATTGTCGTCTATTCTTCTTCTTCTTCAGTCTTCAGCTGCAAAGATCAGATCAGATCTCTTCTTCAGTTCTTCATATTTTCTTTTTCTTCAGCTTTTCTTCGTCACTTCTTCTTCTTCTTCTTCAGTCTTCAGCTGCAAATATCAGATATGATTGGGTTAGTTTTTTTATTATTTTTTTAATATACACAGACCAAAAAATCGGCGAGTCAACCAGGCTGATTTTGCTCTATCCGATTAATGCCAACCGAGTTAACCTTATGTGATTCGGGCCAACCCCACAGAACGACTAATCGCCAATTAAATGTCGATTATTTACCGCATTAATAGCATAGTTTGCAAGCTACTTGACACTTATGTAGCGCATCTTTTCGCTACAACTTTATTATATTTCCATTTTGATTCTAGGTAGTTGTGTCATTTTTTTTTACATATTTGCTTATGATACTTATCAAAATGATATGTATATTACTATGTTGAATATGTTTTAATTTATTATAAAAAAAATCTTTTAAAATGTTAAGACTGTCTCACTTCACTGAGGCGATCCTCGCCTCACGCCTCACGCCTCAGGCGTTTTCAGGCTCGTTCGCCTCGGCCTCAATGCCTTAACTACAATGGACGCATGCTAGTATAGTAGTGTTGCTACTTGCTAGGATGTGGACGGCCTGCACAAGAAGGATGCTTAAAATTTTCAGTATCTTTAATCAGGTGGTCTTGCAAACATTATATCAATCAAGGCCAAGGATTGTGATTTCGTTTTTTGAGTTAATTTAGGTCTCTTGATTTTAAGAAATATTTCAAGAATTATTTCGGTGTGTAAACAAAAACGTAAAAATGAGTATACATGAAATATATATAGTGAATATCGAGGGTATATGAAATATGTGAAAAAAGGTGCAAGTAAATAAATCTGGTAAACATATTAAATGAAGCCTAAATAGTAAGAAATAAAATAAACATGAAATCAATATATAATTAGAAAATCAATGGGTGGTTTCAAAAATCAATAAATAAGTAGAAGAAATGATAATTAGAAAATCAAGGGGGTGGTTTAAACATCAATAAATATTTAGAAGAAATGATAATTAGAAAAAAAAAAAAAAAAAAAAAAAAAAAAAAAAACCTGAAATTTATGGAAGCGAAAAAAAACCTCGAAAAACTGTAATTTTTGATAGCTACTTTTTGTATTTTTACGGAAAAACAAAATTTATGAAAAAATTTTGAAATTTACGAAAAAAAATTTGAAATTTACAAAAAAACCTTGAAATTTTTTGAAAAAAAAACCTCAAAAAAATGTAAAATTTTTTTCTCCCTTTTTCTTTTCATAATTTCAAAAAAAATGAAATTTTCGACGCGAAAACGCAATCCTTGATCAAGACCACGGAATTTGACTTTTCAAGTCTAGTTGCATACACCTAGATGAGTAGTAGGAACCACATTAATAAAACCAGCAATGTTTTGTAGATTCTATTACTTCCTGTTTTAGGCAGCCTTTAGCATAATCTTTCTCTGGATTGAATAGGCTGGAACTTTTGGAGAACTTGTAGAAGTTCATGATAATAAAGTTTATATTTCTCTAGATTGAATCGGCTGGAACTTTTGGAGAACTTGCAGAAGTTCGTGATAATAAAGTTTGTATTTCTCAAGGCGAAGTTCAAGTCTGACAAAAATTATAAGGTGATCTGCAAGACAGGCTTGCAATCATTAGGGATTGACACTTCAAATATAATCTTCCATGACTGCATAAACATACAAAATGAGCTTCAATGGTAGTCGCAAAAAGAAAAGGAGAGATGGAATTTCATTTTGAACCCTATCGATTAGGAAACTCATACAAGAACACTTGGGATGTGTTTAACGATTCAAGTTGTTTGTTGCGTTGGAAACGATGAGCCACTACCACTAAAGAACACAGGGCTTATCTCGCAATTGGTTGTTGGTTGGTCATAGATGCAGGGATTATATAGGAGTACATATGCAAGTGCGAACATACTCAATGCATTTTGGAGGAATCCTTCTTCCTAAACTGTAGATCATAGCTTGCAAATTATTACTATTGGGATTTTTGTTATCCACATAGAGAGTTAATCTATACATGGATGCCTGCCTGTTATTGCAGTTACATTTATCAGGCTTGTAAAAGAAAAAGTAAAAACCAATTTCACACTACACTAAATTGACATTTTTGTAACAACTCTCAAAACAGTAATACTTTTGAGCTATAACAATCTACAAAACAATTTTAAATATTCTCAAAACAATAATTGTATCATCATGAATAGTATGGTCCTACAAGTGATACTATTCATGGTGATCTAATTTATTGTATCACTTTTTTTGTGTAACTGTTTTTTATTTTTTTGGCTAAATTTAATTTTGACTTGAAATTGTTTGTTGGATTGTAACAGTTCAAAAGTGTTACTATTTTGAAAGTTGTTCCAAATATGTCAATTTGGTGTAGTGTCGCTCTCATCCATTGCTAAAAACACTTCAACTATTCCATTTGATGCCTCTAGGTATTACGAATTTCTTGTGCACATCTCGAAATATGTTTCTGCTCAGATCTGGCACTTAACACATGTAGCTATCCTACTCAGTTATTTTTCTTAATGTTTTGTCAGATCTACTTTAGCATGGTGAAGTGTGTTATTGGAACTCACTGCTTTAACGGGTGGCTTTTGGGATCATGAAATATGAATTGTAATTTTTCGTCATAACGTTGTTATTGACATGTCAAGATATCATTTTTCATTTTGTTTTCAAGTATGTTGAGGGGCGAGGGTCAATAAAAGAAGCATGATACTGTTGTCCTTTCCTCATTATTTTACTTTGGATCTTTATTTTTACTGTTCGTTGTTTCTTATTATCCATTAATCATATATCTTATCAGATCTCAGCAAAGGAAGATAAGCATAAAAAGGAGGTGATGCTATTAGCTGTAAACCGCAAGCATGCTGACTACACATCTTTGATCAGACCAGAGAAACGTCAATCTGATATGGTTAACCACATGAGTGATTCCAAGGCCGATGAAGGTCGACAGCAGAAATCACAGCTCGAAGTGACAGAGGATTACAAATCTAGTCTGCATGTTAATCGCATTTTCGCCTCTGTAGGGGCTGATACTGAAAGCGTCTATAGTGCTTCTGAAGCTACTGATATTGCCTTCAGGTATGTTGAGAATGAAAAATTGGTTAAACCAACAGATAAGGCCATTGTGATTTTGGATCCAATATTATGTGATGCTCTCTACAAGGGAGCTGTTAAAAAAGGTTCCACTTATCCTACGGAGATTCATAAGAAGGATCTAGGAGTTGTACTTCTAAGTCGGATGCAAGTGTACCATAGAGTAACAAGAGGAACTGAATCAGTTTTGCGGAAGGGTGCTCTCAAAACAGTTCAGATAATGACAGAACGTCGGCAGGGGAATAAGAAAGTGACAAGAGTATCAGGTTTGGAATCATTTTTATTGGATGCAGAAGCATTGGCATCGGAGCTGCAAAAGAAGTTTGCATGCAGTACGACAGTGGCAGAGCTACCAGGTAGGCATTCTGCCTCTACGTACGTAGGGTTTATATTACAAACTAGCATATTGTTTGTATTTGCATAATCAAATTAATTTGAAAATAACTCCACCACTTTAGTTAGGGTTATTTTATGTTGGTCCTTAGTTATATGACAAAATTAGGGTCAAGTCCCAAGTAAACATTGAAGTTTGTCCTAAACTCGTTAATTGACTAGACTTTAAATTGTAGTAAGTAAACATGTGCCAACATTTCAGACAACATTGCCCTTATGTAACCACCTAAATGAGCGTATTTTGAATTGGATGTGTCAGGAACAGTTCTTTTTATTTCTTTGGCTATTAGAGTTGGTCGAGGTTTGTGTTACCTAGCCACATCAGGTGGTTATCTGAAATGCTACCACATGCTTACTTATCGACTAAATTGTTGTTAATGCTAGTCAAGAGTTTTAGGACCAAGACCAACTTCAGGTTCACTTATGACTTGACCCTAATTTCAACCACCATCTAAATACCCGTTTTAGATTATTTTTTATTTTGATAATAGAAGGTAAAACTTTTGTTGATTCTCAACCCGACTAATACACATGCAACCTTAAAACATTAAGGCTCCAACCACCACCCTCTATCCCTCCACCCCACCCCTTCTCCAACCTCTTGTCCCGTCGAACCAAGAGTACAAACAACTTCATTTGGGTCCTTAGCCATCTCTACTATTGCTGCCCTGAAGCGGAAGAAGAGCACCAATAGGACAACTTGATCCCACCAGATATCAAGCTCAACTTGTCTAGATCATAAGGGGATTTTACAATCTTCAAGTGGGTAGTGTCGTGGGGGTCCAAGTGAAAGTTAACCCTGATTTAGCCTTCACAGGGAGCCAACAAGGATATGGTCCAATTGGAAGATAGTGATAATAATGGGTATGATCGTTTGCACTGATGATTGATACGTTAGTGTGGATGCTAGCGGTTTGGGTTCTCTTGAGCGTAGAGACGTCCGAAGTTTCGGTCAACATAACTTTGATTCAAGAATCCAAGTTTCATGTGTTGGATCAAGTGTTCGTCAAAGATACTTGGGGAAGGAATTTTTTCAATGGGAGTTCATTGAAGCAATTGTAATTTTGGTGGGTTAATCACCATTTGAACAATGGCAACTTGGCTCTTGGGAGCCAACTTTAATGTGTTTCTACGTCATGTCTAGTGGAGAAGTAGAGGAAGAATCTCTAGGAAGATGAGAGATTTCAGTCAGCTCATTGAAGACTTCAAGCTTGGGAGAATTTTTTCTTGAAGGGGCAAGTACACTTGACTTGAGTAGTCCCATCTAACTCTTAGAATTAACATTTTGGGGAATTCTCAAAAAACTTAGGGTGTGTTTTGGTTACATGGAATCCATGGGAGGACCAATTGTGTTATAAAGGAAAGTTTGATCAAAATGTGGTGGATCACTCATTATGAATTCTAGATTTTGATCAAAGGTGGGAGTTAAACTCCAATCAAACATGGGAATCCAATTCTTTGGGGGGAGGGGGTAGGTTGTTTGGGGCATGATGTGGGACAAAATGTTATCAACCGCTTTGGGAACCTCGGGAATCGCAACGAAGTTAAGGCGGAACTATCATTTTTTTAAATTATTTTGTATGTTGTCATTACATTATTCCCTTTAATTCAAATAAACACATACTAATAATAAACATATCTCATAAGCCATAATGAACAACATGTAACTCAATTCATAACAAAACAAGACCAAGGTTTAAAAAATCTTAATCGGGAATTGAGACATAGCCTTTTCATGAGTGTGAGGTGTAAGCCTTACTTAATCATTTGGATCAATTGGCATTGATATTTTCTTTGTTTTTTATGAAACAGCTTGGTATCCAATTAGTTGAAATTCTTGAAGCTTTGAAGAATGAAGACAATTACCATATGGCCACTTGCTGACTTAGTGACTTATTAGTTGATTCACTTTTGAGTTGATTAAGTGATTCACTTGTTTGATACAATCAATAGTCTTCTCTTCCATTTGAGGCTATACAACTAAACTAGAGACTTCTTAAAAAGACTTATCTTCTGCATCTACCCCATACCTTTCATCTTCCGGCAAACAAAGGGCTAAAGGGTCAAATTGAGTTGTTTTTAATCAACTATTGTAATACCTATGAGGCGTAATCTCAGTTGGTTAACCATAAGCCTCGCACCTCCAATCGTACTTGTGACACCGGGCAGAATAGCGATTATTCTGCAGGCTAATAGCAACAGATAATTGACAGGGAAGAACACAAGAAGATTACCCAAAAACACAGAGAAAATAACTCTAATGTTTAATCAAATTACTCAAATCAAAGGTATCTCTCAAATCAGCCCACAAGTCAGGTTTTATAGCTAAAACTCATCAATATTGGAATTTTACCAAAAATGGCAATAACCCAATAATCATGTTAAAATAAAATACGTAATAAAAGAAATATACTGCTAGAAATCTGGCCCAAATTGGGTTCAGAATCACTTCCTAAACAATGATTGAAATATTACTATAAAGGGAAATAAAGTACTAAATTTGTGGATTCGAAAGGGGAAACGGTGGATTTTAGCCTCGAAAAGATGTGCAACGAGCGTAGCTGGTTGACCACGACGTGCGCGATTCTGATACTTGTAGCCAAAGTTATGGCCAAAATACTAAAACGCACCCAAAATTGCCAAATTTGAAATAGAATTATGTTTTCCTGCTATTCTTGCGCTGATCTGATAATTCGAGATATCTTAGTGTTAATAATGTGCTATCTGATAGCTCAGCATCATCTGACTCGGATCCTCCTGCATCAACTTGACAATGACTTTTTAAACCATGAAAATACATTTAATTTTATACAACATTGTGTCTTTAAACGAAGGCCCAATCTAGTAAATTGCTAAACTAATAACCCATTGATCATAAGTTGCTCAAGTATTCTCATCATTCCCCGATTCAATGTCATCATTCTCGTTTTTGTCGTTGTGGGAGGGAAGGAAGAAGAAGACCCGAGTGGACTTTAGAATTTGAACTCAAAGTTGAGTTGAATTGAGAGAAGGGAGCGAGAAGAGAGGAAGAAGAAGAAATAAGGAAACTTTATCACTTAATTGATGGATCCATCAAGAAGGGAGTTCGAACTTGGATTCCTCATTGTCAATTTAGGATGGTTTGTTCCTCAATTAGGTTTCAGTAGGTGTATTTATATTATAAGTTATTAAAGTGGCAAAAAATTGGTGATTAATCGCAATTCGGGGTTTGACCGAACAGAACTGGATGAAATCAGTTGAGGTTTATCAAAAGTCACCGATTAATTGGCAAAAAATCAGCGAGTCACCGATTAATCGGTCCAACCGACTCGTTATGTTGGAAAGTTAATTGTTTGTAGGGATATAAATGTTACAACCTGCAAAATAAATTCATTTGATTAATTAGTAAAGTAATATATGATTATGATTAATTAGTAAAGTAATATATGATTACAAATTTACATCATTTTGATTAATTATTTATTTTTGTAATCTATGACTATGATTAAATTTTAAAAATATATGATTTGAAATAATTGACTGATTAATCCCGCTTAATTGTAATTCTGTTCTCGACCGCACTGCGACCACTTTCCGATTTAACTGCATAGTTGATATTAAACACTAATTAGTTAATATTAAACTAAATAAAGTATTAGTAGGCTATTAATTATTTTTACTTATTTAAATCTTTAACATGCTTTTTTTACCATCCCAATTGAAGCGTGCCTTAACTAAAGTACTGCGTTGCAATGCCAGGAAGAGCGAAAACCTTTTTAGGCGTGATTTGTTCGAAGCGAAACATCATGTTCAAGAAATAGAGCTTCAGTAGTCACAATGCCACTGCAATGGAGCTTCAAACACCATAGGTGTTACTCATTAGGGACAACTTAATTTTGGAAGAGGATTAAATAGTAGTGCACATGTGAACTTCTACAAATATCTATTCTCAGAACCAGAGTATTGGAAACCCCCTGGATGGATTAGATTTCAATTCTATTGAGGGCAGTAAATGAATGTTGTTGGCCTTCAAAGCTGAAATCAAATTAGTGAATGCTCATCTGGCCAAAGATATATCTCCTAGCATTGACATGTACTTGATTGAATTTCTTGTGATGTTTTAGAACATCATCCAAGAGGAGTTCTTGAGAATGGTGGTTGACTTTAATAGGAATTATTTTCTTGATTGATATCTCAATTCAACTTGATAACTCTGATTACGAAATCCACAGAGGCCATGAAGATCGATGAATTCAGACCTTGAATAGCAAAATCTTTTCCAAGGTGTTAGCCTCAAGGTTGAAAACTAAGGGTCTCCCACCAATAGCAACATCTCGATGGTCCCTCATAGCCAACAAGTTGATTGATGCTCAGTTGAGCCAAGGCATTGATGGACTGGAGTTTTATTTTTTTCGGAGTTTGGGAATAATTGGATTAGCTGGATTTCTACTGTTCTAAGCACCAACTCCATAAATGTCAACGGGTCTCTGAGAGGTTTCTTTCACGTTTCTATGGATATTCGCCATGGGATCCTTTATTTCCCTTCCTGATAACCATTATCGGGGAGGCCCTCATGTATGTTGTTTTAGTATGCTTGCATCCCAATATGCAATACACAGATGATGCTTGTGATCCTTTTGTTGACCAGCTCCACTTTATTAGATCGGCTCTAGTTTGAAGATTAATTTTCGTAAGTTCATAATCTTTGTATCTAAGCTAGCCACCAGTAACATCATTGAGTGCATGATGTCGACCACCTCCATGTGGGTCTCAATCGGGAAGGATATGGAGAAATTTGAAGGAGTTTCTTTTGAGTCAAGTGGCAGTTGGTGTGTAGTCCTAAGGAGTATATGTAGGGATTAGTCAAGTGTATAGGGGATTAGTTGAGTATATAGGGAATTAGTGGTTAGTCGAGAGCTTTCAACCTAGCGCTTGCCAACTAAATGGTTATGGAGATTCAAAGTTGAAGAGCAGGCACTTGAGCGAAAAATAATCGGAGTAGAGTATGGTTTAGAGCCTCCTACTTGGTCCTCCAAACTCCTTGCCCATACGCTTGCGTGTTTTGGTAGCCAACGTATGTTCCAACCAAAAATCACTTTCAAGTTTGGTAGAGGCAATTGTGTACTTTTTTGGTCGGATAAATGGCTAAACGCCAGGGTGCTCTCAAGGAAGATCTTGAAATGTGTTTTTTTCTTCTCTGACGAACAAGACGTCAAGTTTTAGAGTTCTTTCAGAGATTGGCAATTGTTAATGAAACCGCATGGGATATAGATTCTAGAAGATCGCTTAATGACTACGAAGTCTAACAAGTAGCTGAACTGCTCTTCTCCTTTTATGAATCTAAACCAAGATTTTCGGTAAAGTCCATGAGTTTTGCGTCAAGGCCTGCTATGAAGGTTAGAACGCTGTGTTGGAGTCCCCTCTTCTGCAAATCCAAACTTCTGTCTGTGTTGATCCCTCCTCGGCTCAATTTTCTTGTTTGGTTGGTCTCCCATGCTTATATCCTCACGATCGACAACCTTGTTAGTGGAGGTCTGTTGTCACGGCTCATAGTTGCCATGTTTGCCAGCTTCATCAAGGGAACATTCCATCCAACTCCTCTCATTCTATTTGGATAGCTTAGTCTTTGATGTGAGCAGGTCCCTCCCTCGTAGGATGTATTTTAGGGTGTATTTAGAATAATGTGCACTGGTTCAATTTCAAATACTTTTCCTCTAAAGGCTGGTGGTTGTGGGAGCATCTCTTTGTGGCCACCTTCCGAGTAGACCTGTCAATGGATCCGATTTTATTTCAAATTCCCTAGCCCGATGAATTAGTGGACCACATATGGATTTGATTTTGATCAGATGATAATCTGATTTTATATGTTTTATATTTTTTTTACAAGTATATTATATAGGAATCCTTTGTAAAAACGGATTTTATATGTTTTATATTTTTTTTACAAGTATTTTATATGTTTTATACACGGTTAATCATGTATAACAAATTAAAAATAATGGAACTCCGATCGGATCGGATTGAATATTTTTCTTTATCAAAACGGATGGGATACAAGCTATAGTCAATCTGATCCATATCCAATACGTTTACAGGTCTACTTGGAGTGTCGTAGACAGAGCGCAAAAGGCGCATGAAAAGAGAGCCCTCCTTGGATTTGCGAGAGATTTAAAATCTGTGTGTGGTGATGTGGGGCATTTTATGAAAAATTCATATGATGTAGTGGACTTGTGAAAACTTTCATATGTTGGACATGTAATTGGACACTCCAAAGCATGGGTCAAAATATCGTCGATTGATTTATATTTCTATTTTCACACCATTTCCATATGAGCTTTGACATGTGCATGCAAGCTTTATGTGGTATTAATGGGTTTACAAATCTACTTTTCTCTATCCTTTGTTGTAACCAATTCAATTTGGAGTTGATGTATCAACTTGAGAAGCCAACTAGATATTATGGTTGGATCTGCCATCAAGAATTCGCATTTGAAGGGCATGTTAGTGTTAAAGACCGGGTTTCTAATGCTGAATTTTTTGCCTCTTTTTTATATGCCAAGTGCCATTCTAACAAATGAAAAATAAAAAAGAAGGCGGGTGTCATTTCTCTTAATGATCGAAATTGGAAAAGATTTCATGAAAGAAATCATAACAGGAATTCGGCAATCAATGTATGAGTTTAATTGGAGTTGTGTAGTGTTTGTGAGAGAGCTATCAACTCATAAAAATTGCCTTTCAGAATCTTGGAGTTAGCAGCTTCCAAATTGCATACCAGCAATGATGTGATTGAGATAGAACCGAAGAGTTGATAAGGTACTTCTTTGAATTTTGATTGGTATTTGGATCATTAGATGAGGAAAGGCTAGATGGTTTTGGAAGATCAAAATTCTAAATGTCGAGGAAACCAGCGAGGGAAGTGAGGTGGACGGGGGTGAACCGTTCACCCCCTCGGGATGTGTGCGCAAAAAACGACGGCCCGCATCCCGAGGGGGTGAATGGTTCACCCCCCTCCACCTCACTTCCCTCGCTCATTTCCTCGCCATGTAGAATTGCTCTTTGGAAGATGAGGACCCTGACCTTACTAGAGCAACTTCCTTTACATATGTTTACCCTTGGAATTGACTTAGGGGAGCCCTCGAGGGTCACCAGCAAGGATGAGGATAATTGGTTGCAATATGCAAGGGGCTGCCCTGGGATCAACAACGACATCACGTACTTGTCATATGTTATTGCCGATAATGAAGTCGATGATTATGATCAAGCCTGATTTGGGTGTATGGTTATTATCATCTGCACTCTTTAAACTACTTGAACATGAGGACATTCCAGACCTTTAACTAACTGCTAAGAAAATTGAGTTTTTTTTTAATTATAATTAAAGTTAAATGTCATTCATAAAGTTAATCACTTTAATGCATAGATAATATGCAAAATATGGAATAAAATTTTGGGTAAAATTGATGTTGGTCCCTTGTATCATGCTCCAAAGAACACTTCATACTTGCATCAATCAACTTTCTCACATATCCTTCAAATTTCAATTCTTTAGACATGTTTAAGTATATTGTAGGAAGATAGTATAAGCACTATTGATCTATAAGAATAACTTGCTTGATCTATAAGCACTATTGATCTATAAAAAATAAAAAATAAAAAATAAATAAAAAAAAACACTATTGATCTATAAGAGAGAAATATGACTAATAAAATGGAGACATAGTAGAAAAATAAATAAATTGGAGATCATAGTAGAAAAATAATTATAAATAAGTCAACCGTACAGGTTTAAGTCGAAGCATGACATTTTGGCATAGGCGCCAACGAATAACTTGCTTGATGATGCATCAGGATGTTGCTACAGCTGGCCAGTGTCGTGAGTTCTTACTTGCAACTAGACCCGAGTCATTGTGATGTTATTAAAGACATCATGCCCAAATCTTGTGCTTATATTTTTCATATTCGTATAGAATAGGGCCCGAGATTTTTACTTGGTACAAGTATTCAACTGATTTCTCCTCATATATGCAACATATGGGCAAGGTTACCAATCAAAATACTAGCCTATTAGTTTGAGTGAATATGTATCCAAGCTGTACGCATTCTCCATCCAAATGCGAGACTAACTAATCCGTGGAAGGGTGTGTTTTCATGCCGATAGTGGGTCCCATGTGGTATGGTGGATGTACAGACATTGTGGCTCAGTAGTGTGTGGTAGGGGTGGGCACGGGACGGGATGGGACGAGATATACCCATCCCTATCCCATCCCGTTCAGCTATTCAATCACTAGTCATACCAAAAAAAACTCCCAGGTTTTAACTTTACAAACCTCGATGCAACAAACTACAACCTTTACTACAGTCGAACATTTGGGTGCACTACATCTATACCCAATAACGATTTTGAAATGTACTGCATCAGAAACCATTTCTTTGAGATGGCAATCAAAGACCATAATTAATCAGATTAAGCAAATGTAAGCATTTCCAGAACTGTATACTATGAGCTTAAACAAAACCAAAGATAATGACCAGTAATACCTGAGGATGAGCTATCGCTTCACTGGACTCTTTAGCAACATTTAGGTAGATCCTGGATGAGTACTTTTGATCCAGTTGGTTCAATCAAGGCAAAAATCCATATGGTACTTGTGATCCAGTTGGTTCAATAAGGGCAAAAATCCATCATTCGATGGCATAATCAGGAAACCATTTAGGTAGATCCTGGATGAGTATCTATAACAAATGGGTTATTTAAAAAAGTGTAAGTAAGATGTTGACAGCTAGCAATTTTGATTCCTTGACACAACTCAATGGATTTAAAGGTCCTCATTTTACAGTGAGAAGTGCTATTAGATGTAAAGCATTTGTTCTAGTGAAATTGAATAACTAAGACATTATAAAACTACGCTCTAAAACTGAACTGCCTAGCATTAAATACTTGGATAAAATGAGTGAAATAAAATAAATATTTAAGCTTAGGTAGCAGTTACACCCCAAGGAAGGGTAACTTATTAGCTTCACGCATAGCAACCCGTTCAGCAACATCACCTGTCAAACTATTGCTAATAAGATTAGCTGACTGTCCTCCTGCAGCAGAAACATGTAGATTTAGATGCCATTTCACAATATATATTAGTTTGATTAACATCACCTGTCAAACTATTAATTTGTATGGGCATCACAATTCTAAAATAAATAATTAAATAAAAAGATTAATAAATTAGTTCGGGACGGGACGGGATTGAAAATCTTCATCTCATCCCATCCCATTCTAGATCGGGACGGGACGGGATCGGGATGAAATTATTCAATCCTATTAAGACCCGGAAAAATCGGGACGGGAACGGGATCGTGGGATGGGATGCCCACCCCTAGTGTGTGGGATGAGTAATTCTTCCTGGCCTGGGAAACCAGCGAGGTTGCTGCCTGGGGGGGAGATTTTACACTTTTGCCCCCCCCCTTTTTAAACACCTTTTCCAAAAGGTTGTTAAAGAGGGGGGGCAAAAGGGTAAATTTGCCCCCCCCCCCCCCGGCAGCAACCTCGCTGGTTTTTCCCAGGACAACTAGAATTTCGGGTGTGGGATAACTGCGAAAAGGGCGTTGCAGGAATTGGATAGATGAAAATGCCACAAATCAAGTTTAATTTTGTATGGATGGATAATGGTTGATCTATGGTATGTATGGGCTTTGGGACCTACGGGCTAAATCTTTTGGGTTAGAGACCAAGCCCATGAAATACCACTAACTTTTTCGTATGCTGTATAATAGGGGTAGGCATTTAGGACTGAAAGCCCGGACCGAACCGACAACCGGACCGATCGGGTCGGTTCGGATCGGTTTTTATTAATTATAAATATTTCGATTTTAAAAGCCCGGCCCGGCCAGAAGTTTCTGGTCCGGGCCTCGATTTCCATTTCTGAAACCCGTCGAATAATCGGCCCGACTCCTCGACTCCCTGTGCTGTGCCACGTGAAAATGGAAACTGTCCAACACCGTCCTTCAATTCATGCTTTCATATTTTTTTAAGTATACTTTCATACTTCAATTCTCTCCCTGTCTGACACCGTCCTTCAATTCAATTTCAACCCAAAATGACAAAATGGAGAGAGCAGGGCGAGAGCAGGGAGATGATGCTTGGAGATGATGCTAATGATGCGAGAGCAGGGAGATGCTGCTGCTGATGCGGTATGATGCTGCGAGAGCAGGGAGATGATGTTGATGATGCGAGAGCAGGGAGATGATGCTGATGTGGTCTGATGATGCGAGAACAGGGAGATGATGCTGCTGATGCGGTCTGATGATGCTGATGCGTACTTAAAGAGATAAGGAAACTGATGAAACAGACCATTTTTTTTGTCAATTCATTCAGTTTTTGTCTTCTTGGGATCATGATATCGAAGTGTCTGAGATGGTTTTTCAGTACGAATAAACTCAGAAACACTGTATTTTTTTACTTTTGATCACCCTTTGGAGTGTATGCCACTTGATCTCAAAGTCAGTAACCGTGCTGAACACCATTTTGTCTCATTCTACAATGGTGGGGCGGTCTGATGCGGTCTGAAGAAGAAGAATAGAAGAAGAATGCGGATCTCGAATCTCAGATTTTTGGCCACACACAGTCAGTTTGAATGGAGAAATATGAGATCCATCCTGATGGTTTGATTTGTTTTGGATGTCATATTGTTTTCTTCTTCTTCTTAATGTACTGAGTGAATGAGTGAGTGGTTTGTGGCTGGTTGGGTGGTGGTGTAGTTGAGAGATGAGAGTTGTTGATATATTTGAGATCCTAGCTTTCTCACATCTGAACCGAGATCGACCCGATCCGACCCGAGAATTCGGTTAACTGAGATCCGGTTAACCGGCCTTATTTGGTTTGGGTTCGGTTTTCAAATTTCAATTTTAAAAAATTCGATCCGGGCTTCGGTTTTTGGTTTTCGGGCCGGTTACCCGGACTTGCCCAACCCTACTGTATAATAAGCATCTGCTCACTTTCTGAGACATGGAAAATTAGTGTGTGTGAATTAGGGGTGGGCATTTAGGATCGAAAACCTGGACCGAACCGACAACCGGACCGATCGGGTCGGTTCGGATCGGTTTTAATTAATTAAAAAAATTTCGGTTGTAAAAGCCCTGCCCAAAATTTCTGGTTCGGGCCTCGGTTTCCCTTTTTGAAACCCGTCGGGTAACCGGCCCGGCCCAGGTTAAATAGGTTAATGGTTGTTTCATTGTTAAGTTCTTGCAGTGTTGTTTCATTGAGACTCTCCTCACAGTGAAGGCGAAGCCGCGAAGGAGATCTCACAGCGACACAGCGCTGCAATCAAGTTTTCTTTCTTATTGATTATGTGGTTTTCAATGCAAACACGATAATCCTCTTATTGATTATGTGGTTTTCAATGCAGACACAATGAACAACTCCTGTCCCACTATCATCCGTAACATAGTTGTCCGCAACAACTCTGAATGCTACATCCATCTCAGATTCCACCAAGGGACCTTCCATATCTCTCTTTCTCTCTATTCCCTTCTTCATCTCATCACTCTCCATCTGATCGGCCGACTTCAACTTCTCCCGCTCTCAATTGTAAGATTCCGCCATGGAAGACATTTGTGATGGGAAGGACTACTCCTTCCTGAAAGAAGAAGAGAAGATGATCTCAGATCTTGATCAGATCTGAGATTCTTCAGAGATTTTTTTGCGATGATCAGATCATCCACACTCTCAGCTCTTGATCAGATCTGATCTCAGATCAGATCAGATCTTGATCCACCTTACAGACGAAGGGTCGAAGTCGAAGTATTTTTTGTAATTTTTTGTTGTATGGTCGAAGTCGAAGTATTTTTTGTTGATCCACCTTACAAACGAAGATCTTGTTGTATGGTTTTTATTTTATTTTTTGATATAATTTTTGTACGTATGATGAATGAAGTATTTTTTTTTTACTGTTCGAAGTATTTTTTTGCTCTTAGGACCGAGGCCGGCCCGAAACCGGCCCGTAAATCAGTTAACCGGTCAACTTGATCCGATTTCGGGTCTCATAAACACGGGCCCGAATTTCTCGGGGCAATTTTCGATTTTTAGCTTTTGGGCCGATTACCCGTACTTGCCCAGCCCTAGTGTGAATTAGGGAAAGTATGTATAAGTAGTAAAATGTTACAGTTACTACAGTGGTATTCTGAAACAGTGCGTCTAACATATAATATAGTATTTGTTAATCCTATTTTATTAAATATCTCTGTAGGTAAGAAGGGACATGAAGTGATAGTTCAAGGGGGTGTCATTGACGACCTTGCGAAACGCCTTCTAGAACATTACGCCATACCCAAGAGGTACATTGAAGTGCTTGATAAAACCAAACGGTAAGAAGTTAGTTGTGTACTTGTATTCCCTCAACTGAACCTTTTGGGTTGATGAGAAAAAACAAAATGTAAGAAAAGTGAACTTGATAGTGACCCAACAAACTTCCACGTTTGGCAGTGTTGAAAACTGCATCCCCTTAATTACATATTTTCGAGGGTTTTTCCAAAAATTTTAAGGTTTTTTTGTAAATTTCATTTTTTCGTGAAAATACAAAAATCGGCTACCAAAAATTTCATTTTTTTAGGATTTTTAAATAAAAATTTTTGGAATTTTTTTTCGTAAGTTTCTATGTTTTTTCTAATTATTATTAAATCACCCCTTAATTTTTTAAATATCATTTCTTCTAATTATATATTGACTTTTTTCAAACCACCCATTGATTTTTTTAATTATATATTGATTTCATTTTCTAATTATCATATTTGTTTAATTTCTTGGTATTTAGGTTTCATTTAATGTGTTTAATAGATTTATTTACTTGCATCTTATTTTTTTCAAATATTTCATATACCCTCGAAATTCATTATATATACATGTATCCTCGAAATTTTTACGTTTTTCTTTATACGTCGAAATATTTCTCAAATATTTGTTAAAATCAGGATACCAAAATTAACTCGAAAAATCAAATCACAATCCTTGTTCCAACGACAATTGGTTAGTATTCTTTCAATTGAGTGTGATACGACAATACCCAACAGTTTGAATAGTTGGAATTAGACCATCATTGCCTCGAGAATGGCCGTGACAATCGTGTCAATATAATCCATTTGGAAACAATGCATGGCAACTTTGGTTGGTGATCGGACCTTTAGTCCAAAGACTCATTCTTCGTTCTCGTTGTTAATCTTCTGGAATTTGTTGAGTCAACGTTACTTTCATTGACATTTTTCATTGCTATGTACACCCACATTTTCCTCATAGTACCACCATGTTTTTCCTTCCAAAACATTTCAAAATTTCCTCTTTATACCACCCATTAGAAAGAGAGAAAAAAATTCGTGAGTTTCATCAGAAAGCTAGAACTCTCTCTAGGGCACATACACGAACTCCCCTCCCCAACCGTCTATAGGCCATTTCTTTTACCTCCTTTGCTTATTTTCATCGTTCACTCAAATATGTTCCTTGATTTGGAGCGTTCTGTGTGTTTTGAAAGCTTACAAGCTTGAAAATAAAGGGGATTGGTTGAAGGTGAAGATGATTGTGGATGGACGAAGCTCGAAGATGCATGATATATGAGAAAATGAAAGGGGTGAAGCCTTTGTGAGTTCCCAAAGTGTTCCAAAAGCTTTGAAGATGAGTTTGGTTGTGGGATGAGAACAAGGAATGTGATTTCTCGAAAAATGTCGAAATTTCACGAAATATTTTTTTTTCAAAGTATCAAAAAATTTTCAAAAATCCATAATATTTATTTTTTTCATTAGGCTAATCTCAATTTCCGTACATTTTAACTCGTTATAACCTTAGCTTAGTATTAAAATTTTGTTATGTAAGTGATTCTTATGCAATATGCAGTTTATATAACATTATGAGTCTTGTGGGACTGTTTATGTAGTATGTAAGAGTTTAAAATGCTTAAATTATATTAATAACTTCAAAATTACAATCGAAAATTTGACGTTTTTTCTATACACAATGAGATATTTCTTAAAATCAACTTACCGAATTACCTCGAAAAAAGAAATCGCAACCCTTGGATAAAAGGTTGGTTGAAGGTGGAGAAGTACGGACATGGTTGAAGGGTGAAGCAGGTTGGTTGGTTGAAGATGGAGTTGAGGTTAGAGATGATTTTGGCTCGGCTAAAAGACACTCGCAAACCTCCGCTCGAGTTTTTTTTTTTTTTTTAAACTGAACGAAAAATTAATTGTACTACCACATATGAAAAGTTGTATCAATATAGAAACTCGACCAAAGGTTTGTGGGTATTATTTGTGGCACTTCAAACCCTTGGTCGAGTTTCTGTACTGATAAACGCAACTTTCCAATATGTGATGGTACAAAGTAATTTTTGTTTAGTTTAAAAAAAAAATTGATCCGGCAGACACTCGCTTGGATCAACTCGAACCAAATGATCTCCATCTCCAACCCAAATCACCTCCATCTCTAACCAATCTCCTCGATCTTCAACCAATCCTCTCAATCTTCAATTAACCACCTCCATATTCAACCAACCTTTTCCATTTTCACCAACACATCTCTTCAAAGTTGTTAGAATATCTTAATAACCTTCAAGCTTCATCTTCAACCTTAAGAAAGTTTCTAAATCACATTCAAACACTCAAAATCGAGCAAAGAGGCTCTAAAAACTGGTTCAAATCGAGCAATTAATGATTGTTAAAATATGGTTGAAATGATGAAAAAATGGTTGAAATCATGTTTAACCTAGAGAGGGGTCGAGTTTTTCAGCGAAACTTGCATGAATTTTTTTTTTTTTTGCAGGTGGAGAAATGTGGTGGCACAAAGCAAAACAATGTCTAACATGTAAACATGGTGCACCTGGAGGAAAGTTTGGGTGCACATAGCATCACCCTTATTGCTATAGTTTGTGAAACAAGTATAACCCCTATTAAATAACACAAACACTTCTACTGATAGACACCACCACCCACTTCTGCTTCTGAGGAAGAGGAGTGGTGCACCTCCTTCTTATCCCCTTCACCTTACTACCGTCACCACTCCTCCTCCTTTCCCCTTCACCACCACCACCTCGCCACTGCCACCACTCCTCCTCCTCTTCATCACCACCACCTCGCCATTGCCACCTCTCCTCCACTTTAACACCACCACCTCGCCATCGCCACCTCTTATCCTACCTCCTCCCATCTTTTTCTTCTTATTCTCTGATTTTTTTCCTCATTTTTTTGCCTTGTTTTTTTTCCTCCTTTGCCCTCACGGTGGTTCCTGCTAGTTGGGAACCCATACTCGCCGGAACCTCTGCGAGGGAAAAAAAATTTGTCAATGGTGCAACAAAAGCACAGTTAGCACCTCAGTTTGTAGAAAAAAATGTAGAAAACACTAAGATTTCTCATATCAATGGTGCAACAAGAACACGCTTACTGCCTCATTTTGTAAAAAAAATGATATGGGAAATGTGTCGATGGTGCAGTAAGAACACTATTGCCTCCCCAGTTTGTAAAAAGAATGCAGAAATCACTATTTTCAACTGTAAATATTGATCTTGTTGATAGCCAATTGTAAATGCTGGTGTCTGATCCGAAATGCCCATATGTTTAGTTTGTATATATAGGAAAATTGAGATGTTGGTTATATAATGAAGTTGGCTTGTGAATTAGCTTTGTATTAGTCTTCTCTTTAGACTACATGTCAAAGACTTTTGTGAGTATTTGCAATTGTATTTTCATTGCTTATAATATTTGCATGTATAGTATATAAAAACACAACAAAAACACTTCCATTTGCAGATTCGCTTCGCAAAATATTTTACTTTTTTCCTTCAAATTAAAAAAATAAAATTCTGCCTTTTAATTCCCGCTCAAGAATTCATCTACCAGAATGATCGAATAAAAAAAGAGAGAGGAGGTCTCCCTGTCTAAGACCTCTCGAGGATTTGAAAATAATCCTTGTAAGCTCTGAAACATAATTGATTAGTAAGAGTTTGTACCCAAACGCAGCGGCTCATGCGACCCTGTCCAAAATTTCTACAAAGACTATGACGCAGCAGTATATGTGAGGATAAGACAAATCCTCGCAGGATCCTTTGCGTTTGGTTAAAAAACCAGACTCTATCCATTTTTTTATTTTTTTTATTTTAATCTTTTTTTCATTTTTTTCAATTCCTATGGATTTGCTACAGTATTGACATATTTGATTTATTGCTAAACTCTACTTTTGACCTTCTCAAGTTAGGGTGTTCAAAAGTGGGGTTTAGCAATAAACCAAATATGTCAATAGTGTATCATACCCATAGGAATTGGCAAAAACCCAAAAACGGTTCAAATACAAAAATTGAAATTTTGGATAAAGTATGTTTTCTGTCCAAATACAGTGGTCACTGTGAGGATTTTGACAGAAAATAGACTCTGTCCATTTTTTTTGATTTTTTGTATTTGAATATTTGTTTTTTGATTTTTTCAATTCCTATGGGTTTGATACACTAATTGTATATTTGATTTATTGCTAAACCCCACTTTTGAACACCCCACTTTGAGAATGTCAAAAGTGGGGTTTAGCAATAAATCAAATATGTCAATACTGTAGCAAACCCATAGGAATTGAAAAAAAATATTCAAATAAAAAAATAAAAAATGGAGAGAGTGTTTTCTGTCCAAACACAGCGGCTCCTACTAGGATTTGTCTTATCCTCACACTTTCCGCTGCGTTTGGGCAAAAACTTGACTTTATTTCACACAATCGTGGAATTTCTCCGATTTTTAAGATCACATTCGCATCCATTTTCTGCGATTGTGAGTACTGGGCTCGCATTTGCAGCTGTGTTTGGGTATCTCAGAGAATGATTAGTTGTTATCCTCCTATTATTTCCACTTTTTCCTTTGTCTATGAAATTCAAACAGCCTTTTAGGAAGTGCTAATGCATACACATGGAAAAACCACCATAGTTGCATAATCACAAGAAAGTTACTTGGGAAGACAAATACAATTGCTTGGAAAGACTTATAGTTAGTTGCCTGAGAAGACAAATGTCATTTAAGTTGAGCATTGCAAAAGGGGAACAATCTATTAGTATTCATCACCAATTCAAGATAAAGAAGAGAAGATGAAGAGAAAAAAGGACAATGTTCAAAGAAGAAAACTCAGACGAATAATGAGATGAAATGGGCGATCCGGAAGACGACCACTCATCATCGTCTTCAGATGATGATGAGGATGATGATGAAGAGGACGATGATGAGGAAGAACAGTCAGATGAGGAAGAAGACAGTGAATCATCATCGTTTTCTAATGAGGACGATGATGATGGTGGAAATTTGTTAGTGGACTACTACTCCTCCGATAAAGAGGGTCGCGAACGTCACCCCTAAAGGACTTTATTGAATGTCTCCAAGACAAATAATGTATTTTTTGTATTTTGTTTTGTAATATTTAAAAATATTAATGTTTAATGTTTGCTTTTGTGTTTTTCTATTGTAATATATTTTTGTATTTCTAAAATTCCAATTTGTTTTTGTTAATTCTTGACATTTTGTTATGAAGAAAAAAAGAGAAGAAGAAGAAAATAAGATAGGAGAAGAAGAAAAAACACATAAGATGAAAAGAAGAAGAGATGGGGGAGAGAGGTGGAGGAAGAGGCCGGCGGTGTGGTAGTGCAGTTGATGGTGGCGGGGTGGTGGTGCAATTGGTGGTGGCAAGGTGGTAATGGTTCTTAATGGAAAAGAGAAGGAGAGAGGAAGAAGAAAAGAGGAGTTAGGTTTTTTTTTTTTTTTTTTTCCTTTTATAAGTGGTGTCCTTCAGTAGTGTTGGTGTCATTAAAAAAGATGGTGGTGTCCTTAAGAAAGTAGGGGTTAATGGTGTCCATCAGTAGAAGTTGTGGAGTAATTTAGCAAGGGCCAACAAGTATTTATTCAAGATGGTAAAATATGGATGGAGTGTTGGGGGTGAGACTCTAGTCCGGTCCAATTGAACCCACTAGCCACCAAGCAAGACTTGAATCCAACACCAATTTATGACTCAACCTCGAGCTAAAAAAGTGGAACAATTTAAGGTTGAGGGTAGTTGTCCGCCAATAGGCCATAACAAAATAATCCATTTTTATAGCATTTCACATGGCAGTTGCTATGTGTCATTGACACCACTAACAACACCACCTTTCTGTCTACTATCACCACCTTTCTTCTCATCTTCTCCAACGCTCATCCACCAACTCAACTAGAATCTTTGCAACTCAATCACTCCATTTGCCACCGGTGAACATGGAACCCCCACTGGTGAACACCAATCGAATCTCGCAAACTTGCGAGATTGAGTTTCGATTTCGCACGATGGGTTGCAAAATTGAAACCCAATCTCGCATATTATGTTGTGAGATTTAAAAAAAAATAAAAATGAAAGGGTTTCCCAAATGGAACCCAATCTCACAAATTTAGGGAAGACCTTTTTTTTTTAGACAAGTTTGTGTGACGATGAGAAAGAGGACTGAAAAATGGGTGATGCTAGACAAAGACCTCCCTTTTCTTCTTCTTCATCGCAGATTAAACAACGAGGTTCTTCATCGCAATTGTTATGCTTTATCGCGGGCTGGTGGATGATGGTAGACAGAGACCTCCCTTTCTTCTTCACAAATTGAACGATGTTCCACCCTTTCTTCTTCTTCATTAGTAATTATGAACGATTAGGGTTATGGCTGGTGGCTGATGGTATTTGCGCCTGAGAAAGAAAAGAAAAGAGACGCAAAGAGGGAAGGGGAATAAGGGTGGTGGTGTAAGTACGCTAGAAATCTGTTTTTTTAGATGGTGTCACTTACTGAAATGGTGGTGGCACAAAACAGCATGGGAATTTCTGTGACCAACTCAAAATTTCATTTCAAATTAAATTTTACTATGTTTGACAGTGTCAAATTCCATTTTATTACGGGGCACATGTATAATAAAATGAATAAATTCAAGGAACCCAACCAATCTATACATGGTTTCTGAAGCCTAACAGCATGACTGGAACGAGAAAGAGATTCCCGTCATATAAGCAACCTTTTCCATTGTTGTAAAAGTAAGTCATCTGAATCAAAGTACAACAATGTCTCATCTTACCAGATGGTGGGAATTTCTTGGATAATAGTTTACAGTTCTTGTTAAACAGACGCAGGGCAACTAAAATGAAAATAAATTGGGACAATAAAACAATAGAAGAAATTAACTTCACTCCAAAGAGTTGGTCTTCCAGACAAGCAAATGAGAAAGGGCCTGCAACTTATCTAGCTTGTGACGAAAACACCAATGCAGTTACAGCCCCCGTAAACTAGACACCACATCTGTCCACCTACTGGGGCTATTAGAAATAACTACTGCTAATCTTACCAGCTTGGAAAATCAGTATGGGGAGTAACTGACTGGGTTTCTGGAATCATACTGTCTACGGCCTGAATCTGAACGACTAGTGCCATTCAATGATGGTCCAAAAGCTCTTTGGTCGTAATGGTGAGTACTGCCATTAACATTTGACCTATAACCGTTTTGTTGCATCGTTCCTGGGGGAGCAGGCTCTGCATTAAAGAAGAGGATGGAAACAATTAGGAAGAAAAAAAAAAAAAAGGAAGCAAAAGATTCATTTCTAGGATGATGATAGGAATATGTAAGATCACCTTGTTGTGCATAATTCAGGGCTTGCGCTGAAAACTTATAAGGGAGCTGGGAAGTTTCACTGCGATTATGCTGTTTAGGGGGAGGCATGGGTTTAGTAGATGGAATCATTGGCATAATTGGTGATGACGGACCTTGCGAGGATTTGTCTTGGCCCGACATCTGTTGCAAAGCCACATGTTGCGAGTTATACTAATACAAGCCAAGTGACATCATTTTGTTCATGAAAAATGAATAAAAGATTTAACCAAGGACACGAAATGTGAAAAATACTACTGAAAGTCACAAGAAAGCTAACAATAAGATTCCTGCAACATATATCTAGAAGGAAGTGTTGAGAGTTGTATCAACCCCACTCAAAGCCCAAATTACAGAGTGGACTGATAAACTGCTGATAGGGGGTGGGATGGACAATAGTACGCACCGCAAATTTCAATGTTCTATTGTAGAGAGTTACGAGGCCAGAAAAAAGTTTGACAGCATAGTCTGCTATCTCTGGAGTCTCATATTCAGCAAAGGCATAACCCTTGTGTCTGTTTGTTTCTTTGTCTCGACCAATGTGAAGGTCAACTACCCTTCCTGCTTGAATAAGGATGTCATATAACACCCTATCGCTAACTTTCTCATCCAAATTACCTACATAAGGTATAGTCAGATTAGGATTAAGTGAATACCTAGCGGATTGACGTTGACAGATCAAATGTGTAAATCAAAATAAAATGACAATAATAATTTAAATAAACAATACACCTGTCAGATTAGCAAGATGAAATAGCGATAAAGGAATAACTCATGATCCATTGACAAAATACCATTGGGTCACATATCGATAAAGTAATAAATCATGATCCATTCACCAGACAGGCCAGTACATGGGACCTGAAGCGAGACAGATAATGGAGAATATGAAGTTGATGATGATCTCAACCGTCATGTTTTCCAAGAAGTAGAGAATAATTCTCAAATGTATAGTCATCTTTAACCTCAAGTAGAGAAAAATTTCCCTCTTTCTTGCTCAGACAACTCCTAAAATGAAACTTGGTTATCTTCTATATAATAAGGATACTCTATTATATGAAACAAACCAAAAAATAATAAATGTCAACACCCATCACGTATACGCGTGGTTGGCGCACATGGACAAACGCTCAGACACGATCTCATTGCTTTCTCATTAAAATCTTGAATTTTTTTCTACTTAATTCACATACGTTCCATGGACTAACGTCAGGATCCTCTGCGATTGGACACAAATCAAACTCTGTCCATTTTTTAATTTTTTTTTATCTTGACTTTTTTTTTTTTTTTTTTTCAATTCCTATGGTTTAGATACATTCTTGGCATATTTGATTTATTGCAAAATCCCCATTTTGACACGATAAAAAATTGAAAAATAATAATAATAATTCATTAGAAATTTTTTTTGAAGAACGATGAGGAAAGGAGGAAGAAGAAATAGTGAAACTGGTGATGTCTAGATGAATACTACTTTGAAACTTGAAAGTGTCTTCGCAGCAAATTTGAAGAGATCTTGAACAAGTTTTGAAATAGAAATTGAGACTCAGATTATTTAATAACGTAAAAAATATGAGTATTGGCACTCGATACGATATGGGATACGTTGGGGATACACTTGTACATCTTCGTAATATTTACTTTTTTCAACATGAAGTTTTCAATTATTAGTCATATTCAGGTCAATATTGCTACTCATGTACTACTAACTTGTCATAATATGCTTTTAACATTTGTAAAGAATATGTGAAAATTTTGATGCTGACACACTTGTTTTTTATATAAATAGAGTGTCCTTGTCAGATTTGATGCTTTTAATTGTCTTCAATCTTCACTCATACTCTTCGGCCTTTCTCAGTGAAGATACACAAGTAATCAACAACCAATCCTAAATCATTAAAAGGGTTGCTAAGGTTCAAACAATTTAAATAAGCTGTGATGAGCGATGACATAGGATTTAGCATAATATAATATTTCCATGACTATGATGACATAGCAACTAAAGCACAAACCCTAAAGTTTCATTACCAGATAACAACAACAAAGGGTCCTTTCTAATGGCCTAGTATTGAGCTCTGCCCTGAGCACGATGGGGTACCTAGAATCATGCCTGAATTTGCAAGGACCGCTTTGCAAGGTGAGGAAAAGAACCTCCCACTAGGTGCAAAAAAGACATGAAAGTGTAACCTCTCAAGCAGTGGGAAGCCGCATGCCGGTTGAAGAAAGAGTCAGCCCTACTCATAGGTGGTTTAAGGGAACCCACTAAGAAGAGTGGACCATGGAATTGGGCGACCCATGTAAACTCTTTAACCCATTACAAAAATTCCGGCCAGCCCAAAGGATTTTTTCCTTATGTTCTTTTGAAGCAACTCATCCCACTGTGATGTTGTGATTCCATGCCAATGTTTTTGGGCCCTGCATTGGCAAGTTCTACCCCTTGGGGTTTACAACTGGGTTGTTCACGTCCTCTTCTTTCAATTGGATGCATGGGAGGAGTATTTTTGGGACCTAAGATCTTGGCTAGAGACATTGCCAGAAGGTAAAAAATTGGGTTAAACTCTTTATTGGTGGTTTCATACAGTAGAGGGACAATGACCATATGGGAAAGTTATATTGTCTGGTATACCATTTAAGATACGTGTATCGAAAGGTAACGAGTATTGTAAGATATGGTGTAAAGTCAAATATATAGTATACTTTATTTATATAAATAGCTTATAATGTACCCTGTACCGAAACCTAAATTTAAGATTTGTGTATCGAAAGGTAACATACATTGTAAGATATGGAGCAAAGTCAAATATATAGTATTTTTATCTATATAAAACATATTTAAATTTGTAAAAGACATAAATAAGACTTATTTCAAGCAGCACTAACATTGATTTATGACTAGTGTAACATACATAGAAATTGTCTATCATCCATACATCATGTCACTTGTACAAGGACATACATCGGTGTTTTGTAAGATACGTGTCAATGAGGTTCAGATCCGATAAATATCAAGTCGTGTATTGTGCATATCGTAAGATAAATTACTATTGTAAGGGAATCTAGTTCAAGTGCAAAGGCAGAAGCGTGTGTCTCCAACCCCATTTCAGTATCTCCAATGAATGTCCTAAGAGGTTGGTGGAGATGTCTGATTGGATATTAGGGTGATAAATAGTCTATTAATAAGTGGATTGGATCCAACAATATATAATTAGGGTTTTGCTTTCGTATTTAGAATTAGGGACTTCTAATTCAAGTAGGGTTATGGTTAGTTTGCTTGAGAGTCGAGTGTAGTTATAAAAAAGAGAGATGTATGATTGAATGTTCAGAATTGATTGGAAGATAATTCAATTTCAAAACTTGATTATTATTGTTTGTTTTTTTTGCTGCCAACAATACCAATACTATCAATTGGTATCAGAGCCATATTCGCTCTTGAAGAAAATGGTGACTACGAAGAACCAAAAGGAAGAAGATAATAAGGCTTTGAAGGAAACACATTTTTTTTAACCTTAACCCTCCCCACCCCATGCCGTCGGCCGGGTTCGACCCTGTGACAGTGACGGAGCCAGGATTTTTGTCAAGGGGGGGCGGAGTGATGTCATAATTAATTAAATATAATATAAAAATTAGTTATTTTAACATGAATTTTTTTTTAAATCCGAAATTCTTCCTGGCCTAGAAAAACCAGCGAGGTTGCTGTCTGGGGAGGCAAAAATACACTTTTGCCCCCCTATTTAACAACCTTTTTGGAAAATGTGTTTAAAGAAGGGGGGCAAAAGTGTATTTTTGCCCCCCAGGCAGCAAACCAAGCAGGGGGACCCAAGCCCTGTAGAATTACTACTATATTCATTGATTACTACTATAGCAAAAAGGGGAGTACAACAAAGACAGTCATTGAAGATGATTACTATTATATTCATTGAAGATGATTACTACTTATAGAAACACAACAGAAGAGAAGGGTTTGAATCATTGATTACTACTACATGAAGAAAATGAGGAAGAGATTGAGTTGCTTACGATTTTTTTTGTGGAGATGACCAACACAGTGATTAATGAGGGCACCTGGTACCTAGAAGAAGAAGAATAAGGTGGTTTGAATCCTACTGGATCTTGTGAAGATGAGCTCAAATAACTCAATAGTTATAGATCTTTGAAGATGATGAAATATAGGGGTTTCCCTCATCTTATCCAATCGATGGAGTGTGAAGAAGAAACTGTGAATTTTGGTTTCTTTGAGGAGCAGTTCTAGCTGGTCTGGGAAACCAGCCTGATTTCCCTGCTTGGGAGGCGAAAATACATTTTTGCCCCCTCTTTAAAACATCTTTTTGGAGTATGTGTTTAAAGAGGGGGGGCAAAAATGTATTTTCGCCCCCCCCCCAGGCAGGGAAGACTCGCTAGAATTTCTGTTCTTTGAGAGATTTGAGGGATTTAACCTCTATCTCTAACTCTAAAAGTATAGTTTGAATTCCCAAATTCTAGACAGCCTGGGGGGCCCAAAATACAAGTTTGCCCCCCCCTCTTTAAATACCTTCTCCAAAAAGTTGTTTAAAGAGGGGGGGGCAAATTTGTATTTTGGCCCCCCAGGCAGCAAACCAGGCTGTCTACCCGAGCTGTCTAGAATAACTCGTTTGAATTTGATGTGTACATGATTTGAAGGATAAAGTCCTGGTTAAAGTGAAAAGTGAGAATAGATGGGCACATAAAAAAACTAATTGGGGGACAAATAAATTATAAAAAAAAAAAAAAAAAAATTCTCAAAAGTCAGTGGGGGCAAGTGCCCCCACTCGCCCCCTCGTAGATCCGTGCCTGCCCTGTGACATGTGATTCCATCCGCCACACCTCTACCAACTTAGCTGGTACATCTTTAGCTGCTTCGAAGAAACAATTGAGAAGTTGCAAGGTAAGTTGGCAACCTCGTAGAGTGCGCTTAACACAATCATAGGTAAGATGCATGAGGGAGGGGAATGATCAAAAGGCATGATGGAAAAGCAAAAACCATCGGTGAGGCCGTGTTGATAATGAGGAGATTTCCATGACTTCCTTTATGGCATCTGATGCGTCCATAAATCGTCCTCCTGTGAATTTGACCTATAAAACAAATGTTAGTCTGCCAAAGACCACCTTTTTTATGGCCGAAGGCACTCTAATGCTTAAGTCAACAACTCTGTTTGAAGAAGAAAGTAAATATGGACAAAACTCTGTTAAAGTTGCATACCTGTGTCGAATGTTCCTTTTACCTTTATAATGATCGCGGTTAATTCTTTGCGTGACTTAAGCATGTGAGGCGCAACGGAAGGAGATGTTTCTCGTAACAGTCTCCTCTTTGATGGAGATGCGTTTGTGAAGGCGTAACTCCCTCCACAACTATTTTTGGTGCAACATTCCTCTTCTTTATGAGAGAACTCGTGTTGGGCCTGGATTTGGGCTTTGGTTCGCTCGGGCTTTGATTATATCTTACAGTGGATCTTGTCTGGGCCTCTGTGGTTGGCTTTATTCTTCTTGGGTTTTATGAGCCGACCCAATAGATTGGACGCCATATCCTCGTGATGGATGTTCTGTACCACGTGTATGATTGTGATGATCGGTCTATTTTGATGTATCATCAACATCTTTTGGGAGTTTTGACAACCCTATGCTTGGATTTCCGCCCACACTGTGGTGTTATCTCGTACTTGTTTGCCCCTCAAACACACCTTTATTATCCACAATTTCAAACCCCACAACCTTTTACCATGCACTAACAACCACAACACCCCCATGATAAGTTTATCCCACCCTCCAAAGAATCCCATATAGAGCTCAATCAGCCTTCCACTTCACAAGTCTCACTAGCCATTGTTGCACAACATGTCCAGATTGTCACAACCTTGAAGCCATGCCTTGAAACCTTCACGATGGTGACAACTCCAGCTATGGCTCCCCAGCCCCTTGTGCCAACTAATCCTTCATACTTAACCCCGAAATTCAGCTACCCAGCTTGATAACCAAAGAACAAAAAGAGGAACATTAGACTATAAAGGTATCAAAGTAGTTGATGAAGAAAACCCCAACCTCGGAAACCAAGTTGAGGAAGACAATCAAAATTTTGATTCATACAGAGACTATGAAACAATGTTGAAACTGCTCAACAACTTCAACTATTTGCGAGACAAAGTTTGGTAAGCTCGCATCTAACTAGAGTTAACGTGGGAGATTCACCTCCACAACTCCATTGTCGTATGCATTCTCGTTCTCCGTCTCATGTATCGTGCAGCAATGGACGAAGGCACATCTCCAGGTTGTGGCCTCTTTTGCAACTTGAGTTGGGTCCACAACACCAGATCAGTATTGGCTATTTTGGTGGGTTGGTCTGATCTCTTAGGCCTTGACTTACGCAGCCCACACCAAGGTTTAAGGAACCCAGAATTTTACATTATGTCCATGGACTTCTAGGACACCAGCCACTTAGGTGGGACCCAGGACCACCACCATTTCCAATAGGTTATTTGTACCCTATGAGTTCCTACTCACCACCAGCAGTACAAGATGAAGGCATTGATGCTATGTGTGACCGAACAGATTTTTATGCAACGCCACAACAAATAAACTATGATCCCATTTGTGCAAGTTTTGATACGCACTTTTGAGTTCTCCAAGAATATATTTTTTGGTTTTTGTAAAAAGATGCAAGATTTTGATTTGCAAAACTACGGAGGGAAATTTCGAGGATATTTACTAATAGTACACTTTGCTTGGCATGTACTTCACAATGTAGTTGAGGCAGAGGTGAGGCGCACATGGTTGAAAATGCCAGAGGTGTGAGGCGCAAGGCAATGTGTGTACATCAGTGACATGAGGCGCACTTCACTTATTTTTGAATTTCTTTTCTTAACAAATTATAGTAGCATACTAGCATACATAATTCATAACCAATATGTTGGATTTCTTTTCTACATATATCATAATAAAACAAACAAGTAAAAATAGAGTTACACAATTACGTAGAATCCACTAAAATACACAAAATAAAAATTTGGCAACAAAACATGAAAACATAAGGAACCTAGTTCTCAAACTTCTCATTTCACATTGAGAAATGAGAGGGGAAGAGGAGGAGGATAAAGAAGGGGAAGAAAACAAGAAAGGCCTTCTTTACCATTGTTAAACCTTGTGAGTAGTTAGGTTTGAGGATATGATGGAAGGAGGGAAGATGGAGTTGTGTCTCCTTCAACCCTTGAAGCCAATAAGGTTTTATTTGTCAAGCAACTCAAGCATAAATCTAACGGCAAAGAGTGAGCTTTGGACTTTATCTTTACAGCGAAGTTATCCAAACTAACTTATAAGTAAAAACAAAAATGATAAAACAACCATGTAAAAATAGTGAGGCATCGCCTCACGCTTGAGGCTCTAGGCACACCGAGTTGCACCAAGGTGAATGCCTCATTTTATTGCACCGCATTGCCTCATCGGGAGATGTATTGCCACGATTGACAACATGGGTTCACATTTGAATTTGTTTGATTGTATCACAATTTAAGCAGCTCGAGGACAAGATTTTTCTGGAAGGGGAGACTGATAGGATAGGGTGATAAGTAGTATTTTATTTATTAATAATTGGTCTGGACCCAACAACATATAATTAGCGCTTTGCATTCGATATTTAGAATTAGGATCTTCTAATTCAAGCAGGGTTAAGATTAGTTTGCTTGAGAGTCAAGTCCAGTGTTGTTATAAAAAGGAGAGATTGTATGATTGAATATTTAGAATTGAATAGAAGATTAATTTAGTTTCTTAAAAGCTAAAAGCTTGATTATTATTGTTTGATATTATCCGTTGCCAATAATACCAATACTATCATTGTTCAATATGACAAGGTTTCTTAGCACTCCATTCAAAGAGAAGCAAGAAAACCCTTGCCAGGTTCGAGGATTTTTGCCATGGGCGCTGCAAAAAGTAGTGTGGCCAACTACAATAATAAACTACAAAGGGAGAAAATGATTATGTACTTTATTTGTTTTTATCTATATGCACCTCCAGTTATGAAACCATGGGCTTCATTGTAAGCTATAAAATATTAATGAGTTTAGCCTTTTAAAAAAAATCATAAAGTTTGAGAGCTGCAATAAGATAGATTTTGTGTTATTTCCTAATGTCAATGGTCTTCGAGCTCGAGTTTAAATTTTCAAGTAATCAACATTTATCAGAGACAAACCTTTAACAAGCAAAGATGCTTCCTTCATATAATTTTGTTTTCACTATTTTTATATACTTTCCTTTTTAACTCATTTTCCTTCAATATCCCTTTCTACATTTTCTTTCACGTCTAGGGTAGATAGAAAAAGTTTTGTGCATGTGAGATTGAAGATAACCATGTTGCTTAAGTTTCGAAGGAATGGCTATAAAAGTGGGTAAGGGGGACCATTTCAATGTTTGAGATGATACATGGGCTGGTTCTAGGTGTCTAAAAAGCACCCATAGTTATCAAAACGTTTATCGTATACTGAAAACCTAAATTTAAGATAGATTTAACGTAAGATAGGTTATGGTGCAAAGTTAATATATAAACATAAAAATATATATTATATTTAAGCATATAAATAAACAAAAATATGACTATTCAAATAAGGAGGTCCCAGAAACAGTTCCATATATATGACTTGCGTAACAGATATTAAGAAGCTATTGGTTATCCATTCATTCACGTCATTTGTACAAGGATGGTACATCCGTGAATCATCTTATATCGGTATATCGTAAGATATAAGTATTATATGGTGAGGCTTAGATGCGATATGTAGCATTTGTATCATATTGTATTTATCGTAATATATTGATAACAACACTTCCTAGGCTACCTTTGTGCCATCTAAGATAAATGGAAATTTTTGGAAGTTTGGTGCTCGACTAGATCATAAGTGGGTGTGGAACATTCACTGGGAGGAATTTGTTTGATAAAGAAGAGAGAAGACATTCAGATGATGGAGTTGCTAGATCCGATTTCTCTCAAGGAAGATGAAGATAAGTGTGACTGCAAGTGGGGTAAAAATGGGAGGTTCTTGGTTATATCATTTTTCACCAAATTGATGAAGAATAAAATCCCAAATGGAGTGCAAAATAGCTTTCCATTTGCAATTGTGTGGACTAAACTCATTCCCCAAAGAGAGTGTCTCTTATGTTGTAATGCGTGTGGAATCGTCTTCCAATTGACATCCTCATTGCTAAGGATACGGAAATCAATGGAGGTTCTATAGGATGCAAGTCAATGGAGGAGACATCATCTCATTTGTTATGGCATTTCCATCTTGAATCAACTTTATGAAACTTCATCACGACAAGGCTTGGCTTGGGTCATTCCAAGGCTCAAATTTTGGAAGCTTAGTGGTCATGGAAGGGTTTCCCACCTCTCAATAGTAGCGGGAGACTTATGTGAAAGCTCAGCTCATATGCAATGTGTTGATCCTTTGGGAAGAATGGAATCAAAGAATTTTTATGAAGAGGCGATTTGGGATTCCACTATATATAGAATGTTTGGGCATAAGCAAGGGCATAATTATGGGGGGTTCCTTTCCAAAAGTTTTGGGCTAATTGAAATACTTCGTTTTTCATTCACTAATATCTATTTAGGGGGGTTGCATTTCCTTATGTATTTTTTCTTGTGTTCTTTTCCTTTATGAATGAAATATATTTTGACTAGTTCAAAAAAAGGTCATATTTCCCTAAAAGTTATTTCTCCATGATTTCAAGAGAAACATGAGATTGAAAGTCATTTTCAAACTCAAAGTCTCCTTTAATCCATCCCTTGTCTCCTTTCTGATATATCATCTCCCATGTAAAGGAAAAATAGATTCTCACAGCTTCACGAAAGATAAACCTATACACAAAATCTCCACTCTCCATAGTGTCCATATGAAGAAATAGTAAAAACTAGACATACAATCGCCTAATTGCAGCAACAACTTCAGAAGTGTAAAACTGAAAACTATTAATGTTTTAAACTAATCACAAAAAAAAAAATCCCTATTCATTTGCTATTTTCTTCATGCCACGATCCATCAATAATTATCCGTCTTGCACATAACGTATCTAAGCCACATCTTTACCTATAAAGGCAGAAGGCCTCAAGAACAGTAAACCTAACTTCTAACATTCCGAAAACACCCTTGCACCCTTTCATAATTACAAGCTCTACCACTGTGCCCAAAACAAAGAATGTGTAATGTCATTCCATACTCAAATTACCAATTTAACCTTTGCCATTATATAATTTTTAACTTATTGTCAAACTTTATGATTTTACCATTATTAACCCCTAATCAAACCAATTATTTGACCCATATCTAATCCAATTTTTAAATATATTCAATCTAATTATTTACCATAACAACCATATGCACTTTTCAATTTTCTGGAATACTCATGTTCAATTGGGATATATATTGCATCAATTTATTTATTTTAATATAAAACTGATCCATGCAACAACTAATTTCGTTAATTCCATTCACTTTTTTAAATTATAATAACAATGCGACCGACAAATGGTTATGAGCAAATTGTTGCACGCATTGCAGGCACACCCATGCTAGTGATATGTATACCAATATGGCGATACAAGACTAAGACTATACGGTACTGCTAAGGGTTAACTTAAAGCATTAATTTTTAAGCTTCATGTAGGTTAAACAAAACAAACTTGAGGCAACTTAGAGAAGAAAAAAAAAGGGGGGGGGGGGGGGGGGGGACACAAAAACCAACTCTCAAAACAAGGGGAAAAAAGATGAAATGATGATGCAATCGGTGTGTCTACTTACAATTTGAGACAGGCTACTTGACACTATATAAGACTTTTTTTGAAGTGATTAGATTTAGCAAATAGTACCATTTTGTATATGTCATAGTCTTGAGTCTTTAGGCATTGAACTCCAAATGCATTATTTTTTTTTTCAAAGTGCCTCACCTCATCTCTAGAGTGCCATAGCGCACACATTAGTCAAGATGAAGCTACCACACTAAAATTTAGGTTCTTCCACGACAACGCCTCACTTCTCCAAGGCTCTAGTTGAGGACCTTGGCTCCCGTAAACCCTACCTCGCCCCTAACAACATGGCTTGAACTATATTTTAGGCGTTTAAGGTCACACCTTTTATTTTAGTCATTATTATTTTTAATATTTTCGTACCTCTAACATGAATGAATGGATAGGCCATAGACAATAGTTTACTCGAACTATGTTACAAAAGTATACTAGAATTATTTTTGGACCTCCTTGTAATATATGTACTCTATTTACTTAACTATATCCATCTATATTTATATTTTTGTATTGTATGTTACAAAACACGATACATGTACCTTTTATTAAGGTTTCTGATACACAATACAAATACTTGTTTCGATGACTATGTTCACTCTCTGGTTCTTTAGTATTTCAGTATGTCAAAATCATGGTTATAGTGTCTTACGATATGCACGATACGATACACGGTCAATATGGTACATAATAGCTTATGATACACTGATATAGGGATGTATCATCCTTGTACAAGTATTTGTATATATATATATAATATATAGGATATATCGACATAAGATGATGCTAGAATGTACAATCCTTGTACAAGTGACGTGACTGAATGGATGTATGATAACCAATAGCGTATTAATAAGTGTTACACAAGCCATATCTCAATGGAAACGTTTTTGGTACCTTCTTACTTGAATAAGTCTTATTTATGTCTTTTATATGATTAAGTGTATATATATATATATATACAAGGAATAAGATTTCGCAAAATTTCACTGATAATTTCGTTTTTTTGGAATTCCGAAAAGAAAAACGGCGAAATTTAATTTTACATTTTTTCGAGGGTTTTTTTGAAACATTTTGAGATTTTTTCATAAATTTCGTAAAAATTAAAAAACAACTACCAAAAGTTACATTTTTTTGAAAAATTTCGAAGTATTTTTGTAAATTGAGATTTTTTCTAATTATTTATTGATTTTTGGAATATAGATTTCATGTTTCTTTCATTTCTTGGTATTTAGGCTTCATTTAATGTGTTTAATAGATTTATTTACTTGCAGCTTATTTTTTTCACATATTTCATATACTCCCGAAATTCATTATATATATTTCATGTATTCTTGAAATTTTTACATTTTTTCTTTACGCAACGAAGTTTTTCTCGAAATATTTCTTAAAATCAAGAGACCGAAATTAACTCAAAAAATGAAATCACAATCCTTGTATATATATATATATATAAATTTTTGCACCATAACTTACGTTACACGACACGCTATGATATGTGTATCTTAAATTTAGGTTACTAATATATGATACAATAAACGTTTTGATAACTATGGTTTGATTTTATATCTTTTATAAGCTTAAATATATAATAATTAGTTTAAACTCATACATCTATGTTTACATCATATCTTACGATACACAATACTTTACGAAACCAATATTTTAAATTTAGGTATTCGATACACAATAGGATAAATGTTTGATAACTGTGGTTGACATCTATACAAATCTTCTTCTTCCCCTTCATCTTTTAGTTATATATTTTCTTCTTCCATTCCTTTGGTCAAGTTTCATAACCCCTTGGATTCCTCAAATACCTATGATAAATGACTGAGGAAAGGTTATTCATTTAAAAGGTATGTGAACCTATAAAATGAAATCAACCTTTAGTTTCTATTGTGTGAAAAGGAAAACAAAAAAAAAAAAAAACTTGGTATGTGTTTTTTTTCCCCTAATGCTCCCATGAATGAATCGTCACAACCTTTCCAATCCAAACACTTGAGGCATTTTTTCATCTATAAAATGAGGCTTGGCAATAAAAAAAAACGAGGGAAGGCAATACAAAGGCTACTGACTGAGATGGTCAGCTAGAAAGAGAAGAAACAAACAAGAAAAAATACTACATAGAAACTATGTTATCCCAATTAAAAATACACATGAAAGGGCTGATCTGTAATGACCCCCCAAGTGCAATGCTAACACGTGAGGCATATCGATATGCCGGATTTGGTGAATCGAGTTGAGATACAGATAAAATGGTCATGGTATGGTTAGATTTTTGTTAAAGAATGTTATGAAAATCCCATCTAAATAGTGGTAAGATTCTATGCCCTATTAGCATTGCAGGAGGTAATTGATAATCCATAACCCTAAAGCAAAGAAAGCTTTAATTATGATTATTTATATATGTGGTGTTATGTTGTAATTCAAACAAGATCCAATTCTGCCAAAAGCACCTACAAACAATAATCCCAAATCTAAAAACTCACTCACTCACTCTCTCTCAAAACAAAACACGTAGATATTCAAGAACGAAACTGAGGCAAATTACAAATACCCAAACCTATCTATCTAAGGTGGAGAGAGATTAAACCTAATCAAGAAGGATCATCATCATCATATCATATTATAATTGTCACTGAAATTGTAAAAAGTAAAATCATGGGGGAGAATGTAATACTAACTGACCTATGTAAACTGTGCAATCTCTATTTCCGGTCATGCTTGCTGTGCTCGTTAATACACCAAACACCAGGGCGGTTAGAGGAGGAGAAGCCCAAACAGCAGAGAAACAAGAAAACACCAAACAGCAGAGAAAAAAAAAGGTAAAAGACCGAAAAAAGAAAACTGTTACCAGCGGCAATACGAGAATGGGTATAGATAAATAACGTGTCCATGTCGGCTGTACTAGGATATTTCCAAATCCGGGCCAAAATTGGTCCTCCAAGGACTGTGATTTCGTTTTTAAAAAATATTTTGAAAAATACTTCGGTATATATAGAAAAAAAAATAAAAAAATTCAAGGATACATAAAATAATAATAATATATATATATAATGAATTTAGATGGTATATGAAAATGTGAAAAAAAATAGATGTAAGAAATAAATCTATTATACATATTAAATGAAACATAAATATCAAAAAATAAAACAAACATGAAATCAATATATAATTAGAAAATTATGGGTGGTTTCAAAAATCAATATATAAATAGAAAAAATGATAATTAGAAAATCATGGGGTGATTTTAAAAGTAAATAAATAATTAGAAGAATTGATAATATGAAAAACACCGAAACTTACGAAAAAAAACTCTGAAAATTTTCAAAAAAAATATAATTTTTGGTAGTTGTTTTGTGTTTTTACGGAAAAACAAAATTTTAAAAAAAATTACTGAAATTTTCAAAAAAAACCCTAAAATAATATAACTTTTTATTTCGCCCTATTTCTTTTCGTAATTTAAAAAAAAACGAAATTTTCGTGAGATCATATTCTTTGCCTCGAATCACCATTACAAATAATAAAATTAAAATAAAAACAATCGCTTTCTATTCATGATCACGAGAGGAATAAAGGATTACCTACACTGCCACACTACGCAACATAATCAAGATTGGCCAAAGTAACTATGGCACCCAAGGAATGTGATTTCTAGAAAAATGTCAAAATTTTACGAAATATTTTTGTTTCAAATTACCTGGTTAATAAGGTTATCGTGTACGGGATTTTTTTTACACTGGTAAATTTCCAATTGTTAAAAGTAGAAAGTCTAACAACTTGGCAAAAAGAACTTTTGTGATTAGTTAATATTCCGTCGAATATAATTTATTGCTATTCATATTTTTTTAAATAACTAATAACTTTTTTATGTATATTTTCATTAAAGTCTCAATTTCTAACTTTGCAATATAAGCACCCCAAATTCAATCAATATCCTATTAAAGCAACCTATCACAATAAATTTCCGGTCTATCTCTTATTTTAGAAAAAAAATGATCATGGATACTCTTAACTTGACGTTAGTTCCAAAATTAATGCAAGTGTTGCAAGTTCTGTTGAATTTGCTATTAAAAGTCATCATATGACAGGCACATAATGTTGAAAGAGTGGTGTGTCGTGCATAATGCTTCTTATGTGGTGTCCACACTAAAGGGTTTATTGCCTTTTATGATCAAGAGAGATATCCAAAAAGTCAAAATATTCACAATAATCATTACAAAAAATACTCGTTGTTATGATATTTGGAATAAAAAAAAATGTGTCATGAGGATATCATTCCTCGTTCTCCATGTTGAATTATAATAAAAAAATTAGTGCTCAAAGCATCATCCTAGAATCATTGGGTGCACGAGGTCACCCCTTGGATGTACACTAGGGGTGGGCACGATTCGGGATTGGGCTTGTCCCAGTCCAACTCTGGGTTTCATAAAACGGGATGGACGGTACGGGACTGAACCATGCCATCTCGATTTTCTTTTGATAAGAAAGTGAAAGCCCAATTCTTCCCCCCCCCCCCCCCCCCCCCCCCCCCCTTTCCCCTTCTCACTCTTTCTGCTAACATACAGACTCTCCTCCGCTTCCCTCTTTTATTTCTCATTTTTCTTCCTTTCTCTTTCTTTCTCTTTGAACCCAAACCATCAATTTCTCTCTCAATCTATTTAGGTGTTGCAAATTTGTTCAGTTGGAGGATTTGAGAAGAAATACCATTAGGTTTGAGTAATTGTTTGGGGTGCTTGCAGAACCTTGTTGGGGTTATTTCAGATTGTTGTATTAGAAGCATAGGTGTTGTGCTTCTATCACTGAATTGTGTTGTGCAATCATATATGAACCATATCTTATTTTTTGAAGAATCTAAGGTGGATCCTACAAGAACAAATCACACTTCCAGCAACCCACAGTTCCTTTTCTTCTCGTTTTTTTGTTTTTTTGTTGTTGTTGCAAATCAATGTCTTACTAAATGCTTATTGCAACTTGCATTGACAAGCATCAATGTCTTATTGAATGCTCATAATATGTAAATCCCTCCCATATTGCTCAAAGCATCTGTAAAATCACTCACATTTGCTCAAAGTACCATGGTCTGTGTAGTGTCTGGTCGTACCAGAACTGACTTAATCTCCAGTCTTTGGCTACAAAAGAAGCTTCATTGACAGGTCTTCCTTCCTCTCCTTGGTCATTATTGCTCGGCTGCAGTGCATGTCGTTCAAAAACTCTTTGAGGGCTTGGAAAGCTTGAGAGCTTAGCAATGGTGGATCGTTGTCGTCTTCTTCGATGATGGGGTTTGCTATTTTCTTTTCTATTCAATAGCAGAAGAGAATACAAGAACGCTTTGGGCATAGTGAGTGGGACTGGTTTTGGGGGAGGTTTATATAGAGAGGAGGGTGTGAGATGGGCTTGGGTTAGAACTCTACATTAATCGGGACGGTCTGCGATGGATCGGAATGAAAATATCAAAAACTGTTTTGGTATGGTTTGAAACAGTCCGGAACTATACCAGTTCGGGTCGGAACGCTATGGATCAGGATTCTTGCCCAACCCTACTTTACAACAGTAGAGATGGACGTGTGTGAGAAAAAATATTATGTAATTTTTTTTCAATCAAATAAATTTATATTTTAGTCCACTAAATAATGAGTGTTTGGAGAGTATACAAACACTGAATTTGTAGAAAGAAAGATGTAAACACTCCAAACTCTCAGTATAAATGGATGAAATATCCTATTGTAACTACGTTTTCTTATTAATGAATTAATGAACAAATATTAAAATAAAAATAAAAATAAAATTAATTAATTTTTTTCTTTTATGAGCATTACATTTCAATGTTGTAGATATAAGGTCTAGGCATTGTTTTTTATGTGTTTGTTTGTAGAGGATATGCAAGAGAGAGAATTTTGGAAGAATAAAGTGAGAGAAAATTTTGAAATTAGGCGGTTCAGGGGTTTTAGGAAGATTTTGGAGAGAGAAATAGATGACATCTTATTCATTTCCACTAATGAAACCCTAAGTCAACACAATCGAATCAGTCATTAGTCAAGTTAAAACAATTTTTTGTATATTACAAATAATGAAATGTATGGAAAGCTATGAGGATGAACATTTTTTCTTGCAAAGTCGTGAAAGCAAATATTTTAAGAATCAAGGAAATGGAAAGAAATGACTTCTTGAAGCTCAAGTCTCTTCCATTTCTGCTATAACTCTTGTAGTTGCTATTTTTTCAGTTTTTTTTTTAATCAACTTAACCAAACAAATCTAAGTTTAATACTTGAAACAAGATAACTCTTGTAGTTGCTTATCTTTGCATCATTGTAAATGCAAAATTGTTAGTGTGCCACCTTTGGAACATCCATTGTCCCTGTCAAAATTTTAACCTATTTTGCCTATAAATAGGCTTGAAGATCTTTACTCTCATCATAACCACTCCACCCATCCAATGCCACTGAACACCATATACACATCAAGAGATATTCCTAGGTGTTCTAAAGGAAGAAACTCATCTTCTCTGTGCTTGTGGGGATTTTCTAAAACAATGTTGAAGCAATTTATGTATTAGTAGATGCCTTCTTTGGAGTGTTCATAAGCCTTTAACCACTTCATCTCATCTTGATATTGAAGCTTTCATTCTTCCATTGAGTGAGGGAATGAATGGAAAGAGTATATTGACTTTCAATCCGACAATAGAGTGTCACTACAAGACAAACACTCGAGTTTAGCTTTCTTAACTCAACTCTACCCTATCGTGGGTTTTAGAACTCTATTGCAGGTTTCAAGTTGGCCTTGTGTGGTCGTGGTTGTAGTTTCGAGATAGGTGTTATCATTACAGTGAGTTTTGAACTCGGGTTCGTCAAGAATACAGTACGAAAAGCTTGTGGCACGCCTTCCACCGAGGAAGTAATCAATCAAAGCCAATCAAACTGTGATTTAGGATAATCTCGTTACATAGGTGTCTTTGTGTTGGTTTGTTTTCTTCTCCCTATACTTTTATTACTTTCTAGCATCTTCGATTAAGTTGTTTTGCTATGTTATTTGCTTGTTATCTTTATCTTCTCCACTTGAGAGCTTAAAACCTAATTAGGGGTTTTCAAATAGTCTTCACTCCAAAGCAAATCTAATTTTTTTGGTATTCGATTTCATTTTTCTACAAGTACCCAATTAGTATCTTGATTTGATTTATACATAACTTGTTTTTCCATCGAAACCAAATTAAAAAGGGTTTCACTTATTCTTCTCTTTCAAGTGAACCAACTAAACATGGTGGTAGAACTTCGAAATCAAACATTGTTTCTCAACATGTTTAAGCAAGGAACTTCGAAATCGAACAAATATCGCTAAATATTTTTAAATCGTACTCGATTTTGAAATGGGTTTTGTAAAATAAGTCCTAATTCATAATATTATTTCACATCCAGCCTGCATCATAATAAGTTTTTGAAAAAAAAATTGTCAAAAGTATTTTACTTTTTTACCCTAAAACACTATTAGGACTCAAACAAAACCTCACCCCTTTCACATTCTCTTTTGACAAACCCTTTCACGAGCAACAAATGGAGTAAGAGCTCAATGGAGAAGAGATTGGAAGGCAATGGTAGAATATGCGGCGGCATGCCAGTGGTTTGAATCCCCTATTTCTTTATTCTCTCCAAAGGTGTGTTTATTTTTGTTGGTGAAAGTTGGAGGAGGCGGTGGTGAAAGTTGTTGATGGTAAATAAGGGTGGTCGGTAATGGTGTGGTGGTATGTTTCAATGGTGGAGGGTAGTTTATAGTGGTCGAGGAGGGTGGAAAGGTGGTGGTTGTTAGATATGTTATCTAATTTAATCAGAGGTTAAAGAGGATGGGGTTGGTGGTAAGATTGGAGGTGGATGAGGTGGTCAATGGTTGGTGGCGGGGTACAGATGGTGGTTGCAATTTCAAATTACAGTGGGTGAACATGAGCGGTTTGTAGTGAGTGGAGATGGTGGTGTGTGGTGCTCCAATCTGTACAAAGGTAATGGTCTGTTGGTGTAGATTAGGGCTAGAAATTTCAGACCGAAAACCCTGACCTATGCCCAGCCCTAATCGAGAACTAGACCGGTCGGTCCGGTTTTTATATTATCATTTTAGTTTTCGGTCCCAAAACCGGCCTGAACCGATATTTTCGGTTCGGTCCTCGATTTCATTTTCAAAAACCATCGGCTAAACCGGCCCGGCTGAGTTATCATATTTTATATTCAATTTACATCTGATGCTTCACATTGCATCCATCTTTTGAAGGGGACAGTCAGGATCTAATTTCTAGACCATTCTCATCTCTTCTCTTCTTTTTAGAGAGAGAGAAAAACAAGTGAAAGAGATAGAGAGACACAGAGACAAAAAATCTATCTTGCCTAATTTGATAGAAACACAACTCAAACCAAAATCTTAAAACAGATTAGGGAAAGAAAAGGGTTTGGAGGTTTTTATGCAGCAAATCAATGATTCATAGTTGAAAAGCTATGGGTATTGTTGAATTGCTTCTACGCATTAGAGCCAAGTTATGCTAAGCATTATGAGTCGTTGGGTACCCGTGTTTGGCATGTTGGCTTAGTTTCTCTCATTCATGGAGATAATGCAGATAAAGTTGATAGGGGAAGTAAGGTTACAATCTGGGATGCACGGACTCGGATACGCGTATCGTATCGGACACGGATACGATACGACGACTCGGCAATTTTCAAAAAACTAGGACTCGGCGACACGTCAAACCTTATTTTTATTTTTATATTTTATTAAAAAACTATTAACATAATGTCATAACTCATAAACAATAATTAATAATCTAAATATATAAAACATCTAAATGCAATGAGCTTAATTAATGAAATTATTTGAATGAATGAAAAGTTTGGGTACATGAGTGAAAATTAGGGTAATGAATTCTAATATGGGCCGGGTCTAATTTGGACCCTACCCAACTAATCCATATAAATAGCAATTTCCCTCCCCCCCCCCCCTCTGTTTTCCTCGCCATTTCCCTGTTTTCCTCTCCATTTCCCTCAACAATTAGATGGGAGGCGCAGGAGGTTGAAGATGGGAGGCGCAGGAGGTTGAAGAAACAACGATGTGAAATGCTCGATCTCCCCTCCCAGTCGCTCGATCGACCTGATCTCCCCAATCGATCTCTCTGATCGATCTGATCTCTCTGATCGATCTGATCTCCCCGATCAATCTCTCTGATCTCTCCGATCGATCGATCGATCTGATTTCCCCGCTCGATCGATCGATCTGATCTCCCCGCTCGATCGATCTCTCTGATCGATGGATCTCTGTGCTCGATCTCTGGGTAGATTTCAGCCGTCCGATTTTATCAAGATCTGAAAAAAAAATTATTAGCAACCGAATCCTGACCGTGTCCAGACCGTATTCGGACCGGGTCAAGCCGTATCCTGACCAAGTCACGTTGATCGATACGTTGACCGCGTGTCGGATACGTATCGAACGCGAATCGCACGCGTATCCGTATCCGACACGCGTATTACTAGGATTCGGAGGGTTTTACCGAGAATTCGTGCTTCCTAGGTTACAATTGATCAATAGGAGTGTTTCGATTGGTTTGATTCTAAGGAACCCAATTCGGTTCTTTATATTTGCTTCAAGAGTAGTGGTCAATTTCCAGCAATTCAGTTGCTTGAGATTGCATAAACCCTTGAATCATCCACACAAAATTTCATTTGGGTTGTTTTTATAAAGAAAGATAACCCCGAGCAAGAAGGAGAGATGGTTGTCAGAAACCTTCTACAATAGACTCTCAGTTCATCAATAGTCTGTAATATTCATATAATGATCTACTTTGTGTTCAAACCTTATATTGGCATACAAATGTTGGACTTATATATATTAGGGGTGGGCATTTAGGATTGAAAACCCGGACCGAACTGACAACCAGACCGATCGGGTCGGTTCGGATCGGTTTTAATTAATTATAAAAGTTTCGATTGTAAAAGCTTGGCCCGGCCCGATCCAAAGTTTCTGGTCCGGGCCTTGATTTCCATTTCTGAAGCACGTCGGGTAACCGGCCCGGCCCAAGTTAAATAGTTAAAATAACAACATTTGTTTTGTTCATTGAGGATTCAAAATTGAGAACTATCCACACACTTGGTAGGCACAAGATCACGAACGAGATCGACCGAACTATCCAGTCTCCTTACAGCGAAGGCGAAGCCGTGGAGGCTTCTTCTCTTCTCACAGCGACCGACGCTTCTTCTCTTTTCACAACGCTTCTTCTCTTCTCACAGCGACCGACGCCTATTCTCTTCTCACAGCGACCGACGCCTCTTCTCTTCTCACAGCGGAGGCCGAGCCGACCCTCCCTTCTTCTCTCTCAGCGAAGGCGGAGGCCGAGCTGCCTCCCCCTCCCCTCCCTTCCCCGCCTTTCCCTAAATCAGATCTGATCTCAGATCTTTGATCAGATCTCAAATCTTGATTAGATATGAGATCTGAGATTCAATTTGAATCCCCCAGAAGAGGACCCCAGATCCTGAAAACTTAATTTGTCACTGTTCATTTCAGTAGATTCTTGACGAGCTTTGAAACCAACTGGATTCATTTGTTTGTTGACTTCAGATGGTGTCCCATCCAAAGTTTCAAGCTTATTCGGGCGAGCTGGAAATCTTAAGATCAGTTTCTTTCTTCCAGCATCTGTCTGAGATTTGGGGAGTTCAAGAGCTCTGACAACATCTTCAGAATCAACAAGTGATGCTTCATTTTCTCTCCTTTTCTGTAACACATTTTGCAGAGATCTATTAGACTTGCTCTGAACTTGTAAACACATTTTCCCTATTAGACTTGCTTGTCTCAGTGTCTCACCATGAATTGTATTCAATTTGGATGTTGTTCTTAGGACCGAGACCGGCCCGAAACCGGTCCAAAATTCAGTTAATCAGTCAACTCGGTCCGGTTTTGGGCCTCATAAACACGGGCTTAAATTTTTCGGGCCGGTTTTCGGTTTTTACATTTTGGGCCGGTTACCCGGACCTGCCCAACCCTAATATATATGTTACAAATCCTATTAACATATATGACTTGAAAAGCAATAACTGGGAAAAAATGTTTGGGCTTATATGTTACATATCAAATCCAATTAACATATATGATTTGAGAAACAAGTGGGAAAAATGTTTGGGCTTTGGACCGAGACCGGCCTGACTCTGCCCAAAAATTCGGTTAACCGGTCCTCGGTTACCCGACCTTACTCGATCCGGTCTCGGTCCTCAAAATCTAGGTCTTCAAATAGTCGGTCCGAGCTTCAGTCTTGATTTTTAGGGCCGGTTAACCGGACCGGCCCTGCCCTAGCACAGATCCAACTTCATAACGAAGCTAAGGTGGTGGTGGAAAAAGCCTAAATCAAAACTTTCGTCATTTGAACATAAGGGAAAAACTAAAATTTAAAAAATATGAAGTCAAAGTAAATGGGGTTGAATCTAAAAAATATATATTCAAAAATAAGTTTTCGTGTATAATTAGTAATAAATCATGTTAAAAATTGACAATTAAGTTGGAACAAGAATTTTTCCAAATTTTTTTTTATAAATGGGTTTGAGTTGAATTCCCTGTTTTCGAAAAGAAACTATTAACCCCTCCCCCTTAGTCTCATCAGCCTTGCACACATTCCCAATTGAGTTCCAAAACAACCTTTCAATGCCAAAACCAACTTTCAAGTCGCCCATTTCAGCTTTGCTACGCAAAGGCATTTTAATTAAGGCTAATCTAGTTGACTTACACAACTAGACCTTCAAAAGATAAATAATAGTTAACTTCGCCAACACTATACCCCCTACCTTAAACTAGGAAGCGTTTCTTCCATCTACGTTGGTCACTTCTACAATTTAGGCTGAAGCTAACGTCAACTTCCACACAAAGAAGTCGAGCAACAAGCCGACAACAAGCTCACTCCATGTTGCAGCTACAGTTGAAACCTCAATGTTAAGTTGAATACAAAGTACTCTCACAATGGCCTCAAGTATGCTTCCTATACGAGGTGTTGATGAGAAAAAGAGGATGGACACATTAATCCTCAAATCCATTTGCGATATAATCACTAAGGGAGACAAAGTACACCATACAATCTTAAGGAAAATACAAGGGGATATTGCACGAAACACAAAACCAGGCTTTACATTGGAGTTATTTGATTGTGCTGTGTGCTTTGGGAATAATAACTTATTCTATTTGTTAGGTTGAGACTCGAAGGAACTAGGCAAAGCACACCCCTACATAGGAGGCGCAGAGGTGGCGATTTTGCAATGCAGTGCGTTCTTTAGTGAATTTGGCTACATGTTTCAACGACCTTCCTATTCATCTCAAATAACTCTTCACCGAGAACAAAGCTAGGTGAAAGACTTTCCTTCTTCCATGTAAAGAATATCTTGACCAGCGTGCAACATCTGAAGCATGGAATCCTTGAGTTGAGCGTTACCTTCGTTGTTGGACACCAATATGTCTCATGTTTCCTTGGAGGTCACGCAATTTATGATAGATTTTGAATATCTCATCACTCACCGCACTGGTGATTGCACTTAGACCTTAGCACTAATAAATATTTTGTGCTCTAAAACCCGATATAAGGAAATACCTTTGCAAGATAAACTATAATTTGTAAAACTTATACAACGTAAAATTTGCAAGATGAAATATCAAAACAGTAAGATGAGCAAGTATGTATAAGTAAAGAGAGGGGAAAAAACAATACGACACACATATATAACAAGGTTCATCTAAGTTGGGGTTTGATTGGCCAAGACCAGTTACTTCCTGGGTGGAAATGGCTCACAAGCCTCAAGTTTTTATTACTTGATTAAAAGATGATTACACTCTTGAATAGCATTCTACAACCTCGGAGGTAAAGTAGTCGTGTTTCAACAAAACATGCCGACAGGAACCAAGTGTTATGTTCCATGAGTATTACAAACACCTTGGTGATCACCAAGGGGATGCAACCACAACCAAGTCTTATGGACTTGTGTTTGGGATTCCGGAGATACCACCTTATATTATGATTGTGCTCCACAAGACTTATTGATTTGCCAAGGATCACACCATCATGATTGTAACACAACCAAGTCTTACCACCTGCTTGGGATCACAGGGTGACATTCGCACGAATCCACTCCACTGATTCAAGAACCCACATGAGTAAGTTGAGTTTAAGCAAGCTAACACTCAAAGATGTTTCTTTGGCAATATCTCTCAAATAGATAGATGAGAGAAAGGTTTAAGCTCGGATCTCTAACTCTTTTATAGAGTAGAAGTGAGGTTCATTCTTACGAGTATGAATGTTTGCGGTGACAAAAAAATATTTTCACTCTAGGGCCTTTAGATCTCAAACAAAAAAGTTGTTTGGTCTATGTTAAGCTCACGACTCTAGCCCTAGATCTCTCTTTTTTCTTTTGAAGCTCATTCAAAGAAGATATGGAGTAATGGAGACATTTTCTCATGAACAATGGGGGAAAACTTTTTTTTCATCTTATTGGATCTTGCTAGATCTGTTGCTCTAACAAGTTTATCTTGAACTCCCAAAGTTGATGATGGCAAATGAGGATGCAGTTATTTATAGACTAATCCTGAAGGGGTGAAATCGACTTCCCTGATCTCAAATTCTACTTCTTAGAACGTCTATTTGCGTTTTCAGAATAGCTTTTTGTTGACAATGAGATATCAAAGGAGAAGTCGACTTTGCTCTACCCAAACAACTTTTTTAAAAACAAAAACTTCTCTTTTGTCTCACATTTTTGCACTTGACATGGACATCTTATTTAACCACATGGGCATCTCTCGTGAGTGAATATTCATTTTCATGTGAGAGGATAACCCAAATTCAAACTTTGAATTTTGGCTCCCACATATTTTGCATCCAAATAGCTTTTGGCTTTTCATTTGAAGATCATCCATAAAGCTATTTTTTCATTGTCTTCATATGCCACTTAGCTTGGTCCACCTTTTTAAACTTCAACCATCTTGTACTTATCTTCTTGAAGCTTTGAGATTGTTTGACCAGTCTTCATATCTTTGACTTTGGTTTCTTAAGTTGAATTTGACTTTGAATGGCGCATTACTTGATTTCATCCTTTTGCATTGACGCCTTTGGTCGAGCCTTCATGGTTGCATTTGAATGATCTAATTTGTAATTTCATTGGATCCCTTATAATCCAATATGTACCACTTTATAAATTCAGTCATATAGTTTTATAATATCGCTCCATTTATACTATATTGATTTTACAAGCTTAACCAATATAGTTTTTCTCTAACTCACAAATAACAATTCACTTTATTACTATAAAGAGTTTATAAATTAATAAAGGTGTAGTTACAAAAATTATTTCAAATACTCCAAAAGTAAGACCTTGGATGTTGATGAATTGCAAGTTACAAATGAAGTAAATCAAGAAAATGAAAGAGTCGTTGAAGAATTCAACAAACTCACTACATTGATTCATTTCGATAAGTCGTGAAGTAGACCAAATTCAACAACTTCACTACACTAATTCAATGGATCCAAATGAGCAACAACTTGTGCACACTTTAAGTAAAGGAAATCATTGCTGCATTTAGGCGAAAAGGGGGAGAATATAATTAGGAGGATGAATTTCATGATAATAATCTATAACTATGCTTTAGAAACATTTTAGCTATAACCATGCTTTAGAAACAATTCATGCCAAGAAGCTATAAACATTCCATGCATGCTTTAGAAACATTTTAGCTTCAACAACAAGGTGTTCAGGTTCATGAGTTATTACGTGTCCGTAAGCTAAAAGCATGGCATCAACTCTAAATAATAAATCATTGTCCAAACATTTATTATCATATTGAGGTAAATTTCCTAAAGCAAAACTTAAAAATAATGATAACTTATTATAATGTGGATTTATTCCTATATAACTGGCTCAAATTAGGATCACACCTTTTTTTTATTACTTATGGAGGTTATTACTGTATAGAGTATCACTAAAGAGAGGTTTATGTGCACTACCTAAAATGACTTAAAAAAACTTACCTAAACCACTAAATTACAACTTTGAAATACCATAAAACTACTCGTCATCCAAGAAAATGCAAGCACATTAAATAAAATATTTTTCTTACATGACAATCAATTAAATATTTCCTAAACAAATGTGAAAACAAAATTAGAAATTTTCTCATCTTGAAGTTCCTTGAATATTTTTTCATACTTGCATAATTTTGCTTTTCCTGGAAATCGTCATTTATTGTGCGTTGGGGGCGCATATTTTATGTTAATTGTCATATTTTGACTTCTAGACTAAATTGTACTTGTGCATTAATTTTTCAGTTAGAAACTAATCTTTGATTTAATTGTGAATGTTCAATGCAACAATATTTACAAACTAGATAAACTACATAAAATGGAGTTATTGTGTTACCATGAAATTTTGGACTAGACAAGTTTCATATTGAAATGATAGTTGTGTGTCTTCTCAAATCAATTTCACGTTTTCTAATCTATAATATTGATACTTTTTTCCATGGTTTTGAAGTGACAGTTGTGTGTTTTCTCAAATAAATTTCACGTTTTCTAGTCTATAATATGAGTAAGTCTAGGGAGCGAGGGAGTGCTGGTGAGGGCGGCGCGAGGGACGCCTTCCCACCGCCCATCTCCCTCGATCTTTAGTGCGCATGCCTTAATCTTATGCTTATTTCTTTGGCATTGCCTTCTTCATGAGTTCGTCAGAGAATGATGGCTTGGCCAATTCGTATAGTATGTTGGGATCCGTGACTCCAAACCTGAACGGTATCTCCACAACTATTCTGCCGCATTGCGGAGTTTTGTCTCGATTGAGTTCGTTGTTCTCAACATTTTCTTGTTGGGGTTCCGCTAAAACGACTGTCTGGGCTGTTTGAACTATTGCATGTAGTGGATCCGCGTTTTTGGGTGCTAATGGTTCAGTGATCCAGATTGTGTCTTCTTCTCCGGATGTTAGTAGTGCATTGAAGGGAGAGTTGTCATGATCTAGGGTATGCATCATTTTATCTGATGGTTTGCTGGCCCTTTGACAGGTTGTGATGAATTTTTATCATTGTGTGTTCTGTAAAGAAGAAACTTATCGTTCCCCACGGACGACGCCAAACTGATGCGTCCAAAAATCGTCCTCCTGTGAGTTTGACCTGCAAAACCATTGTTAAACTGCTAAGGACCACCTTTTTGGTGGTTGAAGGCACTCTGATGCTTAAGTCAGTAACTCTGTTTGAAGAAGGAAGTAAATCTGGACAAAACCCAGTTAAAGTTGCATACCTTTGTAGAAAGTTCCCTTTACCTTTTATAATGGTCGTAGTTAACTCTCTGCGTGACTTAAGCATGTGAGGCGCAATGGTAGGAGATGTTTCTGTAACAGTCTCCTCCTTAATGGAGATGCATTTGTGGATACGTAGAACCCTCCATGGTTCTTTCTCGGTGCAACGTCCTTCTTCTTAATGAGAGAACGTGTGACGGGCTTGGATTTGGGCTTTGATTCGTCTAGGCCTGGACTCGAATCCCTTTTGTGCTTCCTTAGAGGTGGGCCTATTACGGGCCTCTATAATTGTCCTTAATCCTTTTGGATTTTATGAGCTGGCCCAATGGATCGGGCGTTGTATTCTCGTGATGGAACTTTATGCCACGTATATGGTCGTGATAATTGGTCCATTTTAATGTATCATCACCAGATATAGTTAATACAAATGAAAGTACCCAATCCTCAAATTTGTGAAAGGCAGCAGTGTAGAAACGATTGACAAACCAAGCAACTTATAGACCAAAAAAATAGGGATTAATTTGAACTAGAGAACCAAGTGTGTGCAATTAACTTAATCTCATGATAAATGTGACTTATAAAATAAAAATTATAGTTGATCTATTAAAATTAGCATATAAGCAAGCATGCATGCATGTTTGATCGCACTAATCATCAAGAAATTCAAACACCATGTATGCATGAAAAAAAAGAGAAATAAGAACAAACTAAAACCAAAATTATCAAGTATCAGTGGTTTGTTTTATTCTTTCATCGAAATGAACACATGATTTATATGGTCTCAATCGTTTGCCATGCACAAAATGGATGCAAATGAATTTTTTCTCCCTAATTAAGCCACCACAATGCAATAAGCTATAACGAGGAATATCCATCCTCATTGCATAGTGAATGCACACGATTTGAATTCCCTAGAACTTTACATGAATTAGGGCTGAAAACCGAACCGACGGTTCGGTTTTTCACCTAAACCGTGAACCGAACCGACTTAGGTCGGTTTTAAAATTTTCAAACTGAAACCGAACCGACCATTAACAAAACCGAACCGATTCTAATTTATGCAAACCGTAATCGAACCGACTAAAATCGAATCAAAACCGAAATAAAACCGAACCGACCGACTATTTTAAACATATTGTATTATTTATATATAAAATATATATTATTTATTATATATATTCGGTCGGTTCGGTTTGGTCGGTTAAAATCACATAGAAACCAAAAACCGAACCGACTACTTCGGTTTTGAATTTTTTAAAACCGAAACCGATCCGAACCAAATTTAAACCGAACCAATCGGTTCGGTTTAGATCGGTTTAATCGGTTTGATTGGTTTTTTGTTCAGCCCTAACATGAATGCGCGTTGCATGGCCTTATTATCCCCCTAGCTTATGCACACAGAGTTACCAAACCAACACCAAGAAAACATAGTACCATTAGGATCACCATGATCCCGATAATTGGGCAGCATTGGTGGTACTAAACTATGCAAACCCCCATTATAGCAATAATTATCATCATCATCGTGTCGAGTGCCAGTTGCAGTCTGATTTCTCCTAAAAAATACAAGGGTCCTTGCTGGTACAATATTGAAATATGGTCTTGAGAGTTTTGTTTCTGCAGGTAAATGTTGCGGTGCAAGTCTCCTGATCAGACGTAGTTCAGTGTCACCTTCTTCTTGCACCTCTTCGATCTCATGGACACCACTAGCACCACGACCAATTTGAGTGTAACCATATTTTTGCACCTCCTCAATCTCATGAACTCTACTGTTAGATAATGAAGGAAATAAACAACTTGTTACAGAATGACGAAAATAAACAACAATCATGTTAGAGAATGAAGGAAATAAACATCAATATGTTAGAGAATGAAGGAAATAAACAGTACTCTGCCATGATAACCTAGCATAATATTTGTCAAGATATTCTTCTATTCTAGGTTTATTTTATTTGATATGATTTGTATTTGTTTCTAAATGTACTTTTAGTTTAGGTTATATAAACCCTTTTTGGGTCTCTTGTAAGATATTCAATCAATAGAGTTTTCTTCTTCTTCTAAACTTAATATGGTATCAGAGCAATTCTGGTGACTTAAACACAAGGATGCCATGAACAAATCAGAAGCCACCCCTTTTGACAACCCCAATCATCTATACCATCTGAACCCCACAAATCAACCTGGTATGATTCATTCATCGAACCAGAAAGAGGATGCTAAAACAAACAGCACCCTGAAGTGCACCAAATGTGATAAACCAAGGCATTCCACTCAGACATGCCATGCTTACCTATAATGTGGGTATTGTGGGTGGAAAGGGCACATGATAGATTAATGTCGAAAATTTAAGTGGGAGAAACAAGATGGGAATGTCATCGGGTATCATAGCCTTTCCTGTAAACACTCATGAGGCAACCAAGTTTCAATGCTTCAGCCAACTGATAAACTCGTGACCAGCCCATTCTCACTCATTCCCGAACAATGCCAGCAGCTCCTACAAATATTACATCAAATTGCTTAATGCGTCGATGATATGGATAATGTGGGTAATGCCTCAACCCTCTTTGATCTCTTAGGTAAAGTTTATTCCATCAAATTGCTTAATGCGTCAATGATATGGATCCTTGACAGCAGTGCCACAGACCACATGATTTCATCCCACACAACCCTCACTTTATGTAAGCCAGTATTTAATCGCACAGTGAAGTTACCCAATGGTACTCATGTCGTTTTCACTCACATTGGCACCATGGCATTCTCACCAAATTTTATCCTTAAGAATGTCCTCTGCGTTCCATCATTTCAATTGAATCTAATTCAAGTCACCAAGCTTGTTTATCAGTCTATTTGTCTCACCCTTTTTTTCGATCGTTTTTGTGTTATACAGGACCTACGTTCGAGGATGATTGGGACGTGAACTGAGAAGGGTAGCCTCTACTTCCTTAACCATCCAACTACTTCATCTTCGGTTCACTCTGTCCAAAGGCTCACCTCTCATCCTCTTTGGCACAAGCGTCTCGAGCACCTCTCAAATAAAGTATTACTTCATTTACCTTTTCCAGTTGCATTTCGCACTGATTTTTCTTGCACCATATGTTCTCTTGCAAAAAAAAAACTCGATGGCCATTTCCAATTAGTTCAATAAAAAGCATAGATCCTTTTGCCTTATTGCATGTTGAGATTTGGGGTGGGTATCACGTTCCTTCTCTCACTAGTGCACGTTATTTTCTAACAACCATTGACGATTACACATGATACATTTGGATCTACTTGATGAAACACAAGTATGATACATGAGATTTGTTAATTTGTTTTATCAATTTTGTTAAGACACAATTTTCTACTTCCATCAAAACAATTCGAAGTGACAATGGTCCAGAGTTTAAACTTCATACTTGTTATTCTCAAAATCATCAAACTAGTTGTGTTGCCACTCCACAACAAAATGGGGTAGCTAAAAGAAAACACTGCCATTTGTTGCAAGTGGCTCGGGCTCTCTTGTACCAAGCAAGTTTACCAAAATGTTGTTGGGGTAAAGCCATCCTCACTGCTGCATACTTAATAAACTGGACACCTACCCCAATTATTCAAGGTAAAATCCCTTTTGAAATGTGATGTAGTCGAATCCTACTCTCACTGACCTTGACCTGGATTTGCACAAGGAACGTATGCGAGCCAAGGACCATTGTTATGGTGGCTGATGGCACTCCGATGCTAAAGTCAGACAAGGCTTGAGAAAGGCTTAAAAAAGTTGTAAATTAGGTTCTGTAGTGTACCTTTCTTCATCAACTCTGTGTCTTATTTATAATGCGAGAGTCCCCATTCGGCTAGGCCTTTGGTGGCATAGTTTAGGAAAAGACATCTTGCTGGAGATCCTTTCCTAATTAGGAGTCGTCCATGTAAAAGCGTTTCCCTACTTGTGCTCCTAGATCTGCTGCAGAGGTTTTCCCTTTTGGAGTGTTATCCATGTAAGGAAGTTTCCATGCACGACTTGTACTCCGGTATATGTTTCCTAATCGGAACCAATGTATTGTTGCATGCCTGTCTTAGGTGATATGCTAGATACTTGCCTGATTAGGCCTTACGAGTATTGGGTTTTACCATGTGACATGTGGGCTTAGTAGGGCGTTGCAATTTGGTCTAACCTTCTGGATTCTGTCAAAATGGGCTTAGTATCGTCTGAGCTTTGCCAGAGTGGATGGGCAATTAGGCCCACTTTGTTTTGCTGACAAGATCATCATGAAATGTGTATGGCGCAGATTAGAGGATGATTTGGTGTATAATCGGCTACTCCCCTCGAGTTGGTGGGCCAGCTCATTGGTCCATCAAATCGTCGTAAAGGACCTGAGCGGTTATGATTGGTTTGAGCCTGAACTGTCTTCTTGAGCAGGGCGCTTCATTAAATGGGCGTGCGTTTGCTCGAAGAAAAAGGTGAGAATTTTGTTTTCTATATAGATTCCCTTTTCTGCATAGTTTATTTTCTTTACTCTTCGATCTTGGAGGCTCTGCTTTATCATTTCATTTTTCGTGCTTTTGACTTTACCCTACCTCCGTGATTGAAAGTTTGTACGTTCTTCAATGGCGGGCCAAAATTAGCTTTTTGATGAACTGTTTGCTAAGGGTCGTAAGTTCTTCAGGGAGAGGTCACTTCTGAATTGAATATGGAAAGCCTTCGTAAGACGTATGGGATCCCTGATGATTTGGTGCTCTTCACATTGAGTGTTAGTTAGACGTCATTGTCTCCTTCGGAAGGATTTATCTGTTTGCATCGAGGTATGCTCCAATCGAGCGCCCATTTTCCTGCCGTCAAGGAAATTTGGAGCTTCCTAGCTTACCTCAGCATTGCACCCGCTCAACTGGTGCCAAACGGGTATGGGACGATGATCGCCATTCTGATTAGGGCAAAGGACGCTAGTGTTCGAGTGTCTTTGAGGGTGATCCAACCGCTCACTTCTCCTCGAATAAACGAGCATGTTGTGTGTGTGTTGATGTCGCTGGACTGTTTTGGTAATCTGCCTTATGACTTCAAGTTCTGGCAGAAATATTATTTTATGGCCTCTGCGGACTCGAAGTATTTTGAGTTTGTTGGTTGTTCGATCGAGTGAGAGTTCCGGCAACTGAGTAAGTTTAATTTTGTTCTCGATTCTGCCAGTGTTTAATTTTGAGGATGAAATAGCTTTAGATAAATTTTGTGACATGCCTCGAATGCGAGTAGAAGATGTCATTTAGTCATCTAATATAAAGCGTAGCGAACTGTGGGCCCATTGGCAAGAGACTCCCACTCTTTTCAAAGTTTTGAAGCCTAAGTCTGAAGGTTAACCCTTTTTGAAGAAGAGAAAACTCCCAAAGGTTAAGATTCTAAGCTCGTCAAGGAGGGTGGAGCTGAATGAGAAACTTTCTTTTTCTACACGTTCCAAGAAGCCTCATGCTGCCACCAAGCCCGCTCGTGAGCGTTTGGCCCTTTCAGAGGGATACCAACTTGTGGGGTAGGTTCCTGATTCATCCGCTGGAGTGGAAGCTATTGTGTCTGAGGGGCAGGATGCTCATGCAAGGGCCCTTATTTCTCTTCTTGACATGGAGAAGGAATATTTGCAGATGGTGGGAATTGAATATGTAACGAAGCTAAGCATCGATTAGGCGAAGGTTATGAACAACTTGTTGTTGTAGGCAGACATGGCAGCTTCGTCTAATACGGGTCTGAGTCGTCCTTTCTCGTTGAAGGATTTTAAGTACGACTATTTTTTGGATCGCGAGTCTCCTCGGCTTGGTGAAAAGTTATCTAACTGTCGCCACTACGGCGAGAAGTCTCCTTCGTGTCACCTGGATTGTTCTCCATCCCAATCTTGGCCCCATATTGAGGTGATGACAAGTCTGGGAGCTAACTCACTTCCTTATTCCCCATCAACTACTTCTGAGTTGGCTCGTGTAAGAGAGTCGATCGTTGTGAGCAAGAGGAAAGCAGTGTTGAGGGCTCTAATGCGGTGAAGAGCGGTGCAGGAATGATTTCGAACCCTGAATACCTCCATCTGAAGGCGCAGATCAGTTTGTTCGCTACGAATGTATTAAAGATAAGCAACCAACCTGACACTGGGAGGTTGATATTTCTTATGCCTTAAAAAAGCCTATCAATAGGTGGAATGATTGGTTGGCGAATTATGCTCTGATGCCAATAAGTGATACGCTGAGAGAGCGTATGGACAAGGGGTAGAGATATTTCCTTATGGGGATTTCATATTTGTACCAAGTCGTTGTCACTGGGACGAAGGTTGAGGCTGCCCGTGAGAGAGTGTATATCATGAAACAAGTTTTTGCGAACTATCAGAAGTTGTACTTTGATGCTCTCCATGGAATTGAATCACTAAAGAAGCAGCTTAAGGAAGGGAGGCATGCCCAATCGGCTGTCGATCAGGAGGTCTGGAAGACAATATCAGAGGCTCAGAGGATTCGCTTAGAAACGCTCGAGTCCGAGTTGGTAGGGGCAATGTCCGCGAGGGACAGGTTCGAGGAAGAACTGAGCCTTGTCCATCGTGACTTACAAATTGCTTGGGAGGCTGCAGACTGAGGTGAAGGCTCTTAACGCTGAGAAGGTCAAAAAGGAGTCTGAGTGGACTGCCCGATGTCAGCAACTAGAGGTTGACGTTGACTTGAATGCTAAAAGTGTGCAGACAGCAGAAGAACAACTCCTTCTGGCGCAGAATGAACTAAGTATTGCGAATGAAAACTTGAGTGTCGAGCATTCCAGAACTAATATGCTATCGGGCAAGTTGGACCAACTGCAGCGAGAGCTTGTTGAGTCATGGGTGTGAGAGGAAAAGCTTTTGAAAGCCCAGGGCACGTTCGAGTTCAACAGAGTTGTGCATGGACAACTAGAGCTGTTGTAGCTGATGAATAAGGAGCATCCCAAATGGTACCTTTTTCGTTATAAAGATTTGTCTTTCAAGGAGTTTGGGGAAGTCTCCGATCAATAAAAAAAAGAGGGTGATCAATCAGAAGAAGAGAGTGATCAATCAGATAAGAAGGTGATCAAGACCAAGGCATCCAAGTGAGAATGCGTGCGGACGTATCCCCTATTTCTTCTTCTGCCAAATACAGCTCTGTTGTATCCGAACCTCCTTCTGAAGAGGAGTGAACATTGTATTTTTAGCTTATTAATAAGAGATAATATGTTGAACAACATTTTGTACTTGTGTATTCTTTGACTTTCCCTATTGGCTTTTTCTGTTTTGTCTTATCATGCTACTAGCTTTTAAACAAGAGTTTGTGCTGAGTCGGGAAGTCGTATGATTGATCTGCTGGTGAGAGTTCTGACTACTTATGTTGTAATAATTCAGGCAACCCTAGTCAATACTCTTTAGATATCGGGGAGTTTTGTCGACAAAGTCTTGTAAGTTGGCAAAACTCCATGCAAGGGGATATCCTGGCTGGTGATAGATAATTTGGACTAGGCCATTACCCATTTTTGAGATTCCTTGTTGTAATCCGTCATATGCGGACTAGGCTATAGATTGGACCAGCAATTTTCGTTGCTATTATAAGTGAACTAGTTAGACTGCGGTCAAGCGTGTGCATCACTATAAATAATCGGACGATGGTCCTTGTGAGTTGTCCGAGTTAAGCTTTCTGAGCTCTAACTGGGCTTTCAAATCACATTTATCCGCTTATGGCGGACTAGGCTGTAAGGGGGACCAAAAGTTAACGTCATTAATCGGGGTTGACTAAATTTTGGGAGGGTTCGACGATCATTGTCTGTAGTTGGATAATGATCTCAGGCAAGTCATCGTGATCAAGTGTTGAGGACGCTGACTAGACTTCCACTTTCCAAGTCATCTTCACCCGCGCTTAGTAGGCTACGGTCTTAGAGCAGACCATAAGTTGTCGTCATCAATCAAAACTAACTAAGCTTTGATAGGGTTTGGTGATCATGTCTGCACAAGGACACTGATCCCTGGCAAGTCATCGTGATCAAGCATTGAGAACACTGACTAGACTCCCACTTTCTAAGCCATTTTCACCCGCGCTTGGCGATCTATAGTCTTAGAGCGGTAGGATTCAACGATCATGTCTGCGAAAGGACAATGATCCCTGGAAAGTCATCGTGATCAGACGTTGAGGACACTGACTACACTCCCACTTTCTAACCGATCTTCACCCATGCTTTGCGGGCTACGGTCTTAGAGCGGTAGGGTTCGGAGATCATTACTCGTAATAGGGCAAAGATCTTTGGCTAGCCATCGTGGTCGGGCATCAAGAACGTTGACTAGACTCCCACTTTTTAAACCATCGACATCTGCACGCAGCGAACTAGGCATTGGAGGGGACCAAAAGCTATCTTCATCAGTCGTCACTACCTAAGCTTTGGTTGGGTTCGGTGATCATTATCTGTAGTTGGACAATGATCCCTGGCAATCCATCGTCATCAGGCTGCATGAGCATTGACTAGACTCCTACTTTCTAACCCATCGTCATCCACGCTCGATGGACAAGGCGTTAGAGCGGACCATAAGCTATCGCCATCAGTCAGAATTGACTAAGCTTTCGTCAGGTTAGGCCTCTGCCTGGCCTTGGGCATGTAAGTCTGACTCGGGTGTCCTGACTTACTTAATTTGCCTAGTAGTCCTACACGGAGGTCGGACCAATAAATCTGATTCTGGAGTCGGATCGTCATAAACTGATTGGACTAAGTTTATCCAGGTTTAATGAATAATAGCAAAACCTTAATAGAGCGGATACCTTGGATTTGTTGATAATATCACCTTAGGCGTGTTTTGCATTCCATGGGCGCTTAAGGCCTTCGTCGTTTGTGTCTTTACGTGTACTGGGCCGGATCTGGCGGAGTACTTGCTTGGGCTCATTAGTTGGTGGGTTGTGTTGTAAAGATCAACATGCCAAGTGTACGGCGTAGAATGCAAGATGGTTTAGTGTCGGTTACTCCCCTCAGTTAATGGCACTTCATGCAGTGTAATTAATTCGATGAATGTGGACTCGTGTAGTTGCAATTGTAACCGTCGCCTCCATATTTCTCGTACAACATTTAATGATGACATAACTGTTGATTGATTTCATTTCGTGAACAGTCGCACCTATATATAGGCTAGTGTTCACCATTTCAAGCATTGCCATGAATGTTGTAGAGAATGTTCTTGAAATGCAACTCCTCATAAAATATGCTTTGGGTTTTCCAAAGGCTAATGGAAGATCTTCGTTATTGGAATCTTCGAATGTTATGACATTTGCAACAATAAGTCTTGGTAAGACCTACTATTATATGGTGCCACCTAGTTTAGGTGAGTATCCAATTGGTTCCGTGGGACCTTGTAATTTCTTCTTAACTTGCAAGGAAGAAATACAAACTCTCCCTAAGGGGAAGAGTCTGTTTTTCGCCTTCTGTGGCTCCCGAGTTGCCCTCCATCACTGTTGTTGGGAAATGATACCCGCAACTAGTTTTGGGGCAATTTTTCCCACTGTATCTACCACGCTTCATGCATGACTTCATAGCTGAAAGACAGATAGGCGGAGCAGAGCTCTAGCAAACGCGGCCTGCGGTCTTGGGGTGCTAACTCTACATTACCCCAGGCATCCCTCGTTTGAGGGACATGCTCATATGCCTTCTTCAGTTCCTCTTTGCAAGACAAATTGGTGGAGCAAAGATGTTTGTTGTCTATTTTGAGTTTCTTAGCCACTTTTAAATAATCCTTGCGAGGCAGATTAGCGGAGCAAAGAATGAAGCCTATACTTGCAACCTTCTTCAAGTACTTTACTTTCACTTCCCAATCCTTTTCTGAAGACAGATTGGCAAAGCGAAGTCAGCAGATCGATACTTGCGTTGGACTTAGATACTCGTAGTATATAAACTGTTGTTCAGTCAGACAAGCTTTGTAATCAATAAAGTCTGCTTTATTCCTGGAACATAAGCTTGTGCGAACAATTCTTCTTAACTGAAAAAAAATAAATCAAAACAATAAGATAGTTTGACTCTAAGCCGGGACTAAGCTAATCTTGCCCTGAAAGAGATGCGCACGATCCTGGCTCAGGCTGTGTAGCTCCCTTGCGAAGTGTCACGCACGCTTTGCCAATGCTAGCAAAGCTACTGAAAAGTGAACTTCGTGCAGGCGAGTCGTTCCTTGCTGGTTATTAGCATTTGGAGTAGGCGCCTATTTTGAGTTCCTTGCTAGATAGTGTCTCCAGTGCTGAATCCTGGCTCATCGAATAGTTCAGCCTTTGTTGTTGGAACTTTTTGTATGTCCGCGTTGGGTAATTCTTCCTCCTTATCCGGGCATGTGTCTCATACGTCTATCCCGTGTGCCCGAGCTATAATTGCTAGCAATCTAGCTACTTCAGCGCTGCGTAGTGGCAGTCTCTCGTTGAAGGTTGATCTCCACGAATAGTTCCTTGGGCTTGGTTTGCTATATACTTGATGCATTGGTGCAGAGTAGATACTACTGCCCTCCATATGATGGAGCCAAGGCCTCCCCAGGATGATGTTATAAGCGGACGGAGCATCGACCACCATGTACTCCTGGACAAGGTACTTCTGTAATTGTGGCTCTCCCGCCACTACCATTAGGTTGATCTTCCCAATGGGGAAGCATTTCTCTCTGCTGAACCCAACCATTGGATGGTTGGTGGGCATTAAGTCTTTTTTTTTTGGAAAATGAGCCAGGTTTGTTTAGGATCCCCTAACCATAAATATAAAGAAGAGTTGATTACATTCGTAGATACATTTTACCTATTGCATCTTCATACACTATCTTTTTATATCCTCCGCAAAGGAGCTTGGAACAATCTAAAAAACATTAAACATTTGGAAATAGACTTGCTAGATGATCTGCTACCTTATTTGTTTTGTAATGGCGCTCAATCTTGTATTCAGTTTAATAGCTCAACTCTTTTTTAATCTTTCTGATCAGATGCCTCAAGTCCCATGGAGGGTCCTTGTCTTCTACTAGGAATGACTTAAGCATGAGAAAATATGTACTAAAACAGAGTCTGTGATTGTCATGAATCCTAGCCAGTGATAGGGCTACTGCAAAGCCTTGTAGTTCATGTTTAATGACTGAGTGGCCTCGAGTAGAGCCTGTGCATGCTGCCACTACCTCGCCCTTATCGTTCCTAATCACTGCCCCATATCCACCAAAGGCTCCCATCAAGGATCCATCTGAATTTGCTTTGTACCAATCCCTTGGGGGCTTCTCCCAAGCATAGTAGGCAATTATCTTATGTTGGTAGTGCATATCTACCTGCCAGTTTTCAAATAACTATCTACTACTCTGACTATCAATGACCGTTCTTTCAATTGTAAAGAGTTTTAACATGGGCTCCTCATAAATACGTCTATGCAGCTCCAACACATGACAATTTTTGCTTGGTTAATTCTTTTATTGCGCTCAGACCATATGTGATATACCTTGGCATTGAATGTTAGTTTATGAAGCATAACTTCAAAACCATTACCAGAAAAGTGTTGGCAACACCACGTGACTTCATTCCTCCAAGCTAGAGCTTGTCTTTTATATCCTAGCATTTCCAACAGATTCCTCCAGATAACCTTCAAGAATGTGCACTCAAAGAAAAGATGAGCCTCTATTTCTACAACAGTGGGCTTTAATTTTTCCACCTTGAGTTGCATATCATAGAAAGCGTTGAGAAACGTGACGTTTAAATAGCTTCCCGTATCCACCAAGGCCCATTTTACTTCCCACTTTGAAACGATGACCGAGATGACCAGTGTGTCATTTTGAGGAGAATGAACACCCTGGAGGTCCTTGTCCGTGAACGTCAGTGGTGGGATCGGGCTCTGAATTCGTGAATATTGCACTTGTCTGTCTTCGCAAGAGGGTTGTGTTCGCATATCAATAAGCATCCTCTTGCGGGACTTGTTGGATTGTTCGCCTTCGGAGCCGACTCCATGAAGCACGAATTTGTTGGATGCCAAGAGCTTATTTCTCTATTTCCTTGATGGAATCTTATTTTCCTTTGCTCGATCCTGCCTTTTGTCCGGGCTCATGAAATCCTTGAGCTTCCTCTTCTGGATCCAATACTCTAAGAGAAGACTGTGATCGCGGTGTTGCTACTGCAGCTGTTGATGAGAGTCAACTCATTGTTGAAGCATGTGACGTATTTCCTTAACGTGTCACTCGGCTTCTGTTTGAGGGTGAGCAGATAATTTGGGCCCTTCCTGATTCGTTGGTTGTTGACAAAGCATGTGAGGAACGATGTCGCCAATGTCAAGAATGAGTCGATGGACCTCAGAGGGAGGCTGTGGAACCAGGTCAGCGCTGACTTCTTCAGGCTGGTAGGGAATGACCGATACATTATTGCTTTGGATCATTCTTTGAGTGCCATTACATCCTGGAAGTGGCGCAAGTGGTCAGACGAGTCTGTTGTCCCGTCGTAGAACTCCAACTTTGGCGGAGTGAATTTCTTCGGCAGAGGCTCATTCATGATATGATCCATGAACAGAGGGACGATGAGGTTGAACAGTACGTCAGGATTGGTGGACCTAGCCGAAGGGGGTTCTGCGTGACCTGTTTGTCTGCCCTAGACGTTGGGTTTTCGTTGGTTGCTCCTCCACCTCTAGTCCACTGAGAGCCCACAAGGGCAGCGTGGTCTCCTGAACGTGTTCTGTGGTGTTTTTTAAAGGACGAAGCTCTTCGTTGCTCCTAGTCTCCTTCTGCTGGTGGAGGGTTCTGGTGAGTGAACATCTACACCGCTCGTGCAATTTGCTACATTTGTGTTGACAGTAGATCCACCCTGGGGTATGCCATGGCTGCTACTGGTGCAAGGTCTGATTTTGTTTCCCCCGCTGTGCTGGATCCGCCAAAATTGGCGGATCTCTTTCAGTACGAGCGCTTGAGGGCTCAGGGACGTCTCTATTGTTACAAGATCTCGTGGTCACCATCTCTCTGGTCTGTGAGGAAGGGTGATATCACTTTTTTTCAAGGAACTTCGTCATTCCCTACGGACTGCGCAAAATTGATGTAGTCAATTTTTTCTCTCTTTGACCTTGACCTGGACCTGTACAGGGAACACATGTTAGCCAAGGACCAGCGTTGTGGTGGCCGATGGCACTCTGATGCTAAAGTCAGATACGGCTTGAGAAAGACTTAAAACTGTAAATTAGGTTTTGTAGTGTACATTTCTTTATCAACTACGTGTCTTATTTATAATGCGAGAATCATCGCTTGGCTAGGCCTTTGGTGACGTAGTTTTGGGAAAGAGATCTTGTTGGCAATCCTTTCTTAGTTGGGAGTCGTCCATGTAAGAGAATTTCCCTACACGACTTGTGCTTCTAGATCTGCGGGAAAGGTTTCATATTTCCGAGTGTTGTCCTTGCAATGAAGTTTCCATGCACGACTTATACTCTGGTATATGTTTCCTAGTCGGAACTAATGTGTTGCTGACATGCTCGTCTTAGGTGATATCTCAAATACTTGTCTGATTAGACCTTACAGGTATTGAGTTTACCATGTGACATGTAGGCTTAGTAGGGCGTTGCAATTTGATCCAACCTTTTAAATTCTGTCAAAGTGGGCGTAGTGTCGTCTGGGCTGTGCCATATTAAGCCTGTTTTGTTCTGCTGACAAGATCATTATGACACGCGTACGACACAGATTAAAGGACAGTTTGGTGTATCATCGAATTTTTTTACCAATGATCGCCAGATTACTCACATGTGCATATGTTTAGTATTCTTTGTTTTGCCTCTACGCATGCCAATGACTTTCCAAATTTGACTATCGAGCCATTCAATGTATTTTTTTTGGGTAGCCTTATGGGCAAAAAGGTTGCAAAGTTTTTTTATTTTGAACTGGGCAAGATTTTTACATCTCGTGATGTTATTTTCCACGAAAATTCATTCCCCTTCTTTACTGCTTTCGCTGCTCCTCCTACATCAAAACCACCCAGTTCCTACCTCTTTTCCCACCATTTTTTCTTCTTCTTGACGATGTTCTTCCTGATGCACCAACAGAGACTGTCGTCGAGTAAACAGCTTACCACCCTCTGACCATTACCACCCTCTTTTCCCACATCATTTATGCAGGTGATGCAATTTGAGCACTGAAATAGATGCCCTTGAGTCCAACCACACTTGGTCCCTTCAGACGCTACTCCTAGGAAGAAACTAATTGGTTGTAAATGAGTATTCAAAACAAAACTCCATCTGGATGACACGGTTGAAAGTCACAAACCCCTTGGCCAAAGGCTACACTCAAGTAGAAGGACTTGACTATATCGAAACATTTGCACTAGTGGTCAAGTTAGTGACACTTGCTTTTGCTGCCATCAAAGGCTGGCATCTTCACCAATCGGATGTTAACAAATCCTTCTTGTATGGTGATCTCCATAAAGACGTGTACATGTCCTTACCACTCAATTTCAGACGAAAAGGGGAGACTAGTGTGTAATACCCGCCTAATTACATAAATATAAATACTAGTTATTCATTAGTTTGTAATGTATTATAATTTTATATATAATGTGTAAAACCTTGTTTAATTTGTGGTGGGTAAAGAAAGTAGGAAGTATAGGTGTGTTTAGCAAATTATTAGTAAAACCCAATGGTTTTTGGACTTGGTTGATTAGAATATAATTTTGGGCTTTGTTTTCTTATAGTATGTTTTTGGTTTGAGGGCTCATTTTTAGATTTTTGGACTTGGGCTATTGTTTGATAAGGTTTGCTAGGGAATAGGGTTTTGCTAAATAAATAGTAAATAAAAAAAAAGTGGTGCCAATATATATTTATTTAAACCCTAATTGTGATGGGTTTCAACCCATATATGAGATCAAATTGGAGTGGCGGCTAGAAAAAAATAATGTGAAGAAGTTGGGATGAAGGAATAAGAGAAACCCACGTCACTTTCACCGAATCAATCACAGCTAGGGGTGGGCAAACGGGTCGAGGATCCGCGAGTTCAAACCGAACCGGACCGTTTTGCTCTAAACGGTTCGGATTTTAATTTTGTGCTTTTAAATACGGTTCGGATCGGTCCGGATCTGTTATAAAACGGTCTGGTCCCGGTTCCTATTTTTTAATAAGAAACGGTCTGAGTTGGACCCGTTTCAAATTGCATTTATTAAAAAGCTTCAACTCTTTCTGTCTCTGTCTTTGAACCTACCACCAAATTGCATTTACTCTCTCTGTCTCTGTCTTTGAACCTACCACCAATAAGTAAAGGAAGAGGAGGAGACGTGAAGGAATCACCAAAACCCCCTCTCTCTTTGTCTTTCTCTCCTCTATCTCTCTGTCTCTGTCTCGAGAAGAAGAAGCAGCAGCAGCAGTAGCAAGACCAAGAAGAGGAGCAGAAGAAAAGGAAGAGACGATTGGAGATCTCCCTCTCCTCTCTCTCTCGGTCTCTGTCTCGAGAAGAAGCAGCAGCGAAAACCAGCAGCAGGAGATCTCCCTCTCCTCTCTCTCTCGGTCTCTGTCTCGAGAAGAAGCAGCAACAGCGCAGCAGAAGATCTCCGTCTCCTCTCTCTCGGTCTCTGTCTCGAGAAGAAGCAGCAGGAGATCTCCCTCTCCTCTCTCTCTCTGTCTCTGTCTCGAGAAGAAGCAGCAGCAGCAGATGGCGGGAAGGATGAAGTGGAAGAGGACGAGTGGGGGAAGAAGGAGGGAGTAGATTTGGAAGATGAAGAAACCAACTTAGTTGAATATGTATGGTGTGTGATTGTTATTCCATCATCAACTTACTTTCACTCTGTTTACTTCAAAATTTCTCCAAATATCATCTATGAAGTATGAACAACTTTCAGTGTTTCTATGGGTAGTTCTGATCATATTCTATAGGGGTTATTCACTCTGTTTGTAGCTTTTTTCAACTATTGTAGACAATTTGGTTGCTTTGATGTTCTTGTTTGGATTTAGTCCAAAACAGCAATCATTCTAGCAACTTTTAACCAGAAACCAATCAGAGGATGCATTTTTAGTAGGAACCGGACCGTTCCAAACGGTTCGAGTTAGGTTCGGTTCCAATGTTCAAAATGAGGGGATCTGGGCCGGGCCGGACCGGATCCGTTAATTTTAAACGGTTCGAGTTAGGTTCCTCCAAAATTGGAACCGATCCGGACCGTGCCCACCCCTAATCACAGCCATATGGGTTTTATCTTTAAACTATTTCCCACACCCAAAATCATTCAACTAATGATTATAATAATGCCTACAGCCCAACCAAGCCCATTTCTCCCTTTGTTATTTTAATGCTACAAGATAATCTCTTCACGACACCTCTTTTTGTTTCTTTTGTTTAAAGAAACCAATTGATTTCTCTCTGTATTCCACAAAGCAAGGAGTAGATAAATAAAGATGAGGGAAGAAATAAAAGAGATGAGAACCCGAAGCGGTACACATACGTGGGTAGGGTCGCATATTCGAGTTCATGTTCTCCTGTTTTGACGATTTCGATTTTGTGTGGTTTGCAAGTTTGGGATCTTACTTTTGGAAAATAATTAGTTGGAAGGTTTCATTTTACATGCAATTAGTGAGTTTTCTTCATTCTAAGTAATATTTTTATTAGTGAGTTTTCTTATTTTTATATAGTTTTAAATTTGTGAATTTACCACTGTGCCTGAATCTCCCACTTTGGGCTTGTTGGTGGACTATTTGTTTGCTTTGATGGTATGCACTTATGGATGTTTGATGACCAAGCCCTTTAATCACTTCTCTTAGATTTTATTTCATGTTTTTTTATTACATCCTGATTTTATAGTCTTAGTAGAGGATGTTGTATAAATGGTATGCTGATTTATTATTATTATTATTGTTGTTGTTGTTGTTGTTGTTGTTGTTGCTGTTGTTGTTGTTGTTGTTGTTGTTATTATTATTTGTTCACATCTTCATCAAAAGACTTTAGTTGTCCTTATCAGGATTCAATCCCCATGGTTTATATTGATACATGGATTTGTTAAAGTTGTGGATTTTGAAGGATTTGTGAGTGGAAAGTATAAATAATAAAAGTCAATTCAAATCCAGCCCCAACCCAATATTTCAATGGATTTGTATCATCTCTCTCTCCTTCCCCTTTTTCTCTCTCCTTCATCTATCTTTCTCTTTCTTCTTTTAGGGTTCTTGTTCTTTATGACAAAGATCAACAAACTCCCACATCTCAATATCAATTTAACCATCATCCGCTTTTTATGAATCTACCCCTCTGACCAAATCCAATGTCAGTGCCCAATAGCTTTAAATTGATTGCAAGCAAAAGGTACTCAAGTAAGGAAAAAACTAGGAAGGGAATGAGCAAAAGGTACGCAAGAATTACTACAACAATGAAGTATGAAAGCTTTTTGAGAAAATTTCGTATCGTTTTTTGTTCCAAATCCATCGGATTGCTAACATTCCTATCAGAAAGAAAAAGATTACAAAGAGATTCATTATTTTGTAATAAAAAATTGGACAGAGTTGGATGAGTTGCAAGTATGGAAATGTGAAAATAGTTGCAAGGGAACTCTTCGAGCTTGAACCCCAAATGGAATTGACTTATATATTGCTATCTAATATTTCTGCAGCCAAAGGGATGTGGGAAGATGTTTTTTTATTTTTTTTGAAAGGCAAGCATGGTTTTTTATAGGATCATAGCACATAAAGATGCCGCAAGCTGGGTTTGAACACATGACCTAGTGGTACCATCCGCCAAGCTCTAACCGTTGAGCTGTCATGCCATTGCCATGTGTGATGTGGGAAGATGTTGCTAAGGTTAGGGCAATAATGTCTAGTAAAGGTATAAAAACGTGCTTGTTTGTAGTTGGGTAGAGGCTGATGCAAAAGTCCATGTTTTTCTGCCTAGAGATGGATCTCATCCAAATGGCGTAGATATCTATTGAAAATTGGATGAGAAACTGATTTTAGCAGGGCATGTCCCAAGCAATGATTTCAATAGGCGGTGTTTTTTCATAGCTTCCTATGACTAATAACAAATTCATAAAAAACTATAAAAATTTGTAAGAATCATTAAATCTATCAAAATCCAATACTTTAAAATCCATCAAAATCCATGTGAATTTCGTAAAATCCATTAAAATTCTTTGAAATCATTTAAAATCCATAAGTTTTAAAATCCTTCACGATCCATTAATTTTTAATTGAATACACCCTCCTTAGGTTTGATAAGACAAAAATAAATAAATAATAAATTGATGATACCAAAAGGTTATTATCAATTAATACATACGATTGTGTTTTGTTTACTTTATAAGATAAATTGGAGGTTAAGAGAAAAAATTTCACACCCTACCACATGCCTACACCACTGAACCAAAATTTCAGAATTTAATTGTTTGAAATAATCATATGATTCATAACAATTAAGGTACATTAAAGTCTCTAGAGGTTTTGTTTCTTTCGTTGTTTATGTAATGTAAGGCCAGAATAGGAAAGAAATAGTATTAAACTTTGGGATTATTTTCATCTTGCTCTTCAGTGACGACATGAGTTCATATAACACTTGTTTTTGGCCGACATTGTGGGTTTAAATTGATGGACCACTAAACCATGTAGGAATAGTGACAACAATCAACCTTTTCTTTGAAGAAAAGATTAAGGTCGAATTAATTAATTTAACCTTAAGCCCTTTGGTTTAGGCAAAAATGTTTCATTTTGATCTCCTGTATTGTCAAAAACCAGGATAACCCACTTTGTGTTGAATTCAATTGATTTTAGAGTTTGAATAATAAAGGCACTGAGTTGACTCACTAGTTTATGTGAGGTGATAATTGTAGAATATGTCTAGTCAAAATAACATGGAACAATAAATCCAATCAATTTGTGACCAAAACTCTTGGGTTTTAAACATTCGGGCCATATAGATTTTAGATCCAATAAATTCTGTGAACTTTGGGTTGGGCCTACTTTGCTTACAAATCAATATTATTACAAATTTTGCCCTCACCCGCTATTAAAAACCAACGTTGGGCTAGAGATTTGTATCTTGACTTGGTTTGATTAGAATATGGGTTGGGCTTGGTTGGATAAAAAAAAATTTAGAATTTATTTGTTGAGTAATTCTCACTCTTTATATTATTTTAAGTATTTACTTTGCAAATAAAAATCATATTTAAGCAAGTCTAGGAAATTACAGTATTTTGTTAGGAATATGATTATTACCAAATTTTTATACACGTGGAAGGAACAATCTGTTTGAAATTTAATTATTGAAATATTTATTTTGTGGAAATTAGTAGAATGCATTATGTGAAAATCATATAAATATATTATTCAATGTACGATTCTAAAATTAAGTGTATACATAATGGATTGAGATGTTGCAACATAGATTTTTCCATGTGTACCGAAAATGATAAATTTGTTATTTGCTATATTGGAATTAAATTCGAGGATTCATCCCTTGATGAGATGAATTTAGGTATGTGTATTGTTATGTAATTTGGTATGTGCACAACATGACATGAATTTGATTGGTATGCAGATTGACTTCTGGTCTAACAGTGATCCTTGAAAAGTTAAGGGTTGGAAAAAATATGTTAATTCATTAGGATGAATATGAGTATTTGACGGTGATGCACTTGACCTGCTAAGATGCATTTGAGTTTTAATTGATTTTGTACTCTTTTCCATAATTTCGAAAAAAAATGAGAAAAAAGTGTTTTTGTATACAGTTGCTTTTATGCGTGGTATATAATTTTGGTATGTAGACTTGCTTGCATATCAGGTACGCCGTTCCATGTGAGTTCGGTGGTACGTGAAATGTTTAGAAAATGTTTGTCATGGATCAAACTTCGGGTGTGATGACATGACCCTTGATGTGGCACCCTACTTGGATCATATACACTCCGAGTTGTTTCAAAGGCAAGGGAGACACACTTGGGTGAGGTGTGTTCGGCACAGGAGGAGAGTGCGATTGTGGAAAATAAGCGAATTTTTTTTGTATGTTCATGATTGCCTTAAGGGAAGAAACTAAATGCTTATTCAATCATTGAATGGGAACTACATGTCTTCCTTAAGGTAAAATGTGTTTTGTTGATATTTAAATAATGGTGTATTCGTATTTTGTTGAAAACAATTTGTATTTATGAGGATTGATAAATTATGGATTATAGTCATTTGTTTCTTACAATTCCGTGCAGGATGGTAAGTCAAATAACATTTCTACTGGACAGACTTACCATGTTTAACCTTCCCTTTATAATGTTGGTAAAATAAATGTATATTTTATGCATGATAAAACTTATTAGGATGAAATGATTGCCTCATTGAATATCTGCAATTCTTTGATATGTTATTTTATTTGGTATGAAATTTTTATGTTAAGGATGAAGATTACTCATACCCGCTACCTCGCTGACCGAAGTAAGTTTATGCTTCTTGGATACGTTCTTATTAGAACGTAGTCATTTAGCCTTTCTCGGGTTATAGAGTTTTGGGGCGGCATCTTTGGCGATTTATTTTGTGGAGTGACCATCTCCAAAGAGTTATCTAGTCATTATTTTTGTATATGTTAATTTTTATTTAATGTTTCTTTTCTTAAATTTTAACGTCCCGAGTTTTGGGAAAGCGGATAATCCTAATCATACGTGGATATAAGGATTTTCGTTTTTTTGAAAATCGGGGCATGACATAGTGTCTGGAAATTTCACAAGTCCCAGTGCGATCTTAAGCAAGCATCTCCCCAATGGTTTTTGAAGTTATCCACCACCCTAAAATATGTTGGGTACTATCAATCCACGACAGACTATTCCATGTCCATCTGAAACCAAGGTGATTGTTTCACGGTTGTTTTGGTATATGTTGATGATGTTATTTTAGCAGACAACAATTTGAAACACATTAAGTCAACCTATCAATTCTTAGCTGGAAAATTCAAACTCAAGGACATGGGCTAGCTGAAATATTTGTTGGGGGTTAGAAGTGGCATGTTCATCAAAAGGGATTTTGCTCTTGTAGAGAAGATATATGCTCATGAAATTTTGGAGGACACCAGATTTCTAGGTGCAAAGTCGGTTGATTTTCCCATGGAACAAGATGCCCAACTTACATGAGATGAAGGGGACTTACTTAGCAATCCTTTCACATATAGAAGACTGGTTGGCCGGCTGGTTTACTTAACCATCACTAGGCCTGATTTGGCCTACCACGTCCATTATTTTTTTTATTTTTTTTTATTTTTTTGAAAAACCACCACGTCCATGTTCTCAGCCAATTCATGGACAAACCAAGAACAACTCATCTTGATGCAACTCACAGGGTCTTGAGGTACATCAAATAGACACCAGGCCAAGGTATTTTTTATCCACCTCAAGTTCACTTCAATTGCGAGCTTTTTGTGATGCTGATTGGCCAAAGTGCATAGATACAAGACGTTCAGTTACTGGGTATTGTGTTATGCTTGGTCAATCTCCAATCTCTTGGAAAACCAAAAAACAAACAACAATATCACGATCATCAGCTGAGGCAGAATATCGTTCCATGACATCTACATGTTGTGAAGTTACTTGGCTCAAGTATCTTCTCAAAGATTTGAACATACCACATCCTCAACCGGTTAAACTATTTTGTGACAAATAAGCAGCGTTTCATATCGCCTTCAATCCGGTGTTTCACGAGCATACAAAGTACATCAATATCGATTGTCACCTCATTCTCGAAAAGATTATGGATGACACAATCCAAACAGTGCACGTGCGAAAAAAGTCACAACTAGCAGACATTTTCACAAAGTCGCTGGGCTCATCTCAATTCATATTCTTGCTTGGCAAGTTGGGTGTAATCAACAAGCACTCCAACTTGAGGGGGAAAGCTAGAGAATGAAGGAAAAAACAACAATATGTTAGAGAAAGAAGAAAATAAACAACAATCTGCCAGGATATCCTAGCATAATATTTGCCAAAATATTCTTCTATTCTAGGTTTATTTTATTTGATATGATTTGTATTTGTTTCTAGATGTACTTTTAGTTTAGGTTATATAAACCTATCTTGGGTCTCTTGTAAGATATTAACTCAATACAATTTTCTTCTTCTTCTTCTAAACTTAATAGCTACCACCACCTAATTGATTAGTGCCACCACCTTTTTGCACCTTCTCAATCACATGGCCGCTAGCACCACCTAATTTAGAGGATCCATCTTCTTGCGCCTTTTGAATCTCATGACGACGACCACCCCTACCACCTCCATACACATTTTGATCGTTATCATAATCCTGATGACCATTACCATCACCGCCAGTGACATTTTGATCATCATCATTCCCATTTAGCTATGTTTTTTACGTCCTGGTAAACTCTTTGATCTCCTAACCAAACCTAATGGATGATCAAAAGTATGATCATGAATTTGCTGATTAACGAAACTACCACCAACTACATCACTATGAGTATGACGAACACCATGATCATCATGCATGCACCACCCGTGGAACTGGCGCATTGTTGCTAACTTGTAGGATAATGGAATCATGATGGCTATTAACAGTACCCATCTTCTCTTGATTATGATTGTCGCCATCTTCATCTTTAAAATCGGAAAAGAAAGAGGCACAATTATCTTGCTAGAACAGTTGTAAGGGTTTCTCCTCCATCATATCTTCTTGGTGATCAGAAGAAGATTCAGATTCGATTCTTCATTATTGGTAATGATGATAGATCAAATTGTCACCCGATCGTGGCCATACACGTGGCACAAACCATCATAACTAAAGATGGTCATTACGAATAAAATAAGTCGTGGTGGGAATCACTCCCCCAAGGACGCACCTCAATTAAGAGAGGTGTGATACCCATGTGTGGGCGTACATGAGGGGGAGGGTGCGAAAAAATCCCAAGAACCCATGGATCCCAAGAGGGTTGGCAAGAGACAAAGGGGAGATCATAGTCCCACATCGCCTACGTGTGGAAGGGTGATGTACTATATACGTATGAGGTTTGATCTATAAAGTACTACAAATTTTAAAGTCGTTCGAGCCTTAGGCCCAGAGCTAACAATATAGTACTTTGTGGATCGGATCATGACAGAATGGTATCAGAGTCTGACCCAGCCGAAAGTGTGCCAACGAGAACTTTGGGCCTCAAGGGGTGGGTTGTGATACCCTTGTATGGGCTGAGGGAGAGGGTGCGGGGGAAGCCCAAGAGCCGATGGATCCCAAGAGGGTTGGAAAGCTACAAAGGGGAGATCATAGTCTCACATTGCTTGGGTGTGGAAGGGTGATGTACTATATATGTATGAGGTTAGATCTATAAAGTACTATGCATTTTAAGCCATGCAGGCCTTGGGCCTAGAGCGGACAATATAGTACTATGTGGATCGGGTCATTACAAGATGACTGTTACAAAGGATATAAGTCATGGCGAGAATCACTTCTCCAAGGACACATCTCAATTATGAGAGGACCGTTACGAAGAAGATAAGTCATGGCGGTAATCACTCCCCCAAGGGCACATCTCAATGAAGGAGACCATTTTAATAAACGTCCCCCTTCATTGCGCCATTCGAGCTTAAGCCATGCAAATAGTTGAATGTGCTCATCAATGCACTCATTATATAAGGTAAAGGAAAAGGTGTGAGAAAGACATTCCATGAATACAATGCAAAAACAATGAAACTATACTCTGTCCAAATTTAATCTTCTCCCACAGATTAACTAACTTAAGCATCGGAATGCCTTCGGCCACCAAATAGGTGGTCTGTGGTAGTATAATTCTATTTTGCAAGTCGGATCTCTAGGAAGATGGATTTGAATGCATCAATTTGGCACCGTCTGTGGGGAACAACAGTTTCTTTTCAAAAGGAAAAACATATGCTTGATCACAACTTAGAAACAAGATGGGAGCATGTACTTGGATATGTTGTCGTTGTCACATTGGCTTTCGTAAACATTATGGTTGACCATAACTAGACATGTTACGATTGTCCAGAGTCGTTTTTAATGTCGATAGTAACAAAAGTATGTTTATTGGCGAAGTATTTTATAAAAGACAAGCTAATTTTGAGTCCATTTGTCTTGTGGATCTTATTCAAATGGAGAATATGGAAACTGTTAAAACTGAATCATTTTACATTTTTTACTTGACAATTTTTCAGATTCCAATATTTTATTTCATTTTGTTTAAATGATTAAACTTGTATCATGTGAGTTAGATAGGTGATCTAGGTACATGTGAATACAATAATATATAACTAAATAGTTTGTCAATGGTGTATTAGTTGAGTCGGTAGAGGTGTTGCATAAGGAACCTCAAGTCACGGGTTCGAACTCGGCCGACAACCAAAAATTTCAATTTATGGTTTTGTTGACCGTTCTAGTCTTTGGCAGGTCTGCAAAGTCCGTAGGCCGAATGGTGGCTAGTTCGTAGGTCTGCAGTCCACAGATTCGCTAATCATAATGGAAGCTAGTCTGCAGGTCTGCTAGCCCGACTGGAGGCTAGTCCGCTAAGTCGAATAGAAGCTAGTCCACAGGTCCGCTAGATTGAATGGAGGCTAGTCTGCAGATTCGACAGAAGACTAGTGACGCCGGGCAGAATAGCGATTATCCTGCAGGCTAGTTCAACAGACAATTCACATGAAAACTACACAAGAGAATAGCCCAAAACACAGAGAAACAACTCTAATGTTCAATTAAAATTATTCAAATCCAAAAGTCTCTTACAATATTGAGGAAGAACTCTATTTATAATGCTCAAATAACTTGAATAATAAGCAACTTATTCCTAAAAGAAAAATTAGAATCAAATACTAAAATAACAAGCAGTCTATTCGTAAAATAAAAAGTAAAGCCTAATCCTAAAAAGAAACTGCCTATTCCTAAAAGAAAAAAGTAGAATCAAATACTAAAATAACAAGCGGTCTATTCCTAAAATAAAAAGTAAAGCCTAATCCTAAAAGGAAACTAAAAAGACTCCTAATTAAATTGAAAGATTACGAATAAGTTATTTAGTAAATAACTTTGAGAGCAAATTAGGAACCCTAGAAACCCAAATTAGGAACTTTAGAAACCTTCCTGCATCAGTCGCCCCGGGTTGGAAAGAACTCGTCCTCGAGTTCACAACAGCTTCATCGAAATCTTCTAGCGGCAGCCCAGGAGGAAGATCCTCTGGTATCAGGTCAGAAAACTCTGCTAACTGCTGCTGCACCTCTGCTAGTAAATCTGGATTCACGTCTGCAGCACTATTCCCATAAGGCAGCAGAGCATAGACCATGTCTCCACGCTCAATCTCACCCAAAACCCTGGACATAGAAAACATGTTAGTATTATTGGCTACCGGGGTAGGAGTGGTCATTTCCTGACGAGATGCCAACACAATCTTCTTCCCTTTTATGCTAAGGGAATATGTATTTTTCCTCCCATCATGAATAACACTGCGATCATACTGCCAAGGCATGCCTAACAATACATGACAAACATCCATAGACACAACATCACACCAAGCATTATCAAAATAATTCCTGCCGATCGAAAAAGACACTAGGCATCGCCTATCTACTGTTACCTCACTGCCTTTATTCAGCCACGACAATTTGTACGACTTGGGATGACGATCTGTCTTCAACTGCAATTTCTGGACAACATCTTCAGACACTACGTTCTCACAACTGCCACTATCAATGATCATCTTGAAGACTTTATCTGTAACTATGATGGTCGTGTGGAAAATATTGGTTTTCAACCAATCGTCCTCTGAATCACCCTTTGGAGTTAGTAGACTCTTACGAACGATCAGAGTCTCATGGCCATCTCCATACAGCACATCTCCATCTTTATCATCGTCATACACAGACTCTCCAAGCTCCTCAGTTTCGTCTACCACGTCTTCCTCAATCAGGATATTGTTGTCCTTCTGAATAGCAGGCTTCCTGCACTCATTCGCTCTATGCCCATATTCACCACATCTGAAACATCTAATATTTGAGTTAGAAGTAACATGCGGTGGCTGCTGGGTAGGACAGGATTCTTGAGGGCGAACTGGCCGACTGCTTTGATCACTTATGATTATTGGCACCCTGTTCTGATGTTTCTCCATAGCAAGTGCATGCCGGTAGGCTTCAGAAACGATCATCAACGAGTGAAGTCACTGAAATAAGGGTTGAGTGTAGCCAAAAGGAAGGAAGTGACCCTTCATCTTCTTCTTCATCTTCTCCCAATTAGTGATCTTGGCCTTTCCCTGCCTGTCTCGTGCTCGCTTCAACTGCTCCCACCACGCAGATGCTCAGCCTTTGAGTTTGATGGCAACCAATTTCACTTTGACATGATCTGGAACTTCCTTATACTAAAAAATACGCTCTACTTCATTCAACCAATCCCTGAAGCCTTCGGCCTGTAATGTCCCAGAAAACTCGGGTAGCTTTACTTTGAAACGGAGATTTCCATGACGATCCTCCAGACCACGACACTCCCAGAATCGAGCACGATTGTGATACGGGTTTTCGAAACTGGAATCAGAATCGTGATCTTCCATCTCATGATTACCGAAATCTTGCACCGTTAGACGCTAGGTTAGCTCTGCAACTTGCCTCTGTAAATCCTCAATCATAACATCCTGAATGCTACGATCACGGTGAGGGGTTTCCTCGATCAGAACCTGCCCGCGATGACCACGACTACCAGCCATAGAAACTGATGAAATCTCACCCCAAGAAGTTGCTGAAGCTTTGATACCAACTGACGCCGGGCTGAATAGCGATTATTCTGCAGGCTAATAGCAACAGATAATTGACAAGGAAGAACATAAGAAGATTACCCAAAAAACAAAGAGAAAATAACTCTAATGTTCAATTAAAATTATTCAAATCCAAAAGTCTCTTACAATATTGAGGAAGAGCTCTATTTATAATGCTCAAATAACTTGAATAATAAGCAGTCTATTCCTAAAAGAAAAATTAGAATCAAATACTAAAATAACAAACAGTCTATTCCTAAAATAAAAAGTAAAGCCTAATCTTAAAAGGAAACTGCCTATTCCTAAAAGAAAAAAGTAGAATCAAATACTAAAATAACAAGCAGTCTATTCCTAGAGTAAAAAATAAAGCCTAATCCTAAAAGAAAACTAAAAAGACTCCTAATTAAATTTAAAGATTACGAATAAGTTATTTAGTAAATAACTTTGAGAGCAAATTAGGAACCCTAGAAACCCAAATTAGGAACTTTAGAAACCCTCCTGCATCAACTAGTCCACAGGAATCGAGTCCGACTGGAGACAGATCTGATAAGAATCAGGTCCGACCGAATAATAATCCGACTTAAGTCTAGTCACACTGACTTCATCTGGTTCAGACTCACGCAGTTTGATCACGATGACTTCATCTGGTTCGAACTCATGTAGTTGACTACGATGATTGTGTCACCTAGCTAAGTACGATGATTTGTCAGATGGCTTCACCTAGTAACGGACTTATGCAGCTGACTACGATGACTTGACACACAGACAACATTTGGTCCGAACTCACGAAGTCCGAAGCTAACTACGATGACTCGACACACAGATGACATCTGGTTCGAACTCATGAAGTCCGAGTACAATGACTTGTCATAAAAATCTTCATCTCGTATGAACTCATGAAATCTAACTACGATGACTTGTCACAAAAATCTTCATCTGGTCTGAACTCATGCATTCCGACCCCGATGACTTGTCACGCTGACTTCACAGTATTACTAGAGAAAGTCATCACTAACTAGGGGGTGGGGGAAGTAGCTGATGATACATCAAATTGTCACCCGATCATGATCATACACGTGGCACAAACCATCATAACTAGAGATGGTCGTTACGAATAAAATAAGTCATGGAGGAAATCACTCCCCAATGACACATCTCAATGAAGGAGACCGTTATAATAAACGTCCCCCCTTCAATGCGCCATTTGAGCTTAAGTCATGCACATAGTTGAATGCACTCATTATATAAAGTAAAGGAAAAGGTATGATAAGGACATTCCATGAACACACTGCAAAAACAATGGAACTATACTTGTCCAAATTTAATCTTCTCTCACAGATTAATTGATTTAAGCATTGCAGTGTCTTTGGCCACCAAATAGGTCAGATCCAACCCTGTTTTATAGGTCAGATCTCTAGGATGATGGATTTGAACGTCTCAAGTGAGGGGTGAGCATCCTATCCCGTGATCCCGATCCCGTCCTGGTCCCATCCCATCCTGTCTCAATTTTTTGGGTCCTTGGGATTGATCAAACTCATCTCGATCCTGTCCCGTCCCGATTTAGAATGGGATGGGATTGGGATGAAGATTTTCAATCTCACCCATCTCGTCTCGTCCCGATCTTATTTATTTAAATTTATCATTATTGATTTTTAATCAAACTACTATTCTAAAGGAAAGTTTAGGATGTGTTGAAATTAAATCAAAACATGTATTGTTTGAATACTTACTTTCTTAATTTGGTACTCTTTGTATAGATAGAAACTTTAGTTTGAATTTTTAGGTCCAATAGAATCCATGAAAATTTATGTTTTCTCACATTTTAGATTGGTTATATGAAATTATTTTTGTATCACATAGAAAAATTGTAAGTTCATTAGACCATAAATTTTATATGACATTTATTATTGTTATGATGAAAGTTATATGTACATAAATTAAACATTATTTGTGTGTGAGTACTGTGAAATGAAATTTTTTGTTGTTCTTTATAGAGGACTATTTGTGTCGTGACATACATATATTTGCTTATCTCATAAGTTGATTTTTAATGAGGTAACCACAACCCCTACTGGCCTCAATCAAGCTAAGTGCAAACCAAGTTTAGGCAGTGAAGATCATTATCTGATATTTAAGATAATGTTATGGTGGCACGGATGCGTATGAAAATCATGTCTCATTAATTCATTAGGAGTTATATCAACTATACTTTTGGACCTAACCTTAAAATTGGGGAAGGATATATCTTAGAGCATCGAACTTTCTCAAATGTCACTACACAGTTTTGTAACAAGAACAGTAACATAAGCTTTATGTAGCGGTACTTGTAAGGCTTCTGGTAGTTACTATTCCTACGTGATACAAATTGTGGTACAAGAAAAGAAAAGGAAAAAAAATACCCACAAAGTAGGGGTGTTAATCGGTTTGAAATTGGACCAAAACCGAATCGAACCGAACTTGGGATTCAGTTTTCTGATTTTTCAAATAGAAACCCGTAACCGAACCAAATCAGTTTCGGTTTGTTTTGGTTTTTCCTTTTTATTTTCCATCCTCTTTCTTCTTCTTACTGAAACAATTCTGCGTTACCATTACCATACAACTAGACCTAAATATAAAGATAAAATCTTTTCACACATACAGATATCAAATAAAATTTGAACCTCAACAAGATTGTATTATCCAAAAAAAAAAAAAAGATTATACCAGTTTTTCTATTATGATAAAAGAGATTAGCATTATTGCATTCTGATTAAACAAACTCGAATGACCATACAATTTGAAAAAACCCCTAATAGTGCTAATGCAAAGAAAATTTGTCGAACATAAAGAAAAACATGCTCAAACACATGGTGCCCAACGAGTTCCCAAACCTACGCCCAGCCTGGCCACTAGAATTCAAAACCCGATTTAGCATGAGCTTCAAATAGTCATCTTTCTCGGCTGATTTGATCCCTCTACGGAACCCTTGGTGGCACCGAGGATGGCGCCGGAGAGGTACCCGCTGCCTTTGTAGTTATGATGTTTTTCGACCATGTGCGGCGTTGCGCGGTGACTTCTTCAGCGAAAAGGAATTCTTGTGATGTTGGGAGGTTTTTGACATATATATACAATAACTCTACAACAAAATGACCAAGATTACATGGAGATCATTTGTATCCAACTATTATAAAGTAACATAAGCTTTTTTCAACAACAAAGCCGAAGAAAGTCTCAAAACAAAGCTCATTTACAATATTATCAATAATGGATCTTAGCACACCAGGCTCACCTATATCTATGATATCCATGGAGGACCTCTCTAATTATCTAGTTGGATCTAATCTATATATATTCACCTTAGCTGAACTAAATGGGGTACGTGGAAATTAAATTGGGGTGGGTGGGTTGGGAATTGAGTTGGTGGGATTGAGATTTGGGAATTTAATAGGGTGGGTGGGGTTGGGAATTGGGATGAGAATTGAGCCATTTGTGGTGGGGCTGAGAGTTAAAAAAACAAATAAAAAATTGATACGGTTTGATTCGGTTTATTCGGTTCAATTTTGGAAATTTGGTTTCGGTTTTTTTTGCTCGGTTCAGTTTGGTTCGGTTAATTCGGTTGATTTACATGGACCAATTAACACCCCTACCACCATGTATTAGACGGAGAAGACGAAGCAGAAGACACCACATTTCATGAGTCTCTGACGCAAGAGACCTCCTCACAAGATGTCTACAAGATTTGCCCCCCTGGACCTTCGATTCCAACTTCTACGCCTCTATTGGGATGTGTGCTTATGGTTGTGCGGTAGAACTCTCAGAGAAACTTTAAAACTCACCGCTCAATCAATCGAGTTTCCCTTCTCCCACTGATTCATCAATTCAATCTTCAAAGCACGTAAGTTCTCTTCCCGTTTCACCATTTCTAGAGTTTTATCTGCTTCACCTCAATTTGGTTGTTCAATTGAAATTACAGCGAATCGGGGCTAATTTGTGTTCTATTTCGTTTTTTTTAGTAGAATTTGATGGATGCAGAGAGTAAGAAGAGGTGACATTTTCGCTGATCCATTTGATGGATTAGGAGGCATTTTTCTCATGTTTCATATTAAGAACCCTACAAAAGTCAATTTCTTTGTTTTTAAGTTTTATTTAGGTTTTATGGCATTTCTTTGATCGATACAAGAAATATCTAGCATCTAGTTTTGATATGAAAATTAGGTATTGTGTGATTGTTTTATGATGGATTGGTCGATTGAAACTCCTCTAATAACTAATGTTTGTTTGAGCACTAGGTGTTTGATAAAATGTTTCATTTGTACACTAGAATGTACAAAAACCTATGTTATTTTGATTCAAGTATGTGTAAATAATAGACTCAATCAATGGAATTCACAAACAATTTAAGTTTATCATGGAAACTTTCTCTGACATTGCTATGTGGTCGAGGATCCTTAAATTTTGATCCAATTTAACCCAAAATTAGGTATTGTTTCTGATGCGTCCAAAAATCGTCCTCCTGTGAGTTTGACCTGCAAAACCACTGTTAGACTGTCAAAGACCACATTTTTGGTGGTCGAAGGCACTCTGATGTTAAGTCAGTAATTCTATTGGAAAAAGGAAGTAAATCTGGGCAAAACTCAGTTAAAGTTGCATACATTTGTCGAATGTTCCATTTACCTTTTATAATGGTCATAGTTAACTCTCTGCGTGACTTAAGCATATGAGACGCGATGGAATGAGATGTTTCTATAACAGTCTCTTCCTTAATGGAGATGTATTCGTGGAGGCATAGGTCCATCCACGGCTCTTTTTTGGTGCAACATTCCTCTTCTTTATGAGAAAACACGCATCGGGTTTTGATTCGCCTGGGCCTGGATTTGGATCCTGCATACACTTCCTTAGTGGTTGGCCTAGTCTGGGCCTCTATAATTGGTGGCCTCAATCCTTCTGTGCTTTATGAATTGGCCCAATGGATCGGACGTTGTATTCTCGTGATGGGACTTTATGCCACGTGTACGACTGTGATGATCGTCTTTTTTTTTTTTTTTTTTTACGTATCTATCAATTTCTATGGGTTTTTTATTTTTAAAATTTTTATAGTGATTCTACACTATGGTTCCAAGTTTTTTATTTGATATTCTGTGGATAAGTAGCTTATGTCTAAATATTTTATTCTTTTTAATCTCCATCTGACAACAGGATGATGATCACTTGTGTAGGTTATGGCATAGTAAGATTCAATTCAAGTTTCTACATGAGAATGTGGAATAAGTTTCCAACGGCTCTTAGCAATCCGACACTCCATGCACTAGAAGTATGCATGGGTCAGTTCGGCTCGACTTTGAGTGAAAACGGCAACTAAACCGAATTCTATAGGTTTAACTATGTTGTCAACATACTGAATTGAGCTTGGAGCGAAACCGAATTTAACTGAACTTGTGAGCCAAACTGAACTGAGCTTAATAGCTAAAATCGAAAACTAAAATTTTACCCTAAAACCGACCATAATCGAATCGAACCGACATTTTTCAAGAAAGTTTTTTTTTACAAATAATTAATAGGTTCAAGACAATTAAGTGAATGGTTATATACCTATTGGAACCGAAAACCAAACTGAATGATAAAGTTTTTATAAATGGATAAATTAACCGATTGGATTCAGTCAGTTACATCACTCTTTTGCACAACCCCAACCATGGACAAAATGTACTAAGTTTGATGTTTTCGGTATGGTGTTGACAAACGTTGAATGATGTTGAATAGCGAAGGCATGCAGCTATTGAGACAGGAGCTTATTATGAAAACATAACTAAATAAAGGCCTTAGATGTATACAGTTTGTAAAGTTTTTGACTAGGAATTGTTTAAAATGGTACAATGGCCATCCAGTGCTGCTAGCTTACTTGGAAAAGTTGTAGAGAATGGTATCACAACACTAGGAAGGAGGGAGCGAGGACTTCGGACTTCCAATGGAGAGATTGGGAATTGAAAAGGTATGCAGTAAGCAGTAGGTTTGTTTGTCTACAGGTGGTGTAGGAGTCGTCCAGAAGTGCTCTAGCAGGCCTTGCTGCCTTTATTTATGAGTGAATCATAAATTATCTTTTCATGAAAGGGTTGGGCACATTCAAGAAGGCATTTCTCCATGTTTTAGAGTTGCAGGGGCTTGGAAATCATGGTACCAAAGTCTTAATTAATTATTTTAAGAAATAAGATAGATACTTAAGAAGTTGTTTGTTTTTGTGGAAAAAAAATTGAAGGAAAAGAAATTATTTTTTATTTCAAAGATTTTTATTTTCTCTAAAGCTTTTCTTATTGTTTGGTTGTGTCAAAAAAATTAATTTTCAAATGATCAAATATTTGTTTTGTGCAATAACAGTTGGGTTGAAGTGGTAACAACAAGGGAGGTGATGGTTGATCTTGTAGTTGATATGATTGTAGAAATGGTAATGGTATTGGGAATAAGTTGTGGCATGATGGTGATGACGGTGGTGGTTGTAGCAGTGGTTGTGTTATGGTGGTGGTGATGGTGGCAGTCGTGGTTGTGTCATGATGGGGGTAGTGGTAATTGTGCTATGGTGGTGGTGGTGGTTGTGCTATAGTGATAGTAGTGGTGGTGATAGTAATATGATGGTGGTGGTGGCAATGGTGGTGTGGGTGTTATTTGTTGCATGATGATGTGGTTCTAGAGTTGAAAAGGTGAGAATAAAAAACTATGAAAAATCATGTTATGTTAATTTTCCACCCATGAGACTCTTTTAGAACAATTCCAAAGATTTAAAATTTTCCATGAAACAAACACAACAAGAAAAACTAAATTTTGAAAATTAAAATATTCCAAAAAAATAATTTTTCCTTGAAACAAATGCAACCTAAAAGTTGAAAGAAAGCAACCCATGGGTTCATTGAGAGAATACCACGACAACTTGTGAAGAAGAGCGAAAAATCAACATTCCCATTTTTTATGGTATCCTGATTTTCGAAAATTTTCCTTAGGTTATTTTTTTTTCACCATTTCAACTCTAGAATCAAACCACCATACAACTAACATCAACATCACTACCATAGCACAGCCAACACCACTATCATCACCGTCGCTAGCCAAGAATAAGCTTAGTTTGTTAAGAACTTGATGTCTTGTACCTGTAACTGAATTGGTAGAACCCAATCAAAGGAAGGTCCTAAAAATATAATCAATGTTGTCATGGATGATTAAATTGAGAGAGAGCAATAAGAGTAGAGTGAGCCAAAGATATTCTGATCTCTAGCGGAGACGGAAGCTTAGAATTCCAATTTGGACATTACCGGCCTGGGCTGACCGTGGTTGCTCTAAAGTCACTTATCAAAAATAATAATGTAAGGTGCATTATCTTCTAGTATTTAGAATAGGAAACACATTGTTGTTTGTAACCTGAATAATAAGATTGTGGAAGGGGAGGGATGTGATATTCAAGAAATCAAAATCTCTGTGACACAAACAATATGGATATTTCTTACGTAGAAAATGATGAAAGTAGATTATTGTTAGAGAAAAAAAGAAGAAGTAGTAATAACTGAATCATAGAAGAGGAAGATTAACAGAAGCTTCCTTGACATTCATTCTTATCTCCTCCTCCTCCTCCTACTCATTCATCCATGTGACTTGAGAAGTGCACAAAGTAATAGAATCAAAAACATTAGTTGAATGAATAAAAAGGGTTGTGTTTGAATTAATTAACCCTTCTCTCTTTTTCTCCATCTCAACACTTCTCTCTCTCTTTTGCTTTGTGTCTCTTTCTCTTTCCATCTCAAAAGGGTCCCTTAAAAATTAGACTCAAAAAGTTAATTTATAATCTCTAAAAAAAAAAAAGAAGGGGGTGAGGGGGTAAGTTAGCACTACCAGCAGCAAGCTTGTGTGGTGGTGTCGTGGGCATTCCAACCCTTTCTCTTCTGATCACCGCACATTCAATCCATCAACTCCACACTGTTTGTACGTCAATGATTGCTTCCGAGGACTAATTACAATCGCACAGTCCACCGAAACCTGCAATACACGCGTCGCACGTTAGCACTCCTCCCCCCCCCCCCCACACACCCGAAATTAAGCATGTAAGCGACCCAGCGCAGTGTAGTACCATCAATCACTTGGATCACATTCACATGGCATCCACCACATCCACACGCAGCACAAATATATGTAAATTAAAAAAATTAAAAATTAAAAAAAAAAAAAAAAAAAAAAAGCGGAAAGTGAGGTGGTGGCGTACGATAGCGAAAAAGAATTTGAGAGTTGAGGGAGGGGAAGAATGGGTAGTAGTAACCTTAACCCTTGGGGAAGTAAAATGAAGAATCCGGATGTTAGCACCAACATCTCCGGTGATCTTGAGCTCAACACGATCGTTGAGAGTGGCATCTTTGATCAAATCGGTGGCATCTGCCTGTAACAAGTTGACTCGATCCACACCCACAGTCGTCTCCACTTGCCTCACACTGTGAGAGGGTTGATAGAATCCTGGAACTGAGGCCACACCAAGAGGGACGCCTCTGTACATCACGTAGAACTGGGTCCCACTGTATTTGATCCCAACTTTGTTTGGGTTCACTGCAGTGAACATCATTTTGATGCTCAATGAGAGAGATGCGGACGAGGAGGTGGCTGCTTGAATTTGGTTTGTTGTTGTTAATTCAGATGGTGTGGTTGTGATGCCAACATACTGGACTCCAACTTGTTGGAGCTCGAATTGGGGCTTCTTGGGTTTTACAGCAAGGACTATCACAAGGATTACAGCGAGGACTAGGAGGCCCAGAAAGGTTATGAGGAGGAAGAGACAACAACAACACCCTCTCAAGGAGGCTGAGGCTGAGGCTGAGGCTGAAGCGGAGGTGGATGATGAGGAGTTGCGGGGGTGGTAGTGATTATGGTTGTTGTTGCTGCTGCTGCTGAAGTGACGATTTTGTGGATGGATTGAAGTTGCTGCTACTCTCTGCTCTCCTCCGTTCACAGGATTAGTCATTTTTCTATTCTACTTTGCTTTGCTCCACCTAGCTCTCTTCCTTTTCTGAACCTGCCGCTCACTTCCTCTCCTGTACTACTTTTTTTTTCCCTTTACTTCTTCCCCTCTCGCTTAAATCAATTGAGAGAGAGTCTTTTGTAAATTATTCTCTCTTTGATGTGGGGGTGGGGCATGAAGGAGAAGGAGAAGGAGAAGGAGAAGGGTTGATAGTGGGTGGTGGGGTCCTAGTGAGAAAGGAAATAGAGAGAATGACTTTTGTTTGTTTGTTTGTTTGCCAAGTAAGTTATATCTCTTTTTGCCTTGCTATCCACACACAAATTCAATTCATCTTTCCTCTCTAAACTTAGTATATGTGGTGCTCACCTCTACCAAATTCAATTAATCTTTCCTCTCTTAACTTAGTAATCCTTTGCAACAACAACATAAGCTTCCAATCCTAATAACTTCCGTCTCTCTCACTAATGCCAAATAAGGAGAGCTTATAACGGTTTTCAATCTACTCAACTTTGGGAAATGTAATGAAAATGTCTTCCTAATATAGACCCAATCCACTAAACAACTAATCATTGAAAAATTTGCAAAATAAGTTAATTTTACTTTTTTCTTCAATTAATGGTGAATGCAATCCTTCAAAGTTCTACCACGTGTAGTGGGGTGGGGGTGGGAATTTATTTACTTGAATTGAATGCCAAACGTAGATGAGTCTCACCATAAAATCTACTGAATTGAGTAGTACAGAGTGGTAGTGGTGGAAGAACGAACAAAAGACTTGAACAAGAAAGAAGACTGGGTAGCCGTGGAAGAACCAACAAAAGATTTGAAGAAGATTGGGAAATACAAGTAGAAATAGCACGACTGGGAAGAGTTCGCAAGTAACAAGGCACCAATTGGATTTCAGGAAGGGAACTCTTTTTAACAAAACATGAAAATACTGAAACACAACGAAAAATCCCTGTGACAAAATTTGCTGATGAGAAAAAAATAAAAAATAAGACTTGGCAGAGAGATAAGATTGCTTACTGTGACTCACCCCTCCACCTCGACCTACTTACTTGAAGTTGCTTAAGAATTAAAGAAGATTGGCATTGCACGCCATTGGTTGCAAGGTTTAAGACAATAGCTTTCCATGCTGAACTAAAGATGTTAGATATATGTGTGCCAAAAAAGATGACAAATCATTGATTCCCAGTTCATCGATCAGGGATCAATGAACTAGCAAAATCATGCAAATTTCAACATACTGAACATGAATGCTTGGATTTCACTCTCGTCAATAAACACTGGATTTCTCTATTACAATCAAGAGAACGTCAAACACCTTCACAAGAACTACAGTAAACCTCCAAAGAAATCCCCGAGGTACAATTTTTCTTTTACAGATTGGAAAATTTACAGCTAATGCATGGATGATTCGTCACCACCAATGCAACTTCAAATTAAGCTCACTGGTAAACCAGTTACTCTGAATGAGACGTCCAATATATCAAGCCACTGCAAAAATACACACAAAAAGGGAAACCGTATTAATTACACCTACTGCAAAAGTCTACATTAATTAGTTAGGAACATGACTAACAGTGTTATTTCCATCCAGCCAAACAAAGATGGTATAGTATGAAAACGAGTGATAAGAGTTGCGCCTTGCAATGGTGCCATGGAAAATACAAACACAAAACTTCGTCATTTAAGGGGTAAATGGACTCCCTCCCCCTTTAGCAGTCTACAATGTTCTGTCAAAAAACACCTAACACCAAACAACAGAAGTTATATTTGCCAGTTCTACTAATTATATGATTCTATAACAGCGAGAGTTCCATTGAGTAACTAGGATCAACAAAACAATACCAGCTACAAAACTTTTTACCAAGATAACGCTTGAATGAGCTCCCTCTAAACCTCGTCACACCCTGTGTGTGTACACATATAGGGTCTTGAGCCTCAAGCCATCCCAATCTCATGTCCAGTGTAGAACATCTCCAAACAACCATAAGGTGTTGTCTATGGACCAAAAGGCCCTTGTCTTCCCTAATCTCCTTGACGTCTAACTCAGATGCCAGCCTGGCAACGACAACATCTTGTATGCTCACCTTGAAGAGGGAAAAAAACCCTCCATATTCCTTATTTCTCCGAAATTGAAATCCACTTCTCTGCCTCCTCTCTAGAACACCAACAAACTCTAACAACACAACTCAATGGGAACTATAGTAACTGGTGTATCTGATTTGAGAACCGCACCCAAGCAATCATACTCTTCCAATGGGATACCTAAAAGGAGCATGGTTGTGCGCTCAAGATCCCGCTTACAAGGTTTTGTACCTTCCAGGATCTTTTACCTTCGATACCCTTCTCACCTGCCTGACATCTTCATCTACTACAGTAAAATGAGGCAAAACCCCTGTGGTCATTATTAAAAGGCATGTGGGAGGAACTAGATGTACCCGACTATGAAATGGATATAGTGGTATAGAGGTAGTCTACCTTTTCACAACTCACCCTTGTTGCTCTCTCTATATGAATGTTTAATACTCTACTCAAGAAACGAGTGGGAGGTAATACTTTCTCAATGTTGTCAATCTATCAATAACTTCAAAGGATCTTTATTGGTACCTCCTGCAAAAGCCAGTTTACTTCTACTGTGCACAGGTTTCTTGATGATCAACCTAAAGAGAAATGTAGTAAACATGACGATGATGATAACCGAATAGATATTGAGATAATTGTCCAAGACGTCGTAGTTTACCCATGAGTACATCTGATATGACATGACAGATAGCTTCTAAGAACAGTCTTATTCAACAGCATATAGCAGATGCCATAGTAGATTTACGAATAGATGATCGTACCTCACACGTGACTGAAACTCAGCACCCCCAGAAGTTGAATGTTCTGTCCAAGTTATTGTCCACAGTATTTAAGTTTTTATTTAATTGGCTCCTCCAGACCCCTCGGTCCAAGTTATTTTGTGTTGCTTAAAGCCACATTTTTAATCAAGTTTGGTCAGTATGCTGGTAGCTTAATCTTCTTCTACAGTAATCTACTAAAAAGTCAGTGTTCATATAATGGTTACCTACTCAATCTTGTTTACATTTTAGTCTTCTCAGTTTGTAATCTTTTCAACTGATGAAGAGCAAAATGAAACCTGGTCTAAAAATTTTCCATTTTTTTAAGATTAGATTCATTAATAATCTTGAAAGACTCAAATGAACCCTGTGGTGTCTCCGATATGGAGACACCTTCAAGATAAAATTTGTGGATTGCAGCCTAATCCCAGTCCATTGTAACATGATCTTTCAATTTCCTAGGAGCTCCCGTCATCCCCACTTGCAAATGAAACCACCTGCCAGGTAAGCCAAACTAAGGAGATCCATTTCAACCACCCAATTTTCAAGCAGAACCACCAGCTTTACCGAAGAAGGCAAAAAATTGAGGCATTGGACCCCATACCTTTCGAATCTAATTTGTTAGCTTAGCAAGGCCAAAAGTTAATTGGTTAGCTCACTAAGGCCAAAATTCTTTATGTTCCTTTTTAGCATTCTTACTATATTGTTTGATTATTTTGTTAGTGTTGGCAGAAGGAGATTGGGCCAAGCTTGAAAGGCAAAGACGTGGACAGCAACAGGTTTAAATATCAAAGAAAATGTCCAAAGGATGTGATTAAAGGACAATAAAAGTGATTGTAGGGCTAAGTTTCTAAAGATGACCAAAAATCCGCATGTGAGCTTAGTTCTTTAGGACCCATCAGATTTAGGAGAACCCCATGGGTCGATCCAAGGCATGTTTGGCATTTTTTTTTTATTTAGGGAAGCAACTGCTGGACAACATCACAGGAATGTGGGTGTGGGTGGGTGGTGTCTTTTTTTTCTTTTTCTTTTTTTTTTTTTGGGGGGGGGGGGGGGGGGGGATGTAGAGGAATTGATGATGTAATCTTTCAAGATGGTGCACCCTCCTAGGCTTCATCAAATCTCTTACTTTGCAATGAAATATTACCTTAAAATATTGTAATAAATTTTAAAAAATTGAAGGATGACATAACCTATAATAATATTTAGGGTGTATTTGGTTGCATTGGAATCTTATTCTATGGGAATCTATGAGGGGACCACCTACATTTAGGCTAAATTGAGATAACACTCATCATCCACCACTAGATTATGTGATCGATGGTGGAAATGAAAGTCTCATGAACATGGGAATCACACTCCTTGGTCCCCCCAAAGCATGTGATTCTCATGTTCATGAGACTTTCATTCCCACTATTGATCACAAAAGCTAATGGTGGATTGATGAGTGAACCTCAAATTAGCTTAGATGGAGGTTGTCGTCTCATGGATTCCCATAGAATAGGATTCCCAGCAACCAAACACACCCTTAGATCAAGAGCGTGCCATCTTTCGCTCCTGGCCTTTTCACGAAGTTGTTTATGCAATAAATAAGTTTTTGCATGATTTGATTCTTATATGGATGCACAAAGAATCAAGCCATTCCCAATATCAGTAGCCCAATTGTTAAGGAGAACGACGGTGGTTTTTTCTTTCTCCAAAAAATTTAAAACATTAATGATTCACTACATGATTATGCAGCCATAAAATTGCTGAATAGGAGATTCAGGTCTTACAGTGAACTTTTTCAGATAATTTAACGTTTAGTCCCCAAACACACCCTAAATAACAACAAGAAAAGATCATACTGCTCAGACTTGGGGCCACAAAGGAAGCAGCCTGACAGGCTGACATATTAACAGTCCAGGAAAATAGTATTGTTACGATAATGAGACAAATTTCAGTTCAAAGTTCAGTAAACAAATACCTGATTAACACAAAAACACACTGCAGAACGCCAGCAGTTCCTGTCCACACTGAAGGTCCTGATTTAACTAATGCATCTTGTACCAGAAGACCCACAGATGCTGCTAGAGAGACAAAGGAAACAACGTATGCAATGAAGAGCCAAAGCTTCAATCTGCATTTCAATAACTTGTGAAACTTACTATTCTAGAGAAAAACGAGCAAAGAAGAGAGTAGTCGGCGCAAACATATATCAAGTTGATTGTTTTCTGCAAACATAAGCTGGCTACCATATTATAAGCAATAAAAATGAATGGAGGATCTTTGACCAAGGGGGGTATTACAAAATTTCGTTGAAGATAAGCTTTTTTATTTTGATGGTAAATATAATTTCATTACTTCAAGAAAAACAAATAAATACAAAGAAGGATGAGATCACCTACAAAAGCAAAAACGAGAAAACAGACCTGACCAAAAGAAACAAAAATATAAAGAACGACAACATGGTTTTAAAAAACGTTGTGAGGCTACGATTTGGCTCAGTACGAGGCTTATGTTAACGGACTGAGTCTTACGCCTCATAGGTGTTTCAACAATGGATTAAATTAGTATCAATTGACCCAAATGATTGTTATAAAATCATACAATGATTTTGAGTGAGGCTTACGCTTCAGTTCAATGACGCTTACGCCTCATGTCTCATGAAATGGCTATGCCTAAATTCCATGTTAAGATTTTTTAAACCATAAAACGAAATTTACCAGTTAGCAATGTAACCCTCAAAATGAACCTGCCTAAATATAAAAAACACTCCACAATTAAACCATAAAGGAATCTCTTTGTATCCAGTATCCAATATCCAATATAAATGATCCACCTCGTGCAATGTCATTTCAAAGATTTTCCCTTGCTTTTCTTAATGGTATAATTCTTTTGAAAGGGGAGGAGGGAGATACAAAAGTCCAGACTTAATCTTAACTAGAGCTCAGCACAATAAAATTTCAATAGGCATACAACAATTCTTAAAGAATGACTTTTTAAAGCTTGGATGTCGGGAAGCCCAATGCACAAGAGTATCATACTTCATATTTGACTTTAATGACATCTCTCCAAAGGCCATCCCTTCCATACGTAAATCCTTCATTCATGAGTTGAAGAGGTCGAATACCCAACCCACCAACCTCCTCTAGATAAGAAACAATATCCACCAATTCAAAGAGTAAACTGTCTCTGTCCCCGCCAAACCGAATACTTGCTAACATTTCAAGCATTTGGGACACCCACTTAGGGATATTTGCAAGGGCACTCCTAAAAATGGTGCTATGCCATTTAGAAAGCAATTTTGTTTTCCAAGTAGCTAACCTTTTACGCACAACATCCACAACTGGATCTGACAATTGTTTGTTTCTACCATTAGCTCCCAAGAGAGACCTTTACATAAAGGGCACGCACGATACCCACTTGACAACCCACACCATACTCTTTGAAAAAGGAGTTTTTCAGTTGAGAAAAAACATAGTTTTCAAGTTCTCTAAGTGAGATACTTTTCATCCATAAACCGCCAATAGCTCAATTGGTAAGACATGTGTCGGACAACATCACAAGTCTAGGGTTCAAACCCTGCTAAAGGCACCTAATGTTGTTTTGCACCCATGGTTTAAAACATTGCACCGAATGTACACCTTATAGCCTCTCCTTAGTGCCTCGCACTCCATGACTGAATTTAAGCTTAAGCATCGCACCTCGATGAAGCTTAAGCACTAAAGCATTCTGAGGCTTGAGCCTCAACTTCAACATGCGTTTAATAAATAAAACAGACTCCAATGTTCGACCCCCTTCCTCCAACCATGATGGTTATGTTATATATTGTGTGCAGTTTACTTTTCTTATTTTTTGCTAAAGATTATTTTTTGACTCATCAATTCTAACTACTTGTTGACTTTACGCAATTATTTTCTAGGAACTTTATTGGTGATGTCTGACATGTTTTTGTTATTACTTATGAGGCTTTTGTAGTAATCTAGTAGTAGTAGTAATGTAGTAGGTGTAATAGTAGTTATGAGGCTCTTGAAGCTTTATCTTTTTACATGTCGCCTCGCTTCAGAAAATTCTTGTCTCAAAAGTTTTTGGCGCTTCTTGATGCCACAGCGCAACACTTCAGCTGGGCAACTGAGTTGGGATGGTAAATAACATGTTAACAACTTCTATAAATATAACTAATACGTTACTGACAATACACCAAATCGTCCTTTAATACGCGTCGTACATATGTCATAATAATCTCGTCAACAGATCTAAGCGGGCCTAATTGCTCACCGAATTTGGCAAAGTCCAGACAACACTAAGCCCACTTTGGCAGAATCCAAAAGGTTGGACCCGAACTACAGCGCCCTACTAGGCCCACACGTCACATGGTCAAGCCCAATACTCATAAGGCCTAATTAGGCAAGTATCTGGGGATCAACCTAAGACGGGCATGCCAACAATACATTGGTTTCGACTAGGAAACAAATACCGGAGTATAAGTCGTGCATGGAAACTCTCTTGCATGGATAAACACTCCAAAAGGGAAACTTCTCCTACATGGATGACTCTCAACAAGGAAAGAATCTCCAACAAGATCTCTTTCCTTAAACTATGTCACCAAAGGCGTAGCCGAATAAGGACTCGTATTACAAATATGACACAGGGTTGATGAATAAAGGTACACTACAATACCCAATTGAAAGTTTGGGTCGTTCTCAAACCTTGTCTGACTTTAGCATCGAAGTGTCATCGGCCGCCACAACGGTGGTCTTTGGCTCACGTGTGTTCCCTATGCAGGTCAAGGTCAATGTCAAGGAAAATATGATTCGACTACATTAATTTGGCGTCGTCCGTGTGAACGACGAAATTCCTTTAAAAACAGTGATATCACCCTTCCTCACAGTTCAGAAATATGGTGACCTCGAGATCTCGCAACAATAGAGACATCCCAGAGCCCTCGAACGCTCGAATTGGAAGAGTGTCGGCCAGTACCATTGGCATCGGCACCACGGGAGGAACAACCTTGGACCCTCGTGCTGGCAGTAGCCACGGCGGACCCCAAGGTGGATTTACTGTCAACCTAGATGCAGCAAATTGCACGAGCGATAGAGATACTCAGCAGATCCCTTCACCCGCAAAAGGAGATCGGGAGCAACAAAGAGCCTCATCCTCAGAAGACACGAGAGAACACGTTTAGAAGAGCCACACTGCTCCTACAAGCTCTCAGTGGACTAGAGGCGGAGGAGCGGCAAACGGAGAACCAACGTCTAGGGCCGACAAATCCGCTTCGCAAGACCCTCTTCCGGCGTGTTGCTCAACCTCACCGTCCCCCATTCATGGATCACATCATGAACGAGCCATTGCCGAAGAAATTCACTCTGCCAAAGCTGGAGTTCTATGATGGGACAGCAGACCCATTCGATCACTTCCGCCGCTTTCAGCATATAATGGCACTCAAAGAAGGGTTTGAAGAAGTAATGTGTCGGTCATTCCCTACCAGCCTGAAGAAGTTAGCGCTGACCTGGTTCCACAGCCTACCTCCGAAGTCCATCGACTCATTTCGGACACTGACAACAGCATTTCTCACACGCTTTGTCAGCAACCAGCAGATCGGGAAGGGCCGCCCGCATTACCTGCTCACTCTCAAACATAAACCGAGCGAGACATTGAGGGAATATGTCACATGCTTCAATGATGAGTTGACCTTCATCAACAGCCGCAGTAGCGACACCGCAGTCACAGCCTTCTCCTCAGGCTTGAGGAGAGACAAGTTCTACGATTTCTTCACTTTGGAGCCTCCAACTGATATGGCGGACTTACTGGAGAGTGCCCAAAAATGTATCACTCTCAACGAGATGTAGACCGCCAAGAAGGAGACGTCCAAAAAAAAACCCTCTGGTTCCAGGTACAAGGAGGGGAGACACAAGAAGACGACGACAGAAAAAGGAAGCGCAAAGACAGCAACCCCGACTATGGCCATGCAAGGCAAGATAATGCCTTCAACTTCGTCAGGTCTAAATCCATCACTTCCCTCAACTCCAGTTTTTTCGAGGACATCCCTCTCAATGCGATAACAACAAATACTGCTCCTTTCACAAGGACGGCCAAGACACTGAGGACTGTAAAAGTCTCAGGAGCGAAATAGAGTACTGGATCCAGAAGGGGAGCTCAAGGAGTTCCTGAGCTCGGATAAAAGGCAGGACCGGACAAAGGAAATGGAAGATGTCGTCAAGGAGATAGAGAAAGAAGCTCCTTCCATGGAGTCAGCTCGAAAGGTGAGCAATCCAACAAATCCCGAAAGAGGACGCTTCTCGAGATGCGAACGCAGCCCACTGCGAGGATTGACAAGTGCAGTACGCACGTATTTAGAGCCTGATCCCCCACTAATGTTCACAAACAAGGATCTCCAAGGCATCCATTCTCCTCATAATGACGCTTTGGTCATTTTGGTCCTCGTTACAAAGTGGAAAGTGATTGGTAGACACAGGAGCTCTCTCAAAGTCATGTTTCTCAACGCATTCCGCAATATGCAACTCAAGGAAGTGGACTTAACACCCGCCAATCACCCCATGATCGATTTCAACGGAGAAAAATGCCTCCCTATTGGGAAGATCAGTCTAATGGTAGTGGCAGGAGAGCCACAGTTACGAAAGTACCTTGTCCAAGAGTTTATGGTGGTCGACACCGTCTACCTACAACATCATACTAGGAAGGCCTTGGCTCCATCATATAGAGGCAGTAATTTCTACTTTGCACCAATGCATCAAGTACACTGCCAACTAGGCCCAAGGAACTATTCGTGGAGATCAACCTCCAGCAAGATACTGTCACTACGCAGCGCTGAAACAACTCGATTGTTAGAATTTACAGCTCGGGCCCACGGGACAAACGTATCAGACATTGAGCCCAAAGAAGGGGAAGAATCACCCCTCATGGGAAGAAAAAAAAAAAAAAAAAAAAACTCCGACAATCAAGGCTCAACTATACGGAGAGCCAGAATTTGGCACTGGAGGCACAACACAGTCCAATACAAAGTTAAGTAACAACATTTCAACAAACAGACGCCTACTCCAAAAGCTGGCATTCAGCGAGGAACGACTCGCCCACACAAAGCCACTTTTTAGTAACTTCGCTAGCATTGGCGAAACGTGACACTTCACCAAGGGAGCTACATAGTATGAGCCAGGACCATGCGCATCTCCTTCAGGGCCAGATTAGCTTAGTCCCCGCTCAAAGTCAAACTATCTTACTGTTTTGATTTCTTTCTTTTTATTTTTCAGTTTAGAAGATTTGTTCTTACAAAGCCTATATGATACAGATTCATTCAAAGAATAAAACAGACTTCATTGATTACTAAGAAAATTGTTACAAAGCTTGCTCGACTGACTAGTACAAAAGTTCACACACTACTGTATCTAAGTCCGGCGTGAGTATAGATCGAGACTTCACTCCGCCAATCTATCTCTAGAAGAGGATTCGAAAGTGAAAGCAAAAGTACCCAAAGTAAGCAACAAGCTACAGGTACGCGTTTGACTATTTGCTCCGCCAATTTGCTTTGTGAAGAGGATTCAGAAGGAGAATGGAAGAAGGCAAATGAGATTGTCACTCAATATAGGAATGCCTGGGGTGATGCAGAGTTAGCACCCCAGGACCGCAAGTCGTGCCTATCAGAGCCCCACTTCGCCAATCTGCCTTCCAACTGTGGCATCACGCGTGAAGCCTATAGATACAGTAGGAGCAACCACCCAAAGTTGGATGCGGGTGTTATTTCTAAGATTGGATGGCACGAGACGCCCTCGGAGCATCGGAAGATGAAAGAAAAACTCAACCCCAAAGGGGAGTCTGTAACTCTTCTTCGCAATTTAAGAAGAAATTACAAGGTCTCATGGAACCAATTGGATGCTCACCCAAACCAAGTGGCACCACGAAGATTTTCTTTTAGCCTTTGGAGAACCCAAAGAATATTTTTTGGAAAGATGCATTAGAAGAACATGCTCTATTGCATTCATGGCAATGCTTGAAATGGTGAATACTAACCTATATATAGGCGCGACGATTCACGAAACGAAGTAAACCAACAGTTACGTCGGCATTAAACGTCGTGGGGAAAACAAAAAGGCGACGGTTTCAATTGCAACTACACAAGTCAAGATTCATCGAATTAATGGCGTGGCACGCATCCCCATTAACAAGGGGAGTAACCGATACTAAACCATCTCGCAATCTACATTTACACCAAGCATGCTGATCGTTGCAACAGGACCCAGCCAACTAATGAGCCCAAGTGAATACCCCGCCAGATCCGGCCCAGTACATGCAGAGACACAAGCGGCAAAGGCCTTAAGTGCACATGGAATGCAGAGCACGCCTACAGTGACATTGTCAATAAATCCAAGGTATCCACTCTATTAGAATTCCGTTGTTGTTCATTAAACCTGGATAAACCCGATTCGATCAATCTGACTCCGAAATTAGATTTATTGGTTCGACCTCCGCATCGGACTATTAGGCGAAATAAGTCAAAACACCCAAGTCAACGCCTGATCACGATGACTTGCCAATGATCATTATCCAACTGCAAACGATGATCACTAAACCTGATCAAAGCTTAGTCAGTTCCGACTGATGACAATAGCTTTCGATCCGCTCTAACACCTAGTCTGTCAAGAGCGGATGACGATGGCTTAAAAAGTAGGAGTCTAGTAAGCGCTCTCAACACCTGATCATGACGACTTGCCAGGGATCATTATCCAACTGCAGACGATGATCACCGAACTTGATAAAAGCTTAGTCAGTTTCGACTAATGACAATAGCTTCTTTAACACCTAGTCCACCAAGAGCAGACGGCAATAGCTTAGAAAATGGGAGTATAGTCAGCGCTGTCAGCACTCTTGTTCAACTGTAGACGATGATCATCGAACCTGATCAAAGCTTAATCAGTTCTGACTGATGACGATAGCTTATGATCTGCTCCAAAACCGTTGTCCGCCGAACGCAGGTGAAGATGGCTTAGAAAGTGGGAGTCTAGTCAACATTTTCAACGCCTGATCATGATGACTTGCCGGGGATCATTGCCCAACCACAATGATCGACTAACCCCGAACCCTACCAAAGGTTAGTCAGATTTGGCTGACAAAGATAGCTTCTGGTTCGCTCTAAGACCTTAGTCCGCCGAGCGTGGGTGAAGATAGCTTAGAAAGCGGGAGTCTAGTCAGTGTTCTCAATGTCTGATCACGATGACTTGCCAGGGATCATTGTCCAACCACAGACAATGATCGTCGAACCTTCAGTTTCGACTGATGACGATAGCTCCTGGTCCGCTCTAAGACCATAATCCGCCTAGTGCGGGTTAAGATGGCTAAAAAAGTGGGAGTCTAGTCAGCGTTCTCAACACCTGATCACAATGACTTGCTAAGGATTATTGTCCAACCACAGACAATGATTGTCGAACTTTACCAAAGCTTAGTTACTTTCAACTGACGACGATAACTTTCGATTCAACCTGTAGCCTAGTCCACTAAAAGCAGATAATCGCGACTTAAGAATTCAGTCAGCTCAGGAAGCTTAACTTGGACGACTTGCAAGGACCACTGTCCATTTAAAAGCAATGCACACGTGACCACAATCTAAACAATTCGCTTAAACTAGCAACGACAACTGCTGATCCGATCTACAGCCTAGCCTGCAAAGGGTGGATCACAATGGCGGATTACAAAGGCAGACAATGGCCTGGCTCGGATAAACCATTAGAAGCCAAGATTATCCCCTCGCATGGTGTTTAACCAACCTACAAGACTTGGCCGATACGATCTCTTGATCTCTAAAGAGTACATACCCGAACTACTAAACTATCGCAACATAAGCGATCAAAACTCTTGTCAGCTGATCAATCCTACGTCCTCCTAATTCAGCAAAACCTCTAGTCTAAATGCTAACACCTCAATAAGATAACAGAAAAAAACTATCGGGAAAAGTCAAAGTACACAAGAACAAAGTGTTACTCAACATATCATCTTTCATTAATAATCCGAAGAATACATTGTTCACTCTTCGTTGAGAAGAGGTTCAGATACAATGGAGCTAGACTTGGTAGGAGAAGAAGCAGGGGATGTGTCTGCATGTGTTGCCGCTCGGACACCCCGATATTGATCACCCTCTTCTTATAATTAATCGGAGTCTTCCCCAAACTCCGCAAATGACCTCTCTGTAATAAGAAAAGTCCCAATCAGCATGCTCCTCCTTCATCAACTGCAACAACTCATGTCTTCCATGCACAACTCTGTTGAATTCGAACGAGCTCTAGGCCTTGCGGAGCTCTTCCTCGCGTACTCTTGATTGAGCGAGCTCTCGCTCCAGCTGTTCCAGTTTGCCCGACCGCGCATCAGTTTTGGACAGCTCAGTACTCAGGTTGTCCTTTACTGCACTAAGCTCATTTTGCACTAAAAGGAGTTGCTCTTCCGCTATCCTCACATTTTGGCATTGAAATCAACATCAGCCTCCAGTTGCTGACATCGGACAGCCACTCGGACTCCTTGGCCTTTTCCTCATTCAAAGCCTGCATCTCAGCCTGCGCCTTGGCTGCAATCTCCTGAACAAATTGTAAGTCGCAAAGGACAAGGTTCAGTTCACCCTCGAACTTGTCCCTCACGAACACTGCCTCTGCCAAATCAGATTCAAGCGTTTCCAAGCGAATCTTCTGAGCCTCCTATCTTATCGGCAGCCCCCAAATCAACAGCCGATTGATCGGGCCTTCTTTCTTCAAGCTGCTTTTTTAGTGATTCAACTTCACAGAGAGCATCGGAGTATGACTTCTGCAAATTTGCAAAGACTTGCTCCATAATATACACTCTCACAAGCAGCCCGAACTTTCGTCCCAGCAACGACAACTTGGTTCAGGTATGACATCCCTAGCACGATATGTTTTTGCCTTTTTACCATACACTTTCCTAGCGTGTCGCCTTTTGGCTTCGGAGCGCAGTTCGCCAGCAAGTCATTCCATTTACTAATGTGCTTTCTAGAGGCATAGTAAATGTCAACATTTTGGTGTCTGGCTTGATTGCTCATCTTTAACACATCCGAGGCGAATAGGCTGAGCCGCGCATCCGGATGGAGGTCTTCTATCGAAATTACTTTAACACCGCCCTTTGTCGTTTTCACCGCATCAGAGCCCTCATCTACCACTTTCCCCTTGCTCAATCATCGGCTCTCTTTCACAGGTCGACTCGAACGTAGTTGACAGGGAAGAAGGAAGTAAGTTATCTCTCAAACCAGTCGTCACCTCAATGTGAGGTCAAGATCGGAACGGAGGACAATAGGGGCGACGCGGAGTTGACTTCTCGCCATAAGGACGACAGTTAGATGACTCTTCCGCAAGCCGAGGAGACTCGTGATCCAAGGAGCGGTTGTACTTGAAATCCTTCAACAAAAAATGATGAGTCTAACCCACATCGAATGAAGCTGCCATATCCGCCTGCAGCAACAGGTTGTTCATGACCTTCTCCTGCTCAGTACTCAGCTAAATCTTCAACCCCAACCATTTTCAGGTATTTTTTCTCCAAGTCGGGGAAAGAAATAGGGGTATGTGCTTGAACATCACGCCCCTCGGACACAACAGCTTCCACCCCAGTGGACGAATCAAGATCTTGCCCAACAGCTTTGTGTCCCCCTCTGAAGGGGTTGAACGCTCACGAGCAGGCTTAGTCGCAGCACGAGGCTTATTTGAACGCACAGAAGAAGAAAGCAGCTCATTCGACTCCGCCCTCTTTGACGGGCTCGAAATCTTAACCTTCGGGAGCTTCCTCTTCTTCGAAGAGGGTTCGCCTTTGGACTTCAGCTTCAGAACTCTAAAAATAGTGAGAGCCTCATGCCAACGAGCCCACAGTCTGCTGCACTTGATATTAGAAGGTTGGGCGACATCCTCTACTCGCATCCGAGACATGTCACGAAATTTATCCATAGCTGTTTCATCCTCGGTCAAAACGGGTGGTTGAAAACTTCCCTACAGAAAGTACAGATAACAATTCAAGATGCAATCAACACTGGCAAAGTCAAGAATGAAACTAAACTTACTCAGTTGCCTGAACTCTCACTCAATCGGACAACCAGCGAGCTCGAAATATTTCGAGTCGAAGCCATGAAGCAATATTTCTGCCAGAACTTGAAATCATCAGGGAGATTGTCAAAACAGTCTAGCGACGTCAACACGCATACAGCATGCTCGTTTAACCGAGGAGAAGTGAGCAGTTGGATCACCCTTGAAGACACTCGGACACCAACGTCTTTCGCCCTAATCAGAATGGCGATCACCGTCTTGTACCCGTTTAACACCAGCTAAGCGGGCGAATGCCGAGGTACGCCAAAAGGCTCTAAATCTCCTTGATGATAGGAAAATGAACGCTCGATTGAAGCATACCTCGGTGCAAGCAAATAAATCCTTCTGGAGGAGATAACGGTGTTGGACCTACACTAAAGAGCACCAGATCATCAAGGATCTCATATGTCTAGCAAAGGCCCTCTAGATTCGACTCAGAGATTGTCCTCTCCTCGAAGAACTTACAGCCTAAGCGAATAGTTCATCAGAAAATTGATTCTGGCCTGCCATGGAAGAACATACTAACTTTCGATTACAGAAATTGAGCAAAGTCAAAAACGCGAAAAAAGCAAAACGATAAAGCAGAGTCTTTGAGATTGAAAGAGTGAAGAGAATAAACTTTGCAGAGAAGGGGATCTATATAGAAAACAAAATTCTCGCCTTTTTTTTAGCAGAAGCACGCCCAATTAATGAAGCTCGCCACTCGAGGAGACGATTCAGACTCAACCATCATGATCGTTTAGGTCCTCCATGACATGACTTAGTGGACCGAGGAGTTGGCCCACTAACTCGGGGGAGTAGTTGATGATACACCAAACCTCCTTAGATAAAGTTTTTAAGGATGCAGTAGTCGACGTTAGGAGGTTTGGGAATAGAATCATAAGTATTAAATTAGCTTTAGAACTAGAGATAGTGCATGTTATAAGTGTGTATGCACCCCAAGTGGGTTTGGACGAGGAGACTAAGAAGGATTTTTGAGAATCTTTAGAGGAGTTAGTACTTGGAATTTCCTCTTCCGATAGGGTTTTCCTAGGCGGGGATTTGAATGGCCATGTCGGTAAGGATAGAATTGGGTATGAGATGGTACATGGAGGTCAAGGCTTTGGGGATCGAAACACTGCGGGAATTTCTATTCTAGATTTTGCTTTAGCTCAGGATTTTGGGATCGTAAATACTTTTTATAAGAAGAGGGAAGATCACTTGGTGACCTTTGCGAGTGGGCGTAATAGAAGTCAAATTGATTATTTTCTTGTGAAGAGACACGATTTAGGTAGGTGTAAAAATTGTAAGGTTATACCAGGAATGTGTCTGATAAACCAACATAGGCTGTTAGTTCTCGATTTTTGTCTTAAGAGTAGGGGTCGTATTGCTATAGAACAGGTTAGACCGAGAATTAAGTGGTGGACCTTACAGGGAGATGTGTGCCAAAGATTTAGAAAGAGAATTTTGGGTGGCCAGTCAGTTTCTGAGGGTTGGGAGAATCTAGAACCAAAGGATAGGACTAGTAGCGCGGATCTTTTTGAACATTTGGCAAACCGAATAAGAAGATGTACGAAGGAAGAGTTAGGACAGGCCAAAAAAGGAGGTTTTTATGGTAAGGAAACATGGTGGTGGAACGCGGATGTGCAACAAACCATTGCGGAAAAGAAAAGATGCTTTAAGGTGTGGCAAAAAGATAGGGGCCTAGAGTCTTATGAGCTTTATAAGCAGGCTAAGAAGTTGAGTAGTAGAGCAGTAGCGGAAGCTAAGAAGAGAGCGTATGATGCTCTTTATAATAGGCTAGGTACGAAGGAAGGGGAGAAAGATATTTTCAAGATAGCTAAAGCTAGAGAACGAAAAACTAGGGACTTGAGTCATGTTAAATGTGTTAAGCATGAGGATGGAAGAGTTTTAATGCAGGATAAAGCTATTTTAGATAGGTGGAATGATTACTTTTGGAACCTACTCAATGGAACACATGTAGGGGAGTTAAACTTGGAGGGGTATGTTTCACAGGAAGGGAGAGATCGCGTGTTCCATCGCAGAGTTAGTGCCACAGAAGTGAGAGAAGCTTTAAAAAGAATGAAGACAGGGAAGGCCGTTGGACCGGATGATATACCAATTGAAGCATGAAAATGTCTGGGAAAAGTTGGGATTCAATGGCTAACTAAGCTCTTTAATAGGATTTTGGAAACTAGAAAAATGCCAGATTCATGGAGGCATAGCATTGTGGTACCAATTTATAAGAACAAAGGGGATATCCAGAATTGCTCGAACTATAGAGGGATAAAACTTATGAGTCATACGATGAAACTTTGGGAGAGGGTTATAGAACAAAGACTTAGGAGTTTAACCACGATTTCGGAGAATCAATTTGGATTTATGCCAGGTAGGTCTACTACGGAGGCCATCTTCCTGCTTAGGCAAACTATAGAAAAATATCGAGAGGCACGTAAGAGTTTGCATATGGTTTTTATTGATCTGGAGAAAGCATATGATAGGGTCCCCAGGGAGTTAATTTGGTGGGTGCTTGAAAGGAAGAAAGTGTCTCAATGTTATGTTGATATCATTAAGGATATGTATGAAGGGGTTGTAACAAGTGTTCGCTCAGTAGGTGGGATGTCTGGTGAATTTCCAGTGTCAGTAGGACTACATCAAGGGTCGGCATTAAGTCCATATCTCTTTGCTTTGGTCATGGATGAGTTGACGAGACATCTGCAAGAAGATGTACCTTGGTGCATGTTATTTGCAGATGATATTGTCTTAATGGATGAGACTAGTGCAGGTTTAGGTAAGAAATTAGTTAAGTGGCGGGAGGCTTTAGAGAGTAAAGGTTTTAGAATTAGTCGTTCGAAGACGGAGTATCTAGTGTGCAACTTTGGGTGTGAACCAAGAGGGAGAACTAATGCAATTGAGATTGAAGGTGTCGAGGTCCCGGAGTGCGAGGCTTTTCGATATCTAGGATCTATAATTCAAAAAATTAGGCTATTGGAGAAGATGTAGACCACAGGATTAAAGCTGGTTGGTTGAAATGGAGAATGGCGTCAGGAGTATTATGCGATAGAAGGATGCCTGCAAGGCTAAAAGGAAAATGCTATAAGACAATTGTTCAACCAGCCATGCTATACGGTTCAGAATGTTGGGCTACTACGGGACAACATACGCATAGGATGGCAGTAGCAGAAATGCGTATGTTAAGGTGGATGTGTGGCAAAACTCGTAAGGATAAAATTAGAAACGAAAGAATTAAGAGATACTTAGGTGTAGCGCCCATAGAGGAAAAAATTAGAGAAAGACGTTTAACTTGGTTAGGTCATGTGCGGAGGAGACCAAGCACGGCGCCAATTAGAAAATGTTTAGATTGACAAGTTAATGGAGGGTGTCGACGGAGGGGACGACCGTTGAAAACTTGGATGAAGACGGTGAATGAAGATATCATTGAGCTTGGATTAGGCGAGAAAATGTGGGAAGATCGCATTGCTTGGAGAACCAAAATCCATGTAGCCGACCCCGAAAATCTCGGGAATGGGCTTTGATGATGATGATGAATCTCATCAGCAGGTCTAAGCGGGCTTGATTGCCCACCCAATCTGGCAAAGCCAAGACAATACTAAGCCCACTTTGACAGAATCCAGAAGGTTGGACCCGAATTGCAGTGCCCTACTAGGCTCACATGTCACATGGTCAAGTCCAATATCGGTAAGGCTTAATCATTCAAGTATCTGGGGAATCGACCTAAGACGAGTAGGTTAGCAATACATTGGTTTCGATTAGGAAACAAATACCGGAGTATAAGTCGTGTATAGAAACTCCCTTGTATTGACAACACTCCAAAAGAGAAACCACTCCCACAAATCTAGGAGCACAAGTCGTGTAGAGAAACTCTCCTATATGGACGACTCCCAACAAGGAAAGTATCTCCAGCAATATTTCTTTCCCTAAACTACTCCACCAAAGGCCTAGCCGAATAAGGATTCGCATTATAAATAGGACACAAGGTTGATGAACAAAAGTACACTACAAAACCCAATTTACGGATTTAAGCTTTTCTCAAGCCTTGTATAACTTTAGCATCGGAGTGTCATCAGCCACCACAACAGTGGTATTTGGCTCACGTGTGTTCCCTGTGCAGGTCAAGGTCAAGGAGAACAAGATTCGACTACATCAGTTACTAATACATTATTTAATAGTCTAATATCAACTAATTAATGTTTAATATGAATGCAACTACCACAAACCAATTGAAGAATAAACCACCCTTAATCAACCGTGAGAAAACCAAGTGTTCCCTCCTTGATCAGATAATACGGCTTCATCTTTTCTTATACCTCTTCCTCCCTTCTTATCAACTCAACTTTGTTTGAGTTCATATTTTGAATTCCCCACCCTTTTTCAGCTCGATGATGATAAAGATGAAAATGATGGCATTGACTCGGGGATTATGAGAGTATTTGAAAGACGATCTTATGTTAAATGGGTTATTAGCATAGATACCTGATTCGCTCAACCTCCCACGAAGTTTGAATTGGGTCGCAATAGCGATTTGCAGTACAATCGCGACCTGGATCGATGGATTTTTCAACCCATTTTAGTTAAGAATTGAACAAATTACAGAAAATGAGTAGAATATGTTTGTAACGAGATTTATTTTTATCCTTTATGGGGCCGTTCCCTTATTCAAGACTTGGTGTTTTCCAAATTTCCTTTAAATTTTTAAATCCTTCAAAATTTCCAACAAATTATCATTATTAGATCGCTCATGTACTAAGTCCACGTTCATATATTGATACATTTTTTTTATATATTTATATTATACAAATATATGCGTATACATAAAATAAATACGCCACCTAAATACCGTACCAAATTAAAATAATACATGAATTGCAACCCTAAATAGCGTACCAACTTTGCATGCCCTTCGAATTATGTACCATGAAAACCAGCGTACCTGAAATCCATTCCCATTTCACATACCCTCTTGCACAAGGTATCTATAGTTATTAGTTGAGTAGTTTATTAGATTTGGCCTTTTGTTTCATACGTTTTTTATATGAAACGTAATATCTTACTTTTTTATGGATTAAGTTACATGTTATGGTTTTAACTTATTTGAGTTATGACTCATGAGTTTTGTTTATCATTACTATGTTTTTGTTTGAACTAAACAATACATTGTAATGACTCGCGAACTATATATAACTAAAACAAATATTATCATATTTAAACCTTGCTAGCACCCCAAGGGTCAAGGGATCCAATAAAAACCTTGTTAGCCACTAAAAAAATAATTTATCATCTACAAATTGTAGATGCGCCACCTTATGACCATAAGAAAAAGCTTGGAACCTCCAAAATTTTAAACCCACCAACAAAGCTTTAATAACCAAACACTCAAAGATTTACCAGAATAATGAACAAGAATTGGAACATAGGATCCCCTTGACAAATGCCTCTTGAAATCATGAAGTAGTGAATTCACCAACTAGAATGAATAAGTGCATCGTTGAAAGTCTTAAACCACCCCATCACTCACCAAAACCAATCTTATGCGTGCAACCAAAAGCAAAATCCAGATTCACGTAGTCATAAGTTGTCTCAAAATCTACCACTTAATCTCGTATCCACCAACAAATTCACAACCATAAAGTCATCAACAGTTTGCTTATCCTTGACAAAAGCTCCAATCCAAGAAACAAGTGTTTTGGAATTCCTTCTACCACCTTAATAAACACTCAAAACACTTTTTAAAGAAACACGAAGGAAACCAATCCGACCCAGTGCCTTTATCGCTCCCACAACGCAAAGAGCCTAAAAATTTTTGCATTACCAAAATCATTGTCCAACCTCTCCCTAGGATCCTCTGAAATGACATCGAATCTTGGGACCTCCAAAGAAGCCTCTGATCCCCAAGATCCTTTTAGAACTCTATGAGAAAAGAAACAATATGGCCATGCGTGATTGTCCCCTCCATCACAAGAAGTCTATCAATCTTCACTCCTCAAGAAGTCTATCAATCTTCACTCCTGCCATATCAATGAGTTTCCTTCTCAAGGAATAGAATACATTAAAAAAGAGTGTCGCTATCTCCTTCGATCAACACTTCGATTCCAAACTCCACCTCAACCTTCATAAAAACATCTAGACTAACATTCCTCAATCATAGTATTGAATTCTCATCTTTTAGTTAAGAAAAGCAATTTCCTCAATTAAACACTTCAAAAATAGCAAAGGGCGTAAGCTTCCAAAGTTTTTTTTATCTATGCAGGAAAATGCTCTTATTCTCCAAGAAAATAAAAGCACCCTCAACTTCCATGGCATCACCTAGCATATTGCGAACCAACAAGAAATACCAAAGTTTGTAAAATAGGAGAATGAAGAAAAGATCGGCATTTAATTCCTAGTGGGAGAGACATAAAATACAAGCATGGATAAATAATTCTCCTATTCTTTTATAAGGTTATCTTGGGCATGGGTGTTATTTAAAATAGGGTCCAAGCAAATATGTCACCCTGCCTAGTTGGAGACATAAAATACAAGCATGAACAAATGAATCTCCTTTTCTTTTTTTTCCAAGGTTGTCTTGGGTAAGGGTCTTGGTTAATAAGTTCCAAGCAAATATGTTTTCATATTTATTTATTAACAAAATAAGAGTTAAGAATAAATATTAACAAAATAAGAGTTAAGAAGTAGTGTATTAAGAAAACAAGCAGCACTCAGTCAAAGAAACCACACACATTGAGTGCTAAAAACAATAGGTACATCAAGTATGAGTGCTTCCAGCTATATATATATGCCATCTATGGAATCTGAACTTTTCCCGACTAACAACCCATAACCATAGAGTGCTTTTGTCTATCCACAAGGTATCTACAACTTTTCTCGACCAACACCCCATAACTGTAGAGTGACTTTAGTATCTATCCACAAGGTATATACAGACTTGTTTCTAAAAAAAATATTATTGTTTCTTGTCCTTCAAATAACCCAAATAGAAGCATGGGTGAGTCTTTCCCAAGTCCAGCTTCCAAAGGAAGAAACATTAGAGAGGTTCTAGCTGGCAGACTTGAAAGTTTCTACCCAATCCATGAAAAAAGTAGGAGTAGCAGCAGTGATGTAGAACTCAGAAAGAGATTTGGACCAGAACTTAAGAACCAAAAGACAGGAGGTCAAGAAGTGGTCTATTGAGTCTTCAGCAGTTCCACACAACACACAGTGACCAGGAATAAGAAGGCATCTTCTGTTGATGTTGTCAGCAGTCGGAATTCTTCCATATGACTGTCCACAGCAAAATGGTGGCTCTGGAGGACCTCCTTGGTCCAAATCCACGAATGTAAGTTGCTTAATCTAATGCCTACAGGGATGGGAGGAAGTGGAGGAACAAGATGTTGGTACCTTAATAGACTGAATAGCTAGCATCGTTTCCAAACCACTTCCACTTGTCTGCATCACTATCCAATTGGACTTGGTCTGTAGCATCTACTAGATCAACCATTTCATTGATTTTCCGGTCATTCAAATTTCTTCGAAGTTGAAAGTTTCATCTTGACTAGAAGAATCCCTAAACTCCTAATTGTACCCTTCTAGTTAGTAGTAACACTGAACATGGCAGGGAAAGCCAACTTCAGAGAACCATTGTCAACTCTGTTCCATAAAGAATCATATTATCACTATGAACTTTAAAAGTGATGTTGCTGGAAACAGTCTTTGAGCTTCATGATTCCCTTCCAAAGAGATTACACATAATTAGAAGGCAAATATTTTGTAAACAGAGCAGGCACCATACCTCGCAGCAATAATTTGTTCCCAGAAGGCATTAGTTTCACTTCTAAATCTCCATAGCCATTTGAGAAGGAGGGCCTCTTTGAATTCTCTAATTTTCTAATCCTGAACCCATCAAGTTCCTTGGGCCGAGGTGATACTTAAATACTTTAAAGGAAATTCCTCAAACACTTCTCAATTCTATCAGCCACAGACAAAGGAATGGTGCATAAGGATATTATGTCAAGGGGAATATTGGTAATGGTGTTTTTTTATCAAGGTGGCTCTGCCAGCCTATATTTCTTCAAGTAGCCAGCCTCCTTCCTATTCTTTCAACTGTTTCTTCCCAAACTCTTGTATTTTTTTTTTTTAAATTTAGATCCCAAAGAAGACCTAAGTAGACAGTAGACACAAGGAAATGAACCCTTATTGCAACCCGGTAAGGAGGCGCAATCATCTAATGAACCCTTATCAACCCACTAACGAGGCCCAATCATCTAATGAGCCCTTATCAACCCACTAAGAAGGTCCAATCATCTATTTTCAGGAACTTCTCCAATGGCAAATAAATGGGACTTCAAAAGTTAAACTTTCAACCAAGAGACAGCTTTAAATCATAATAGGAGATCCCTCACTACCATCACTTCTTCCACTGAAGCATCAGTGAACAACACAATATCATCAGTACTGAAGGATAGGAATTGCTGAGAGGAAGAGGAGACTTATAAGCCTATAATCAGGCCCATTTGATGAGCTTTAGTTACCATGGTTGTTAACCTAATAACCCTTCAGCAGCAAGTGTGAAAAGGAGAGGGTAGAGGGGTCACCTTGTTTCACTCCCCTAGACGATTTGAAATGACCATTAGTAGAACCATTGACTGAGAATGCCTATGAATGTGTCCCCCCAAGAGATTTGAGTCAAAACTCAAAAAGTTTTGTAGAAGTCCACTTTAAACATCAACCTTAGTTTCCCTTGCCTTCACCTTGATTCAAAAATCTCATTAGCTATAACCTATAAGAGCACCATCAAGTAGGCTTTGATCAATTCCAGAAGATTGGAAAGGGGCATTAAAAGTGGCAGCACATTGTTGAGTCCGGCAAAGCGGACTTTAGAAATAATTTTGTAGACAGAAGAAAGCAGACTAATTGGCTTGAATTCTTCAATAATGATTGGCTCTCTGGTTTTGGAGATGAGGCTAATAAGAGCGTATTCAATCTCCATTCAAGGAAGTGTATGTTACCTCACACGAAGCCTTAGCACCACAAATGCAATGCATTTAGAGTCAAAGTGAAAGGATAAAGACTTACGAAAGTAAAATGAACGAAGAATTTATCGAAAATCCACCTGCCTATCAAAATGCGGGAGTCAATATACAAAAAAAAAAAAAAAAAAGAATTGAGGCAGATCACCAATCATAATCATATCTAAGAGTCAGAATGTCACAATCATCTCGATCAGGTTTGCGTGAACACTTAAAGAATGACGTGTTAGAGAAACGACACAGATACTTGTGTGACACTAGTTATTTTACAATTTGGGTTATATAGCCTACATAAACAATAAAACTCCAAGTTTATAGTCTAGTACTTTATTGTTACTCTTGTTTGTGATTGAGAATGGATTCCTTGTATAATAAGTTTATGTTTATTATGTAAAATTTATAATTAATGAACAAACCCCGTGTCCCCGAATTTTCTCTTTTCTCTTTGGAGATTCGAGTGTTACATCTGTGTTGTTCTTCCACTGCTCTCCGAATCTGATAGGAAAAGGAGGATCCATATCTTTGAGGGAGGGATTGGGTAATCAAACCATTTGTATGTTGTGGGGTATTTTGGAAATAATTTGAGTAGTGCTGGCCAATTATTCCATCAGATATACAATTAAGAAAGCAATTAGAAACCCTAGGGAAAAGCGAAGAAATAAAACATACCTCCACTCTCCTTCTTCGTAAGGGGAATAATCGATGTCTTCTCTTTTAACACAATTGAACATTAGAGCGGCTAGAGATGCGAAGATGCCTAAATAATTTCAAAAAAAAAAAAAAACACTAGTAGTCAATTTGGGGAGAAGGGATGTGATGTCATCTCATAGCATAGGTGGTATGTGTATGTAGAAAACGAACCTGGGAGATAGTGAACAAAGGAGACTTTGACGGAACTACAAACAACGGCATCAACCCAAAACCACCAACCCGCACCAAACACTGCACCTGCAACCCCTGGACCGAAGATCGCCCATAGCTCACCAAGATCCATTGTTAGATTAGATTATATTAGACTAGATTGAATGTAATCGATCAATCAATCAATCCCTCTCTCTCTATATATATATATGAAAAACTTTTCTTTTCGGCAGGAGAGTAACGTAACGAGAGCAGAAGAAGGTTGACAGAGTTTCTCAGTTTTACAAAAGGAAAATAGAGAGAATAGAATCTGACTACACCGTATTCTACGATGGCTGCCCTCGCTCACTCCATCACCACTCTCATTTAACTGCTGGGAGTGGGAGTTCTCAGCTAATTACGTTGTCCATCTTCCTGCTATTTGGATCCACATTCACTTGCTTACTGCACCCCATACCCAACTGGGGCAAGCGTGGGACAGGATGAACCTCATCCCAACCTTGTCCTATCCCAAACGAGTTCAGGACAAGACGGGAAAAACATGTAATAAATGACCTCCAATAAAGAATATCAAAAGAATTTCATTTCACATTTCTCGAACACCAATAACACTAAATTTATGTACTTGTAACTTTCATCATAACAATGTTAAATGTCATGTAAAATTTATGATCCAATAAATTTACGATTTATGTCAAGCATCCTCTTTGTGCAAAACTAATATAATTTGAAAATAAAAAATATTGTTCATTTACCAAATCTCCAACTATATAACTCGTAATGCAAAACTAACCCAAACCATCATTTGCATTTATTTTCGACAAGAATAATTGTCCTATAACTAATCTAAAATGTAAAAAAGCATAAATTGTCATCGGTTTTATTTGATCTAAAATATCCAATCTAGAGTTTCTATCTAAACAAAGAGTACCAAATCAAGCTTTTAAATTTTCAAACATTAGATGTTTTAATTTAATTTCAAGACATCCTAAACTTTCGTTTTAGAAGAGTAGTTTGATTAAAATTAATAGTAATAAATATTAAATAAATAAGTTCGGGACGAAACGAGATGGATGGAATTGAAAACCTTCATCTCGATCCCATATCACTTTAGATCGGGACGGGATCAAGACAAGTTTGATCAATCCCAAAAGGATCCGAAAAAATTGGGATGGGACGAGACAGAATCGGAATCGCGAGATGGGATGCCCATCCCTACCCAACTCCCTAACTCTATACTTCAGTCTAACTCCAAATTTTGCCCTTTTATCCCAATATCTATCTATTTTATTTACTTATTGCTAATTGCTTTCACCCAAATTGAGTTCCACAATGCTTTTGTTGTTTTCCACATTCGTCTAAACATGTTCATCCAATAGTTTTTATTTTCATATGGGTTGCATCAAATTTATGTTCACAAGTTTGTTACTCTAGACCTCAAGTTGAAAAACCCCAACCGCACAAGCTTTTGATATTTAGTAAATAAACTCAAAATAACGATGATTTTGAAAACCTTTTTAGTTTTTCAAACCTCATAACCTTGTACTGTGATGACCCAAATAAATTCAAAAGGAAAACCTACTTGAACTTTATTACATCTTTAAAAGTTAAAACAAAAAAAAAATAATAATAACATAATACATGCCAAAATACAAGTTTTAAGGACTAACAATCTACACGTGCATTGCACATGTTTTTAATGCGATGTTAGGGATACTAGTTTATTAAATTTAATTGTCCAGTGAGGACATCAAGCAGAGTAAGTGGGAGAGCCTAACAGGGACTAAACTTGGTGAATGTTGGTCATCCTTAATTGAGATGCATGGCGTACATGATTAATCAGCTTATGATTAATGCACATTGGATGCTTGTAAATTTCTTGGGTTGGTTGAACTGTTATGATGAGAACTTTATTTGGGCTAAAATCTAAACTTTTGGATTCGGGTCAAATACTCATAACTCAGTTAAATGAATTAGTGCGCTCATCACCAAGAAGTCAGTAACCACACTAGAAAAGGTAGCTAGAGTTGGCATGAGGAAGGTTGAATATGGAACAACAAGAGGAAGAGGAAAATCGGAGGAGAAAACCCAAAATGTGTTATAGATCTAAAGAAACCTAATATGTACTATATAAACCTCTGACACTTTCCTAACTCCTACAATATAAGAAGAAAAAGGCTTAAAAGGAAATTTTTAAAGAGCTACAAATAGGAAAGATAAACCTCTCTAACATGATGGAAATGAAATTAGAAGAACGAAATGCATGATTTTATCTAACACTCAGTGGTTGAAATGGGGATATTGTGGTGAGATTTGGGAGAGAATTTGGTCGGTGGAGGATAATTGGTGGGTGTCAGTACAAAAGATAGAGAATAAATAACAATTAGTAGTATTGGTAAGCACTAACTGAGTACACTCTTCCTATCATCACCAATAATAAGTTCATTCAAAATTCAACAACATTTCTTCACATTAATATTCATAACTACTTCTTCACCACTCCAACAATTGAATTCACTAGCATAGAGGAGGGGAGAAAGAAACGTATGGGAGCAAAAATGGGAACGAGAAAATTGGAGGAGGGAGAAATGGGAAGGTTAATCGGTGTTTGTTTCACGTGCAGGTCCTTGTTAATAAATGAAACCTAACAAGGTATTTGTTGAGAGTAATTTCTCAGCTTGAATCCCATGATAACCACTAGATTTGGATCAGCGACTTTGATTGTCTCATCTTTATCAAGTTGTAACGATTAGAGGTATCAACAATAAGACTCAAGTTAGTGTGAGTTTAAAGTGTGCAAGTACGAGATGAACGGATTGCATACATTTTGTGTGAGTTTGTGCTATGTATATATTAATGAATGCTTATTAGTTTCCCATTATTTGGGAAAACCTAGTCATATTCTCCCTTTGACCCAAGTGTGAACTCTTAACTCTATTAAGGTGTTAAATGATCTCCAAGAACCCTAGTCTATTAAAAGGGTATGTCAATCAACCTTGATCAAATTTTGATTGGACTCAATTGGTTGACTACTGTCAAACAAATTTTGGGTCAAGGTCCAGTCGACGACAAGGGTGGGGCATAAAACCCTTTTGTCTTTCTCAGGGTAACAACTTTAGGTGTGGTTTGACCTTTATGCATTTTGAGGTATTTAGGGATGGCAATGGGACGGATTTGGCCAAACCATCTCCGCCCCGTTAGGGATAACGGATCCCTGAATCCACCTCAAATATTCATTTATCATATTTTTTTTAAACCATCCCCACACCGGACAGGTTGGCGGATATCCACCTCGATCCGTTTAACCAGAAAAAATAAATAAATAAAGGAAAACCTTTTTTTCTTAGTCAACCCTTACACTTCACCATTTGACAGAAGTTGAGAAGTTCCATGAGAAGCACCCGACTGTAGATACTCTGCAATGGCAATTGGAGAAAGAAGAAGGCGACCATGGATTCTTCTAAATTGGAGAAAGAAGTTGAAGGTTTGAATGACCAGCCTACCTCAACATCAGAATTAGAAGGCGGCCATGGCTTGGGTGCATCCGCCTCGAGTCATTTAAGCCACCATGAAGAAGAAGCTAAAGATTTGAGCAAGCTTACGTTAGCACCCAAATTAGAAGATCATAAAGACTTTAGTTCAAATCTTCTCATCCGATTTAGGGTTGGAGCTTTCTTGGGATAACCAGGTTCAATCCTCTTTTTTTTTTTTTTGCTCAATAGAAAGATGACATCTTCTCACACCGTCAATCTCAATCCATCACCGGCGAACACCTCTCGTCCCCCCTCCCTCATCTCCCTTCAAATTCGAGAACAGTAAGACGAAGAAGATAGGAAATGAAGAAGGTAGCGAACAGAGGGAGATGTAGTTGGCGATTCCTTGAAGATCTTGATGGATTTTTTTGAATTTGTAGGCTCTTCGAACTCAGAGAAAAATGGGGTCGAATCAAATTTTGGAGAAAAGTGGTGTTGGTGTTGTTTGAGTAGTCGTCTTTTTCTTTTACAGTGGAGGTGAAACCACTGGCCTCTAATGAACTTGATGAAGATTAGTAGAATTTCTTGTTGGGTTTCTGGTGGTGGAGGAACTTGTTTTGTTAGGCTTTGATTTGGGCCAAAATATGATTGAGAGCTTGGGCATGCCACAGCTGCAACCCAGGTCGACTGCAACTGTTTGCAGAAGCTTTTTCTTTGTAGAAGAAGCCATTGAGAATTGAGAAGAAAAGATAAGAGTATAGAAGGGAAGAACTTCTCTTTGGTTTGGTTTAGCTTTGTTTTCTTTTTTGCTTGTTGGTCATAAGATAATGGAAGACTTGAGAATGAAAATGGATATGTTGTTGGCGATTCCTTGAAGATCTTGAAGAGAATGTAGCGACGAACAATTGGAGATGTAGATGAAGGCCAAAGAAGAAGGTCTGAAGGAAACATTGAAAAGTGAAACATTGAAACTTAAGCAAAAAAGTGGTTGTAGTGATGTTTAGATGGCTAAGAAGATATGAACAATATCAATAAATGAAACACTGAAAAAGTGAAATCATGTGGGAGGGAGTCACATGGGTGTTGACACAACTATCTTGTCATATATTAATTATTGTTAATTTCTTAATCTCTTTCTGCATCACATGTTATTTAAATTATTATTTAAATTAGTTGGGTGAGTGGATATGGTTAAATCTGTATTCGCCCCAAATTTTTTACGAATACAATTTGGATTCCCGAATCTGCCCCAAATGGATTGGGTGGAGCGGATATCCATGAAAATCCGCCCCACTGGCATCCTAGAGGCATTAAAGCGTGTGACTTGAGGTACACATTTAACATGCTCTTTGTTGACTCTCGTGTAACCTGTCGAGCTCGGTCATTAGTGACATTAGCTCTGATTGACGTTGTGGGGATCCATACCGAGATATAATCTTACTCGCAGAGCTTGTCTCGAGGTTTTGGAGCTCCAATTTGAACTTTAACTATGGGCCCCCTCCTATATTTACATAAAAAATATTTATTGCTTAATGCGTAATTGTATTATTATAACACACACACAATATATTATAACAAAGTAAGTAGGAGGCTTTTATTATAAATAGTTTAAATTGGGGAGGGTAAAATTGTAAACACGTATAATAGTATTTTTTTATTTAAAAAGACAACTACCCATTGTCATTTTTCACCTACCTATTGATTTTGCTTGTAAATATTGAAAAATTGGAAATGCATTTTTGGAATCTGAAAGTCACGTTGACGGCATGGTTAGTGTTCATTCAACCCTTTTGTAGTTATATATATGTAATGAACAATTAATGTGTATGTCTTCGACTCTAATTTTCGTTCCCATTTTACCCTCGCCCTAATCAAACAATTTTCATCATATCCTCATCCTTAATCTCTCATCCTCTCCTCTTCGTTTTCTTCCTCTTTTCTACTGCCGTCAAGCCTCTTCTTCTTCCTCCCTCCGCCTTCTTTTCCCTCTATCTGTTTCACACCCACCGTTGCCCCCTTCTTCATATCTCTTTGTTTCGCACCCACTGCCGGCCTCCACTTCCCCGAGCTCTTCTTAGACGACTTACTCCTTTAAGTCGAACCGCCTCATCCCCAATTCGTAAGACTTCCACCACCGACTCCATCCAAGCTTGCTAAATTCTCTACAATCTCCAAATCCACAATCTTCTCAGCTTCAACCCCGTTACATGGTTTCACCCAATTGACATCAAATCCTCTTTCAATGCCCATAGTCAGTCTTTCTACCAAAGTCCCATATTTGTCCTCAAAATCCACCTTTGTGCAACATAGGTTCTCTCTTCAGACCTCACAGTTCCCTACTTTTCTGTTGAAATCTGTCAAGATAACCGGTGTTATATATGCTAAAGTTGCTACTAAGAAGAGCATCCATAATTTCACTGTCAAGGTAATGAAGGAAAACACTTGGTTGGTTAATTTAATAGTTTCATTTTGTTATTTTTTATTCATTTATTTATTTAGGTATTGGGTTTAGAAGGTGGTTTATTGGGTCTAATTTGACCTGACATGTTTTTTTTTTTTTTAAAGTTCGATTTGTGCAATTTCATTATATTTGGGCCATGACCAATCATTTATTTTTCTTATAATATAATTAGAGAACTCATATATATGATATATATTTAGAATTGTTCCTCCATTTACATGGATCACATTAAAAAAAGGATTGGACTTATATATATATACTCACAAAGTATTTTTTAATATTCCAGTAAACATCACTAGCCAAATTATCTAGCATTTTGAATTGCTCATATTGAATTCTTAAAAAAAAAATTAATATATGCGCACGTAGAACATGTCGATACACTAGTGTATATATATATATGTTTGGTCTTAAGTTATAAGGCCCTGGATCGGTTTGGAAATTGGGGCCATATTTATTAGTAAAAATAATATGGAGCCCCCCAATTTCCCATTTCATGCGGGCTCCAATGCAAGGAATCCTTCAACATCAGCCCTGCTTACTCACCATGCATCTTGAGGTACTTTGATGTGTGTCTTGAGGCATATGTAAGACGAGTACTAAACGAGCAACACAAAAATAGATTTGGGTCATTTTGGCCAAAATTTCTATTGTCACATATATAAAGCACAAAGATTGAAATATTTAGTAAATTTGATAAAAAAAAATGATTTGCTCTAAGCACAATTTTTAAAGTTTGTTTTAATAAAGGCTATGACTTTTTGACACCATCATATCTCTTCTTTGACACCACCACCCTTTTTCTTTCATTTTTTACATACTAAAGGATACCACTAATAAAAGCCTATTCCCTCTCTTTTCTCCTTCCCCTTATGCGATCTATTCCCAACAGCAAGCAGGAACAATAACGTCACTGCTGCTGCTACCCCACCTCGCACCGTCTTCACCCCTATTTTTTTCCCTCATATTTCTTCCCCCTATTTTCTTTTCAAAGCAGTTTGTTACAACCTTCTTTTTTTTCTCAACAACAACCAACAATAGTAGCAGCAACGACATCGATGCCGTCAGCCGCCTCACTATTGCCCCCTCCCCTATTTTTCTTTATCAGTCGCTCTATTTTACCTCCAAATGGGGCAATGGGCAGATTTGGGAAAATTCGTCCCCGCCCCACCAGGGATCGTGGATCCCTGAATCCGCCCCAAATAACTATTTATTTTTATTTTTAAAAACCATCCCCACTCTGCACGAATTGGCGGATATATGCCCCGCCCCACTCTTTTCCATCCCGTAAGTATTCATCAGTTCATTTTTGGGCATTTTTGACTTTTTCCAACCCGTTTTAATCAATCAAATAACAACTTTCGCAATGGATCTTGCCTGGTCAGATCTCTCCTTAAAAGTGGCAATAAAGTTTATGCCACTGTCAGAGATTCAAGTGAGGGAGAGCTGAGAATACCTTACAAAAACTCAACCAATTGACAGGAGAAAGAGGATGACATAAATGTCTAACGATGAAACAAAGGTAGAATAAAGGAAGAAGACTGCTTGAAGAACTAAAGAATTAAAGAGGAAAGATTAGAAGTTATAACTGATTTGATGAAACAAGTAGAGATGTGGAGCTGGAAGAGCATTGGCTGAGCTGAGATAGATGGGGAGCAGCGATGAAGGGTGTTTCACTTCTTCAATTGAGTAAATCTGCAAAGATGGAGAGGCCGAACGACGATGAGGGTCGCACAAGTTCGATGGAGAGTTTCAGAGTTTTCAGTTTAAAATCACAACGAAGCAGAGTCTCTCCAAAGTTTTTCAGAAATTTCCCTTAGTTAGATCTTCCTTCAACACCACCATCGATGCTTATTTCTAGGGTTTGCATAGAAACAAATATTTCGATCGATTTTGGGAAGAAAAACTCACTAATGTGATGGAGAGGCAGTGCCTAGTGGTGGAGGCGGATGATTATTTCTTCTCTATGATGTGGTGGAGAAGAGGAGAAATTTGGGATAGGGATAGAATTTAGGGTTCTTAGTATATAAGGGTATTACAATAATAACACTATATAAACAGATATTTGTGGGGCGAATTTGGCCAAATCTGTATCCGCTCAAATCAGTGACTGATACATCGATGGCGGCAACAACAACATCGACGACAATGGGAGAGAAACAACCATTGTTATTGTTCTGGAGAGAAATCGTTAGAGAGTGGAATGGGAGAAGAGAGAAAAAAATTGAGAATTGAGGGTCTGTTTGGTTAGCCATTTTCCTTTCCATTTCCCTTGTTATGCAAATTTTCGTTGTTTGGCTGTCTATTTACTGACAGGAAATCAATTATTCATAAGACTATTTTCCCACTACTCATGAAAATCTAAGTCCGAGGGGGAGACCTCGAAATCGGATTCACGAAAATAGTTTCAATTTCCATGTCTATTTTTCGTGCAACCAAACAGACCCTAAGAGTTTTTGATTTACATTGATGGTGCAAAGAATACGTGGTAGTAGTAGTGGTACTGTTAGAGAGAAATGTGGAGGTGGTAGTATCAAAGACGAGATACGACCACATAAAGAGTAAATTATGAGTTACCTAGTCCTGTACCAGTTGAAATGTAATTATGCAACAATTCTAATCAGCCTTGTTTGCTGACATCTTTTAGGCATTTTCTTGACTTTTTTTTACAATTTCACCCCTTCTATAAGTGGTATTTGTGGTTGTGTTTTAAAGATGAGAGGTAAAAAGTGTAAAAAAGCCAAGAAAATGATAAAAAAAAAAGCCAGCAAACATGGTTGGCTAGACTTACTCATCAAGTCTAGGGAGCCAGGTTTGGGAGTCACTTTTAAGTCAAGTTTTAATTTTTTATACTTTAACCCCACTTCTTTAAAACATAACTACAAACACTGTTAATAAAAATGGTAGAAATGTAAAAAAACCTCGACATAACTAAAAAGTGGCTAAAAAACCTAACTCCCTATAATTGTTGAATTATGATATTGTGGCGTGGCCTATAACCCAGCCATCCATTGACTTTGTTTTGTTCTTATGAGGTTTCTTCCTACTCACTTTCGCGTCTCCAATTATTATGGTTTTATTTATTAGTCTTCTTGTTCGAAGTTCAAACAAATCAAATGAAACCAAAGTAAAATAATAATAATAATAATAAGCAAGAGGAGCAGCAGCTCATAAGAGCCCCCACCACCTTAGTCTCTCTCTCTTTCAAGTCTCAAGTAGCAGCAGAAATCTTGTAAGTCTCCTCCTCCTCTGGTTTTCATGAAATGATCTTTGTAATAAGATGTTAGCTTGTTATTATTATGGAATAGTTGTTGTGTGATGGAAGATGGGATCTTGGTTTTGCTGCTTTTTCTTTGAATTGAAATCACTGTAAGACATAGGGCTTGGTATTAGTTGTTACGTCTTTGATTTTCTCATCCATTTAATTTCAAGAGCTCTTAATATGTGAAGTTGGGATCTCTTTTGATCTGTTCAAGAAAAACATGGTGTGGGTATGATGTATTTTTGGGCGAATGACTCGATTTCTTTTTATTTGGCCGTCCGGTTAGTTGCCGTGTTTGGGTATTTCGGCAAGTTATGAACTATTCCCAAAAAATTGGGGGAAGCTGGATCAGCAATATGTTTTCTGCTGGTTGTATTTGTAGTACATCCAATGAATTTGGTGTTTATCAAGTGATGAGAGGGTGGTAGAAAATTTTGTGCTGTTGATTGAAATTTTTTTGTGGCGAATTGTTTCTGAAAATTTGCATGCCATCTGTTTCGTAAAAGGGTAGTAGCAGATTAGTTTGTGTAAACTTTTCTAACTTTTTTTTTTTTTTTCAAACAATAAATTTCATTTTGTTTGGAGGTCTGATTGTTGGTTTCTGTTTTAATCATGGTCTCACTTTGGTTTTTATAACAGGGAAAAGTAATCTGAAAGATGGATCCTAGAGGGAACCTTTCTTCTGAGAATTGGACAGAATGTTCTATGGGAAATGAGTCCTCAAAAAGTTCTAGTCTTTGTAATCAAGCATTTACTCAGTGGGATCCAAAATGGGAGGATTCAGTTAGTTTAGATTACAACAGTGGGATGAAATCACATAATGCAGAGTTCAAAAAGCCTTTTGAATCATCGTCGTTGCATCTCCAGAACTCAGATTATCAGAGCAAAGATTCATTAGATGGTCAAGCGAATTCAAAACAAATTGCTCCAGGACGCCAGGACTGGGATCCACAATCGATTTTATCAAACCTTGGTTTCCTTGAGCAAAAAATCCACCAACTTCAGAATATGGTGCATTTGATTGTTGGCCAGAATGAACGAGTTGTGGGCCAGCCAAATGAATTAGTGGCTCAGCAACAACAACTCATAGCTGCTGACCTCACTTCCATAATAGTTCAGCTGATCTCGACTGCAGGTAGTCTTCTCCCTTACGTGAAGAACTCTACTAGTAGTATATCTACTGTTGGAGGTCCTTCCAATTTTTGTATGAATGATGCTTTGCAACAAAGTAATGTTGTAAGCAAAGTTCAGCGTCTGCCGGATGAACCATTTCATCAACAAATCCATGCAGGTAAACATCCTAATATATCTTTCTCGAACACTGAAGATCATGAACCTAAGGATGAGGAAGATACTGGAGAAGGAGAGAATCTCCCTCCTGGTTCTTATGTAGTCTTACAATTGGAGAAGGATGAAATACTGGCACCTCACACACACTTCTGTTTGATCTGTGGAAAGGGATTCAAGCGGGACGCAAACCTAAGGATGCACATGAGAGGTCACGGGGATGAATACAAGACTCCAGCTGCCCTTGCGAAGCCGCCTCCGAATAAGGAATCGAACTCAGAACCAACCGTATTAAAAAGGTATTCATGTCCATATGTGGGCTGCAAACGTAACAAGGAACACAAGAAATTCCAGCCACTCAAAACCATCCTTTGTGTGAAAAACCATTATAAACGTACACATTGCGATAAGAGCTACACCTGCAGTAGATGCAACACCAAAAAGTTCTCTGTTATTGCTGATCTCAAGACTCATGAAAAGCATTGTGGCCGCGATAAGTGGTTGTGCTCCTGTGGCACGACCTTCTCAAGAAAGGACAAACTTTTTGGGCATGTTGCTCTCTTTCAAGGCCACACTCCTGCCCTTCCTGCCGATGATACTAAAATGGATGGAGGAGAAAGCAATGAAGAAACAGCAACAACAAGTGTAGCAAGTATGGGATTCAATGTCGGAACCATCTCTGATGTAAATGGTTCAGGTATGAAAGGCATTGCAGATGATTCTACCAATTATTTCTCTCCATTGGGTTTCGACTCTTGTAACTTTGGCAGTTTCGATTTCTCTCGACAACCATTTGAACTTCCCGAAAGCCCATTGTCCTCCTGCCTTCTTTCCAAGCCCAATAACTACATGCAGAAAACGTCAAGTGGGTCTGAGTTCTGATGCCTTATTTTCATGTGTGCGTATATTAGATTGTGTAGTGTTGTAGCTTTTTGAAGCAATGCTCCTTATAATGGGCCAGTATGTAAATGCTACCTACAATGCTCATTTATCTGTATGATCATTTTCTAGTATATTTGTTTTTTTTACCAACTTGAATTTGATTTCCCTTGTCTTTGAGTTTTCAGTATAAATCAAAAATATTAATGTATCATGCTGTTAGTATCACCACCCCCCACCCGTGCAATTGTTAGAGGTCTTGCTATCTAGATCGTGAAAATATATTGACATTTCTAGACCTGTGAAGTTGGTGTGCCTCACTAGGAATCACTCGCAGATAACTCTTAATGTGCATACAATGTGATCACCCTTAGTGCATTACAATATGGGCGCTTTTCTTTTTGTTTGTGATACATAAACTACCTTTATGCTTTGTCATTTTTTGGATCAATATGCTCCTTGGATAACTAGGATCGAGGAAATGGAGGATATTGGCATTTTTTTTTTTGGATCTGGTACATGTAAACCGTGTCATTCCTAAATTATTTCTTAGCTATGTAACAACAACATAGATTCGGGTGTCGGTATCCAAGACGGTTATGAAGTGTAAGACATGTTGGCTAGAAAAAGACAATACGAGATACGCTAGGGACATACTTGTATATTTTTGTATTATTTACTTTCAACAATAAATTTTGAATTATTAATCATATTCGAATCACTTGTAGGTCAATATTGCTACTCATGCTCTACTAATTTATCATAATATGCTTGTAACATTTGTATATAATTGAAACTTTTCAAATGATGATCTAAGCATGGAGTATCCGATGGAAGCATTCGACACGATACGTGTTGAATTTTTTTTAGAAATAGAGTGTCGTTGTTACATTGCTTCTTAGGATGCTTTCTTTGCTCGGTATCCTAGAATAAATTTCCAATGCAACTTCTCTACACTACTTTTTTCTACTAGAGCATTTCCTGTTGAGGTAGGAAACTCACTCTAAGGTGTTGTTGGTTTTTTTTTTTTTTTTAACTGCCATGTCTAGGCATCTTGATGGAAATTGCAAGATAACCTCCATTGAAGCATCAAACAACATCAAAGCTTGTGAAGCCTGGAGTTGGCTTACCTGATAAAATCATTTCCAATTAAGAGTTCCTGTGTAGTCGCTCATCAAATTCAAAATTGTATGCCTAGTCCTCAACTGTTAAGAGTTGCCAGACACTTTCTATGATAGAAACGAATAAAATAAGGACCGCACACACACTTTCAATATGATAGAAACAAATAAAACAACGAGCATGAGTGTTGAGAAATGATCATTCTCCTCTTCTTTCACTTTTGTCAATAAAGATGTTAAAACTATATATGTCCAAATACAAGCGACAAAAGAGAAATCATATTCTTTCATACTGAAATCGAGTTCTATCTAGAAAACATTGCAAGTAATAGAATTTGTAGGTTGTCCCATGATTATGAGTATTGTCCGTATGTTTGTTTGCAATGAGAATGAGCCCCTAAGAAGAATTCTAGTAATGTTTCATTCTTCGCTTAGGATTTTTTAATTTGTAAAAATAAGTCATCCCTGACCCATTGAAGCTTATCAAATCACTATTTACTTCAAACTTGAGTTCATGGAGTTTGATCCTATCCTGTGTAGATCTGATAATTATCAACTTATGGTTGGTCTCCGTAATGCAAAAAAACCCTTTAACCAATGGTTATGATTCGGAAATACACTAACAACTATTTTGTCTTTCCTTAAAGGTTTGTTTTCAGCAATAGATCTTCCTTATATGTATATATGGTCAAAATACTTATGAATAGAGTACTAGCTCAGCCGGTTAGATTTGTGGATGGCATTCTTACCAACCCTTGTAAGTGAGCAATCATGTCAAAGAATGGGCTTCTCAATTTTAACTACTGAGAAGTCAATTACCAAAAATTTCAGGCTAGGTTGTCCAGTTGGTTGACATACTCAACCCAAAATATAAAAACGTTCCAGTGTTTGGTTGCATGGAAAAAAAAATCTAGAGAAAATTTATTTGCCAGTTGTTTAGTTGCTTAGAATATTTTTTTTTTTTATAAGAAAATACTTTTTAGGCGTTTGTTTGAAATTTTGCACCTGAAAAATTGGTCCACTATGTTCCCATTTTCCCGCTTTTGAGAAAAAATTGCTTTGCTCACTCCCCAACCATATTTTTCCAAGGAAAAACTATGGCCAACAAATTTGCTTTGCAACAAAAAATGTCAAATCTTTTGATAATTTGAGGTCAATCACACCCCATCCAACCCAAGCACATTCCTAATTTTTTTTCCAAAATTTTGAAGCTAGTTTTATAAAAAAAAAAACACCAAAATTATGAAGTTCTACAACAATTGCATATGTTTGATTTGCAATTTCAAAAGTGGGAAAAAGTTGTAAATTATTTTATTAAGATAGAAAAATATTTATTGATACCCCTTGAGTAAATATTTACTCCAGGCAAAATAAGCAAAATGTTGAGAAATTTTTTCTAATAAAATACATATTTTCTCGACACTTCAGTTGATTTAATCTCCAACTATGCGCAGAAACAACGTCAGAAGGTAAGACTGCTCTCTTGATTTCTTTTCCAGCATTTTTTTCCTAAAAAAAGAAAATTTACCACTGTGCAAGCAAAATATCTTTATTTTCCAAAAAAAAATGCTTGAAAATTTTCTTGGCAATCATAACACAGCCTAAAAAATCAATCTTATACGCTGGCAATAGAAATTTAAGATTACAATGCCCAGATTGCCCAAACCCTCATATAACTTGTCCAAGTTGCAGGGACAATCAGGCGGTCTTGCTTTGTTCTGGAAAGAAGGTATTCACCTTACTATTATTTCCTCATGCAAATATTATTTCAACTGCACCATTAATAATTATATTGTTTTTCTCTACTTGGTCTGCAATTTTTGTTTATGGAGAACCAAAATTTTCACTTAGGACATAATTTTGAAACACCTTATCCCAAAATTTTGATAGCCAATCCTTACCCGGTTTCCTCATTGGAGACATGAACTCTATTTTACTGTCGGAAGACAAACTAGGGGTAGAAGACCTACTCGATCAAACCTTAGACATCTTGGAAATTTCATTGATAAATACAACCTCATTGACTTCCCATTTTCCCATTTTCCCATTTTCCCAATTTCAAAATTTTGCACCTGAAAAATTGGTCCACTATGTTCCCATTTTCCCGCTTTTGAGAAAAAATTGCTTTGCTCACTCCCCAACCATATTTTTCCAAGGAAAAACTATGGCCAACAAATTTGCTTTGCAACAAAAAATGTCAAATCTTTTGATAATTTGAGGTCAATCACACCCCATCCAACCCAAGCACATTCCTAATTTTTTTTCCAAAATTTTGAAGCTAGTTTTATAAAAAAAAAAACACCAAAATTATGAAGTTCTACAACAATTGCATATGTTTGATTTGCAATTTCAAAAGTGGGAAAAAGTTGTAAATTATTTTATTAAGATAGAAAAATATTTATTGATACCCCTTGAGTAAATATTTACTCCAGGCAAAATAAGCAAAATGTTGAGAAATTTTTTCTAATAAAATACATATTTTCTCGACACTTCAGTTGATTTAATCTCCAACTATGCGCAGAAACAACGTCAGAAGGTAAGACTGCTCTCTTGATTTCTTTTCCAGCATTTTTTTCCTAAAAAAAGAAAATTTACCACTGTGCAAGCAAAATATCTTTATTTTCCAAAAAAAAATGCTTGAAAATTTTCTTGGCAATCATAACACAGCCTAAAAAATCAATCTTATACGCTGGCAATAGAAATTTAAGATTACAATGCCCAGATTGCCCAAACCCTCATATAACTTGTCCAAGTTGCAGGGACAATCAGGCGGTCTTGCTTTGTTCTGGAAAGAAGGTATTCACCTTACTATTATTTCCTCATGCAAATATTATTTCAACTGCACCATTAATAATTATATTGTTTTTCTCTACTTGGTCTGCAATTTTTGTTTATGGAGAACCAAAATTTTCACTTAGGACATAATTTTGAAACACCTTATCCCAAAATTTTGATAGCCAATCCTTACCCGGTTTCCTCATTGGAGACATGAACTCTATTTTACTGTCGGAAGACAAACTAGGGGTAGAAGACCTACTCGATCAAACCTTAGACATCTTGGAAATTTCATTGATAAATACAACCTCATTGACTTCCCACTTAGTGGTTCACAATTTATGTGAAATAAGAAATGCAAAGACAAAAATGAGGTTAAAGCTAAACCTGATCGTATTCTGGTGTCTTTTGACCGAATGACATATTTTCCCTCTACTATTGCTCATACTATACACACTTCGGTGTCGGATCACAGACTTCTCTCCCTTTAACTTATATCTAATGTCACTTAGGGCCCAAAACTTTTAGGTTTTTCCACATGTTGGCTGGGGAACCTTGTTGTCGCCATATTTTTGAATCCTCCTGGGGTCCTCGCCACCATCTCCTACCGTCTCATAATTTCCATCTGAAAACCAAAAAACTCAAGTTATTGTCTCACTAGATGGAACAGAAGAAAATTCCGTAATATTCAACAATTCATCTCCGACACCCAAAAGGCTTTGGATAAGCTCCAAAATGACATTTTGTCTGAGGAAATGCTATGACCACCTCGGTTCTCGAGGAACACCTATTCGAGCTTTATCTTCGAGAAGAACTTTTTTGGCGAAACAAATATGATATCTCTTGGCTTGTAATGGAGACATAAACACAAAATTCTTTCATTTGGCCTCCATGTTACGCTCGAAAAAAAAGAAACTTATTCTTCGCTTCAAGGATACTTCTCACTAATGGCTTTCTGATAAAAACTCGAAAGGAAAAAATTTTAATGACTATTTTAAGGATATTTTCAAATCCTCGGATCCTCCCCATGCCCTGAGATACTCTCTCTCTCTTTGAACCTTCCATATCGCTAGAGAATAATGAGATCCTTTTTAATATCCTTAGTAAAAAGGAAATCCATGCCATGATTTTTAGTATAGGAAGTCACAAAGCTCCTGGGCTGGATGGCTTTCATGTTTTCTGATGATACACCAAATCGTATTTTAATTTGCGCCGTACGTGTGTCATGATAATCTCGTCAGCAGATTACATGCCTGACTGTCCATCCGAATTTGGCAAGGCCCAGACAACATTATGCCCAATTCGGTAGAATCCAGAAAGTTGGATCCAAGTTGCAGTGACCTATTTAGCCCACACGTCACATGGTAAAGAACAATACCCGTAAGCCCTAATCAGACAAGTATCTGGGGGATCACAAAAGACGAGTAGGCCAACAATACATTGGTTCCGATTAGGAAATATATACTGGAGTATAAGTCGTGCATGAAAACTTCCTTGCATGGACAACAATCCAAAAGGGAAACCTCTCTCACAGATTTAGGAATACAAGACGTGTAGGAAAACTCTCCTACATGGACGTCTCCCAACTAGGAAAGGATCTCCAACAAGATCTCTTTCTCTAAACTACGTCACCAAAGGCCTAGCCGAACGAGGACTCTCGCATTATAAATAAGACACAGAGTTGATGAGAAAATGTACGCTACATAACCCAATTTACAACTTTAAGCCTTTCTCCAGCCTTGTCTGACTTTAGCATCGGAGTGTCATCGGCCACCACAATTACAGTCCTTGATTCACGTATGTTCCCTGTGTAGGTCCAGGTTATGGTAAAGGAGAGCGGGATTCAACTACATCAGTATGGGGTCGTTCGTGAGGATGACGAAGTTCCTTCAAAGACAATGATATCACCTTTCCTCACAATCAAGAGAGACGATGACCACTAGATCTCGCAACAATGGAGACATCCCTAAGCCCTCAAAGCTCGTACTGGAAGAGCACCACCAGTTCCTACAGATTCGGTACCTCGGGGGAACGAAATTAGACCCCCGCACTGGTAGCAGCCGCGACAAACGACGGAGTGGATCTATTGTCAACCCAAATACATCAAATTGCACGAGTGGTGGAGATGCTCACTCAGCAGAAACCTCCACCCATGGAAGAAGACCGGGAGCAACGAAAAGCCCCAACCCGAGAAAACACCAGAGAACATGTTAAGGAGAGCCCCGCTGCTCCTGCGGGCTCTCAGTGGACCAAAGGTGAAGGAGTAGCCAACAAAGACCCAATGTCTAGGACATGCATATAAGTCTATCAAAACCCCTTCAGGCTAGGGGCCACCAATCCTAACATGATGTTCAACCTTACCGTCCCCCCGTTCATGGATCACATCATGAACGAGCCACTGCCAAAGAAATTCACTCCGCCAAAGCTGGAGTTCTAAGACGGGACAACAAACCCCTCCGATCACTTACGCCACTTCCAGCATGTAATGGCGCTCAAAAAAGGGTCCGAAGTAGTAATGTGCCTATCATTCCCTACCAACCTGAAGAAGTCAGTGCTGACCTGGTTCCACAGCCTACCTCTGAGGTCCATCGATTCATTCTGAACACTGGCAACATTGTTCCTTACATGCTTTGTCGGTAGCCAACAAATCAGGAAGGACCCACATTTATATGCTCACCTTCAGACAGAAGCCTAGCGAGACGTTAAGGGAATACATCATACGCTTTAACGATGAGTTGACTCTCATCAATGGCTGTAGTAGCGACACCGCGGTCAGAACCTTCTCCCCGAGTCTGAGGAGAGGCAAATTCCATGATTTCTTCACTATGGAGCCTCTAACCGATATGGTGAACTTACTGCAGAGTGCCTAAAGATACATCACTTTTGATGAGATGCTGGCCACCAAGAAGGAGGCGAAATTCGAAAGGAAACCCTCTGGATCCAGGGACAAAAATGAGGGGAAGAAACAGGATGACAACGACATAAAGAGGAAGTGCAATGAGAGCAAGCCTCTCTGGCCGTGCTAGGCAAGACAAGGCCTGCAACTACGTCGGGTCTAAATCTATCACTCCCCTCAACTCCAGTCTGTCTGACGTTCTCAACTCTATCAAGAATTGGGAGGAGCTAAAGTGGCCCGCCAAACAACGAGGAGACCCCTCCCGGCACGATAAGAACAAATATTGCTCATTTCACAAGGATGACGACCACGACACTGAGGACTGCAAGAGTCTCAGAAGCGAGATAGAGTATTGGATCCGGAAGGGGAGGCTCAAGGAGTTCCTGAGCCCGGACAAAAGGCAGGATCGGGCAATGGAAATAGAATATTTCGTTAAGTAGATAGAGAAAGAAGCTCTTGGCATCATATATGTCCTTCATGGAGTCGGCTTCGGAGGTGAGCAGTCTAACAAGTCCCGCAAGAGGAAGCTTCTCGAAATGCGGATGCAGCCCACCTGCGAAGACAGACAAGTGTAGTATGCACGTATTCAGAGCCCGATCCCACCAATGACGTTCACGGACCTTCAAGGCGTTCATTTTCCTCACAATGATGCCATGGTCATCTCAATCCTCATCTCAAAGTGGGAAGTAAAAAGGGACTTGGTGGACATGGAAAGCTCTTTAAACATCTTGTTTCTCAACGCTTTCCGCAATTTGCAACTCAAGGAGGCGGACTTAACGCCCGCCAACCATCCCATGGTCGGGTTCAGCGAAGAGAGATGCTTCCCTATGGGGAGGATCAACTTAATGGTAGTAACAAGAGAGCCACAATTACAGAAGTACCTTGTCCAAGAGTTGATGGTGGTCGATGCTCCGTCCGCATACAACATCATCATGGGGAGGCCCTGGCTTCACCATATGGAATTATTGGTTTCTACCCTACACCCATGCATAAAGTACACAACCAACCAGACCCATGGAACTATTCGAGGAGATCAACCTTTAGCAAGAGACTGCCACTACACAACACTGAAGCAGCTAGATTGCTAGCAATTACATCTCTGGCCCGCAGCACAGAGATATCAAACGTTGGGCCCAGATTCAGAGGGAGGATCACCCCGCGCGGATAGAGATAACGTTCCGACAACCCAGGATTAGCTATTCAACGAGCTGAAATTCAGCACTGGAGACACCATCCAGTCCAGTGCAAAGCTAAGTAATAACACTACAGCAAGCAGATGCCTCCTCCGAATGCTGGCAACTAGTGAGGAATGGCCCACCCGCTCAAAGTTAATTCTTCAGTAACTTCACTAACATTGGTGACACGTAACACTTCACCAAAAGAGCTACACAGTCTGAGCCAGGGCAGTGCACGTCTCTTTCAAGGCCAAATTAGCTTAGTTTATGTTTAGAATCAAACAATCTTATTGCTTTGATTTCTTTTGTTTTTTATTCAGTTTAGAAAAATTCTTCGCACAAGACATATTGAAGGAATAAAATAGACTTTATTGATTACAATGAAAGTTGTTCAAAGCTAACCCAACTGACTAGTACAACAGTTTATACACTACAAGTATCTAAGTCCGACGCAAGTATATATCCACTGAAATGCACGTCAAGACTTCACTCCGCCAGCTTGTATTTTGAAGTGAAAGTAAAGTACTTGAAGAAGATTGTAAATACATGCTTAATTCTTTGCTTTGTCAATCTGCTTTATGAAGAGGAACAGAAGGAAGCAGAAGAAGGCAGATGAGAATGTCTCTCAAACAAGGGAAGACTAGGGTGATGCAAAGTTAGCACCCCAGGTCACATCTGTCAAAGCTCCGCTCCCGCCTATCTGCCTTCCAGTTGTGGCGTCATGCACGAAGCCCAGTAGATACAGTAGGAACGAGCCACCCAAGGTTGGTTGCGGGTGTTATATCTTAGATCGGATGGCGCGAGGCACCATCGGAGCACAAGAAGATGGATGACAAACTTGACCCTTGGGGAAGAGTCTATAACTCTTATTTGCAATGTAAGAAGATTACAAGGTCCTATGGAACCAATTTGACGCTCACCCAAACCAGGTGGTACCACATAAAAGCATGTCTTGTCAAGACTCATCGCCGCAGATCTCAGAACATTCTCTACATCATTCATGGCAATGTTTGAAATTGTGAACATCAGCTTATATATAGGCGTGACAGTTCACGAAACGAAATCAATCAACAGCTATGTCAGCATTAAATGTCGTATAAGTAATAGGGAAGCGACGGTTCCAATTGCAAATGCACGAGTCCACATTCATCGAATTCATGGCACTGAACACCGCCCCAATAATTGGAGAGAGTAACCGACACTGAACCGTCTTGCAATCTACGCCGTACACTCGGCATGCTAATGTTTACAACACGGCCCGCCAACTAATGGGCCTAATCAAGTACCCCGTCAGATCTGACCCATTACAAAGGCCTTAAGTGCCCATGCAACGTGGAACACGCCTACAACGATATTATCAATAAGTCCAAGGTATCTGCTTTATTATCTTCCAATTTATTAAACCTGGATAAACTCAGTCCAATCAATTTTTATGGTAATCTTACTCCAGAACCAGATTTATTGGTCCGACCTTCATATCGGACTACTAGGCGAATTAAGTAAGCCAGAACGCCCAAGTCAGACTTACACGCGGAGGCCTAACCTGATCAAAGCTTAGTTAGTTTCGACTGATGGTGATGGCTTTTGATCTGCTCTAATCCTAGTTCGCCAAAAGCAGATGGCTTAGAAAGTGGGAGCTTAGTCAGTGCTGTAACGCCTGACCACGATGGCTCACCAGGGATCATTGTCCAACTACAGATAATGATTGCTGAAATTAACCAAAGCTTAATCGGTTTCGACCAATGACGATAGCTTCTAGTCCACTCTAACGCCTAGTTCGCCAAAAGCGAATGACGACGACTTAGAGAGTGGGGGCTTAGATAGCGCTCTAATGCCTAATTGAGACGACTCGCCAGGGACTATTGTCCAATTATGGATAATTGTCACCGAACCTGATCAAAGCTTAGTCATTTATGACCAGGGATTGTGATTTCGTTTTTCGAGTTAATTTTGATAAGTTGATTTTAAGAAATATTTCGTTGTGTATAGAAAAACGTAAAAATTTCTGTTTTAATTTGAGTTTATCAATATAATTTAAGCATTTTAAACTCTTAAATACTACATAAAGAGTACTACAACACTCATAATGTCATACAAACAATATATTACATAATAATCACTTATACAACAAAATTTTAATACTAAATTAAAATTAAAACGGGTTAAAATGTAGGAAAATTGAGATTGGTCTAACAAAAAAAATTAATATTTCGGATTTCAAAATTTTTTTTGGTAACTTGAAAAAGAGAAATATTCGGAGAAATTTTGACATATTTTGGGAAATCACATTCCTTGGTTACGACTTACAATAGCTTCTGGTTTGCTTGAAGCCTAGTTTGCAAATAGTGGATTACGATTGCTTAGAAAGTGGGAGTCTAATTAGCATTCTCAACGTCTAGTTATGATAGCTTGCCAGGGATCACTGTCCATCTGTAGACGATGATCTCCGAACCCGACCAAAGTTTAGTCAGTGGCCATTGATGACAATAGCTTTTGGTCTGCTCTAAGCCTAGTCCGTCGAGTTTAAATTACGATGGCTTAGAAAGTAGGAGTCTAGCCAGTGTTCTTGAGGCCTAATGACGATGGCATGCCAGGGATCATTGTCCAACTGCAGACAATGATCGCCAAACCCTATTAGAGCTTAGTCAGCCCCGTCTATTGTCGATAGCTCTTGGATCGCTCTAACGCCTAGTCCGCCAAACATATGACGATGGCTTAAAAAGTGGAGTCTAGTCAGTACTCTTGACGCTTGATCATGATGACTTGCCAGGGATCATCGTCCAACTACAGACAATGATCGCCGAACCCGACCAAAGTTTAGTAGTTATAACTGATGACAATAACTTTTGGTTTCCCTTACAGCTTAGTCAGAGCCCATGAAACTCAACTCGAATAATTGAGAAGGACCATTGTCCAATTATTTGCAGCAATGCACATGCATGATGACAGTCGTACGACCAGTTTGCTTATAGTAGCAGTGACAATTGTTGGTCTGATCCAAGCCTGTCCCGCATATGGCGGATTAAAATGACGGATCTCAACTACGGGTAACGACCAGGTATGAATTATCTATCACCAGTCGAGCTTATATCCTTGCATGGAGTTTAGCCAACTTACAAAACTTGGCCAATACGACTCCCCGATCTCTAAAGAGTCCAGACTATTTGTGTTTCTCATCAGCAGATCAATTATACGACTTCCTAACTCAAAACAACTTCTTGTCTAAAAGCAAGTAACGCGGTAAGACAAAACAGAAAAAAGCCATCAGGAAAAGTCAAAGAATACGCAAGTACAAAATGTTATTCAACATGCTATCTTTGATTGATAAGTCAAAAGTACAAAGTTCACTCCTCATCAGAAGGGGATTCAGATATAACGGAGCTGGATTTGGAAGGAGGGAAGTAGGGGTTGCGTCTGCATGCACTGCCGCTCGGACATTCTGTTTTTTTATCACCTTCTTTTTTTGATTGATCAAAGGTTTCCCGAAACTCCTCGAAATACAAATCTTTATAACGAGATAGGTCCCATTCGGAATATTTTTTCTTTCATCAGCTGCAACAGCTCCAGACGTCCATGCACAACTTTGCTGAACTCGAATGTGCCTTGGGCCTTCATAAGCTTTTCCTCATCGCGCGCCCGTGATTCAACAAGCTTTTGATTCAATTGGTCCAACTTGTCCGCCAACGTGTCAGTTTTAAACCGCTCGACACTCAAGTTGTCTTTCACAGCACCTAGCTCATTCTGCGCCAGAAGGAGCTATTCTTCTGCTGTACGCACACTCTTGGCATTGGAGTCAACGTCGACCTCTAGTTGCTGACATTGAGTAGTCCATTCAGACTCCTTTTCGACCTTTTCAGCTCTCAGAACTTGCACCTCATCCTGCACTTTGGCTGCAGCCTCCCGTGCAAAATGCAGCTCACGACAGACAAGGTTCAGTTCTTCCTCGAACTTGTCCCTTGCGAACATTGCCTCTACCAACTAAAACTCAAGCGTTTCCAAGTGAACCCTCTGAGCCTTTGATCTTGTCTTCATGATCTCCTGATCAACAGCCGATTGAGCATGCCTCCATTCCTTAAATTACTTCTTCAGTGATTCAATTTAATGAAGAACATCGGAGTACGACTTCTACAAGTGCGCAAAGATTCGCTCCATGATGTAGACCCTCTTACGGGCAGTCTCAACCTCCGTCCTAGTGATGACGACTTTGTTCAGATATGACATCCCAAGAACGAGATATTTCTGCCCCTTGTCCATACATTCTCTCAGTGTATCGCCTGTTGGCACCGACACACAATTTGCAGCCAATCATTCCACCTACTGATATGCTTCTTCGAGGCATAAAAAATATAAACCTCCTATTGCCAGGCTTGGTTGCTTATCTTCAGCACATCCAGAGTGAATAGGCTGATCCGCGCATCCGGATGAAGGTCCTTTGGGATCGGAATTACTCCAGCACCGCCCTTCACCGTCTTCACCGCATCAGGTCCCTCGTTCACTGCCTTCCCCTTGCTCACAATGATCGGTTTTTTCTCACGAGCCAACTTGGAAGCAGTTGATGGAGAAGAAGGAAGTGAGTTATCTCTCAGACCCGTCGTCACCTCAATATGGGGTCTAGATCGGGATGGAGGACAATACGGGAGATGCGGAGGAGACTTCTCGCCATAAGGGCGACAATTAGATGACTATTCACCAGGCCGAGAAGACTTGTGATCCAAGGACGGGTCATTTTCTAAATCCTTCAGCGAAAAAGGATGAATCAGACCCGCATCTGACAAAGCCGCCACACCCACTTGCAGCAACGGGTTGTTCATAACCTTCACCTGATCGGTGTCAGCTTCATTGCATCTTCAACTCTCACCATTAGCAGATACTCATTCTCCAAGTCGGGAAGAGAAATAGGAGCCCTTGCCTGAGCATCCTGCCCCTCAGACATAACAGTTGTCGCCCCAGCGGACGAGTTGAGAACTTGCCCCATAGGTTCACGCCCCTTCTAAAAAGGATCGAACGCTCACGAAGGGACTTAGTTGTAGCACGAGGCTTCTTTGCGAGCGCAGAAGATGAAAAAGCTTCATTCAACTCCGCTCTCCTTGACGGGTTCGGGATCTTAACCTTCAGAAGCTTTCTCTTCTGCAAAGAGGACCCGCCTTCAGACTTCAACTTCGGAACTCTGAAAAGAGTAGGATCCTTATGCCAATGAGCCCATAGTCTGCTGCGCTTGATGTTAAAAAACTGAATGACATCCTCTACCCGCATTCGGGGCATGTCACAAAACTTCTTCATAGCTGCTTCATCCTCAGAAGATTAGGGGCATAGTCAGAAACCTCCTTTCAGAAAGAACATATAACAATTCAATGTGCAACTAACACTGGCAGGATCTAGAACGAAATTAAACTTACTCAATTGCCTGAACTCTTGCTCGATCGGATGACCAACAAGCCCAAAATACTTTGAGCCCACAGAGGACATGAAATAATACTTCTGCCAGAACTTGAAGTCATCAGGCATATTGCCAAAGTAGTCCAGTGACATTAACACACACACAACATGTTCGTTTATCAGAGGAGAAATGAGCAGTTGGATTACCCTCGAAGACACTCGGACACCAGTATCTTTCGCCCTAATCTGAATGGCGATCACCGTCCTATACCCGTTCGGTACAAGCTGAGCGGGCGCGTTGCCGAGGTAAGCCAGGAACCTCCAAGTTTCCTCAATAACGAAAAATAGACCCCCGATTTGAGCATACCTCGGCGTAGACACATAAATTCTTCTGGAAGAGACAACAAGGTCTGACCAACACCTAATGTGAAGAGCACCAGATCATTAGGAAATCCATATGTTTCATGAAAGCCTTCCAGTGTCGACTCAGAAATTGACCACTCCTTGAAGAACTTATGGCCTTTAGCAAACAGTTCATTAGAAGCTGATTCTGGTCTGCCATTGTAGAACATACAAACTTTCGATCAAGGAAGTTGAGCAAAGTCAAAAGCACGGAAGAAAATCTATATAGGAAGAGTAAAGAAAATAAACCCTGCAGAGAAGAGAATCTATATAGGAAACTGAATTTCTGCCTTTTTCTTTGAACATATGCACGCCAATTAAAAGCGCGCTGCTCAAGGAGACGATTCAGACTCAAACCAATCATGACCACTCAAGTCCTTTACGACATGTTTCGATGGACATACGTACTGGCCCACCAACTCGGGGGGGGGGGGGAGTAGTTGATGATACAACAAGCTATCTTTTAATTTGCACCGTATGCGTGTCATGATAATTCGTCAGCAGATCAAAACAGACCTGACTGTTGATAAACACGCAAAACATTGATATTTAATCCCCATTTAGCTATTTATTAGTCTATATTTGTGCTTAAAATTAACTAAATATCTTTATTTGTCTCGAATTTGATTATTGTTATAATTTTTGCAGGAAATCGAGAAATGTGCAAAATTCAAGACAATTCTACCATAAATTTGCATGACCAGAAGCAATTGGAGAAATTTTGAAATCTATAAAAAAAAAGTACAAAATTCGAGGCATTTGGGCCACGTTCATGGAGACATGTGGCAAGTTTCAAAATAAGAACTTCAAGTGTAGAGCATGCAATCATAAAGACAAATTAAGCATCAACCCCAAACACATTCCAAGGATAGAATCAAAGAATATTCCTTGACCTTGAGTTTTGTCTCATGTTATCTACCTCCAATTAGGATTATCTTAATGTATCTATCCCTAATTATGATTCCTTTGATTTTATATGATATGATTTGGAGTATAATCAAGGGATTTGTCGGATTTTCCCATTTCTAGCTTGGAGGAGAACACTATAAATAGGCTTTCAAACTCTTAGAGAAAAAACATCCAACACATCCAATAGTTCTAGTTCTTTTTCATACGTCATTCTCTTATCTCTAGCATAGATTATATTAGTTTTCTTTATTTCGTTGGAGCTTTCGTTCAAGTTACATGTAAATTTTTAGTTTTGAATTTAATAAAAGTTAATATTTTTATGCATTATTTATCTTTTAATTTAATTAGTTTACTTCCTCATCTACCTTTCTAGTTCAACTTTTAGATTATTTCATCACAATGACAATGGTAGGCTAACCTCTCATCTCAAGGAGAAGAGATGAAACCTACTTGAGTGATGTTGATATTTTTTGTAACTCAAAAAATACTAAAACTTGTATTATTTCTATTAATCCTAGATTCAACCAATGAATCAAAGTTGTCAAATCGAAAGATGGACAACGAATGATTATGCGAAATGAAGATAGGGACTTGGAAACAAGAATTATATTTGTTTTTTTGTTGTTTTTCAATTATTCATAAATTATAACTATTCATTGAAAAATTGCCATTGAAAGAGTGGTGGATTAATGATGGTTAAGGAGTTTCTTTTATCATCGAAAGAGGTAAGTGAAATTCTATCTTAGAAAAGAATTTTCTTTTGAGCATTGGTTTTGATTTAAAAATTAAAGGAATTTGTGCAAGTGTTCAAGAAAATATTTACAAAAAAGTGTTAAATTAATTTCTACTAATCTTAGAGGTGGATTTTCCAATCCTTAAGACCTTTCTTTTAATTGGTAAATTTGTTTAGTAATTTTCATCCCCAATTTTGAATCAAAGTTTGTTTTAAAAAGAAAATAAAAAAAAATATTTTCTTTTTTTCAAATCTTATTTCCCTTATTTCCACCAATTCTTAATTTTATTTGATCTTCTAAAGTGTTTCTACAATTTTGAGCTTGAATCCTTTTAACTTGGTCAGTAGGACGATAACCCCTATGAACCACTTTACTAATATTTTTCTTAGAATTTTGCAGGTAATGGATTATAAGGGAACAAACACAAAAAAAAAAAATAAAAAAAATTGATTTGTTTGGAATTTTAGGTGACAAAATTTCGAGAAAATCAACTGCCCATCCAAATCTGGCAAGGCCCAGACAACATTAAGCCCGATTCGGCAGAATCCAAAAGGTTGGATCCAAGTTGCAGCATCGTATTTAGCCTACATGTCACATGGTAAAGCCCAATACCTGTAAGACCTAATTAGGCAAGTATATGGGGATCACCTAAGACGGGCAGGCCAGCAATACATTGATTTCGATTAGGAAACATATACTGGAGCATAAGTCATGCATGGAAACTTCCTTGCATGAATAACACTCCAAAAGGGAAACCTCTCCTGTATATCTAGAAGCACAAGTGGTGTAAGGAAACTCTTCTACATGGATGACTCTCAACTAGGAAATGATCTCAAACAAGATCTCTTCCCCTAAACTATGCAACCAAAGGCCTAGCCAAACGAGGACTCTTGCATTATAAATAAGACACAGAGTGGATGAGAAAAGGTACGCTACAAAACCCAATTTACAACTTTAAGCCTTTCTCCAGCCTTGTCTGACTTTAGCATCGGCATGCCATCGGCCACCACAATAGTGGTCCTTGGCTCACGTGTGTTCCCGGTGCAGGTCCAGGTCAAGGTCATGGAGAGCAGGATTCGACTACATCACTTTTTTTTTCCAACACTATTGGGAAACTGTTAAGGACGACGTGATTGAATTTGTTCAAAACATCTTTACTACTTGGCGTCTTGATCCGAAGTTTAATGAGACATTTATAGGCTTGATTCCAAAGATCTCGAATCCCACCACACCTAACTAATTTCGTCTTATTGGGTTATGCAATGTCATTTATAAGGTCATATCGATGATTTTGGCCAACCGTTTGAAACCTTTGTTTGACACCATCATATCCCCTAACCAATGAGTCTTCTTCAAAGGCCGCTCAATTACTGACAATGTTAGTTTAAATCATTTTCTTTCAATTGGAACACTCTCGCAAAAAGAAACAAGGGTGGATGACAATTAAAATTGACATGGCCAAAGCTTATGATAGAGTTGAGTGATTTTTTTTGTTCCAAGTGTTTTAGCAACTAGGCTTTGCTAGAAGTTGGATTCAAATGATTGAACAATGCATTTTCACTTATTTACTTCAAATCCTTTTCAATGGATCTCCTTTCTCTACCATTAAACCCACAAGGGGCATTAGACAAGGAAACTTACTCTCTCTGTACCTCTTCATTTTAATGGTGGAAACCTTATCTATACTCTTTGCTCGAGTAGAAAATGAGGGCATTATTAAAGGCATCCAGATCCTGCGACTTTCCCCCTCCATCATCCATATGTTGTACGCCAATGATCTCATGTTTTTTTGTCGTGCATCTCTTGTATAGGCCCCCTCTGTCAAGGACATCCTTCATCAATACTACTTAGCCTCGAGTCAAGCAATGAACTACGACAAATCATCGATTTTCTACAACTTTAATGTCCATCCCAAACATTCCAAGATAATAAATAAAATCCTGGGCTCCAAGCTGTATAACCCAAAAAACAAATACTTGGGACCCCCCCCTGTTGCTGTACAAAAAGAAAGCCTCTGATTATCAATTCCTGATTGATAAAGTCAACACTAAGCTTTCAAGCTGAAAATTGAAAGTCCTTTCATAGGCTAGTAGAACGGTCGTGATTAAAACAGTCTTAAACTCCATTCCCGTCTACACTATGCAAACTTTCTTCATTCCCTGCTCTATAACCACCAAATTGGATAATATGGCCCAGATTTCTAGTGGAGCGGAGTGGTGGATAGTAAAGCCAGACACATGTGTACATGGGACTGTATCACCTTGCCTAGACATCTTGGAGGATTGAACATCTCTTCTACCCGGAATAAGAGGCTGGCTGTGATAGCAAAAACAAAATTTGGCAGGCCATTTCCTCCCCTAAAAACTCGCTTACTCTTCAACTTAAAGCTCTTATACTTTAAAAATAAGAGATTTTTCAATTATCCAAAACTCCCATTAATGTTTTGCCTGGAGAGGCAATTTGACTGCCTTTTCTAAAATTAAACACCATCTCTTTTGGCAAATTTTTTAGGGTGAACACATTGACCTCTGAGAGGCTGTTGGGTCAGGCCAGGCTTCGTCTTTGTTGACTGCCTACCTTTACCTCCTACGCACCTAAATCTTGCTACCATCCTTGATCTTTGGCTTCTTTCCCCTGGACAAACACCTCAATGAAACATGGATTTAATCACGTTCATTTTTCCTTTACCAGTTGCTAGAGATATCCTGGATATTACTATCAGACGAGCAGTTACGCCTGAAAAACTCATTTCGTTGTGTGACAAAAAAAAGCTATTCTTGGTTAAAGGTGCCACACAAGCCTTCACTTCTGATCAACTGGAAAGTTCCATTTCCAATGCTCCAACTCTGCCCTCTTGACATAAACAATTCAAAGAACTGTGGAAAGCAAAAAACCCATCAATACCCTTTTCTTCCTCTGGAAGATCAGTCAAAACATTATCCCAACCATGACCAACTTGGCTAGGCTTCACAGGCCTATTGATGACTGTTGTATCTTTTGCCAGGAGCATCAGGATGATGTTACTCACATTTTCTTCCTATGCCCGCTCATTCGTAGATTTTGGCACCACTTCAATGCCATATTTAATCCACCCTTCCCATTCCGTTTCTTCACGTTTATGTGGGACACTGCTAAGGCCCATCCTGAGGCTAAATATGAAACACTATCTCAATTTACGATGGTCCTCCATACCATCTGGATTATTCACAGAACAATGTTTTTTGAAAAGCAAGATTCACCACTCAAGTGTTCACGACCACTTTCAAAAGTATCTGGTCCTCTTGAAGCAACCAGTGGTTCAGCACCCCGAAGCCCAGTGTGAAGATAACATCTTTACACCGGGTGTTGTTGCAGGCCAAAAAAGTCGCTTCCCACACTCCTGTCTTGATATAGGTTCGAACTAATACTATGGTGTGCCCAGCATAGCTAGCAAGACACGGGTGAATATTATCCAAGCTCAACTCGTTTAAGCTCGGAACCATAGACTCAACTCTAGCTAATCTAGAATGCAAGTTCTCTCTGATCTTGTAGACCCTGCGTTTGTGATTGTCAATTATGATGCGAGTTTCTTTGTTTTTTCTCAACAGGGTGCAATAGATGTGTACGCGGTTGATCTAAAAGGTACGGTGTTGGCAAAAGTGGTGAGCCCCATTCTGGGGAAGGTTCTCAATAGTACCATGGCAGAATGTTACATGGCAGATATGACTCTTTTTTTTATTCAGGCACACCATTGGCGCACTTGCATTCTCTTAGGGGATTATGGGATTCATCATACCATTTTGCAGGAGGACAAGAACCAGACAAACACAACCATTTGTTGGATGTGGCGCCCCTTTATTTTGAGTATTCGCAGAAACAATGGTTATGTAAATTTATTTTTAGGAAACTCAATGTTGAGGCCCATGCTTTAGCTACCACTGTTGGACAACTATTATGTAACCATATTAATTAATATTATTTGATGATATAACAAGCCGTCCTCTAATCAGCACCGTACGTGTATCATGATAATCTCGTCAAAAGAACAAAGCATGCTTGATTGCACTCTCATTCCAGCAAGGCCTAGACAATGTTAAACCCATGATTGGTAGGATCCAAAAGGTTGGACCCAAATTGCAATGTGCCACTAAGCCCACACATTATGTGGTCAAGCCCAATACTCGTAAGCCCTGATAAAACAAGTATCTAGGGAATCGACCCAAGAAAGGCAGACCCACAATACATTGGTTCCGACTAGAAAAAAAATACTGGAGTATAAGTCGGGCAAAGAAACTTCCTTGCATGGACAACACTCTGAAAGGAAAACCTCTCCCGTAGATCTATGAGCACAAGTCGTGTAGGGAAACTTCTATACATGAAGAACTCCCAACAAGGAAAGGATCTTTAGCAATATCTCTTTTCCTAAACTACGTCACCAAAGGCCTAGCCGAACAAGGACTCTCGCATTATAAAATGGAGTTAAGGTCGACGAACAAAGGTACACTACAAAAACCCAATTTATAGCTTTTAAGCTTCTCCTAAGCCTTATCTAACTTAAGCATCAGAGTGCCATCGGCCGCCACACGGTGGTGTTTGGCTCACGTGTGTGGGGAACGACGAAGTTCCTCAGAAGAAATAGCAGTGCCACCTTTCCCATAGAGCGAGAAAGATGGTGACAAGGTCTCGCAACAATGGAGACGTTGCTAAAGCCTCGAACACTCGAACTAGTAGAGCGCCTCCAGCTTCGGTGCCACCACAACCACGGGAGGAACCCTCTCAGACCCCCACGCCGGTGGTAGCCACGGCGATCCCAAGGGTAGATCTAATGTCAAACTAGATGCAACAAATCACATGAGCGACGGAGATACTCAATCAACATAATCATCCACCCGTAGGAGGAGACCGTGAGTAGAGAAGAGCCCATTCCCCGAAAGGTTCCAAAGAACAAGTTTAAGAGAACCACACTGCCCCTGTAGCTTCCCAGTGGACCAAATGCGGAGGAGCGGCCAACAAAGAGCCAATGTTCATAGCCGACATACACGTCTCGCAAAACCTCATCCGACAAGGGCCCACAAATCCAGACGTACTGTTCAATCTCACTATCCCTTCATTCATGGATCATATCATGGACGAACCACTACCGAAGAAGTATACCCCGCCAAAGCTGAAGTTTTATGACAGGATGGGAGAACCGTTCGATCACTTGCGCCACTTCCAGCATGTAATGGCACTCAAGGAAAGGTTCGATGTGATAATGTGTCAATCGTTCCCTTCCAGCCTGAAGAAGTCAGCGTTAACCTGGTTCCACAGCCTCCCTCCGAAGTCCATCGACTCATTCCGGACAATGGCGACGACATTCCTCACGCGCTTTGAGGGAAGCCAACGAATCAGGAAGGGAACGCTCTATCCACTGACGCTAAAACAGAACAGAATGAGACGTTGAGGGAATACGTCACGCGCTTCAACGATGAATTGACTCTCATCGACGGATGTAGTGATGACACCGCCATCACAACCTTCACCTTGGGTCTAAGGAGAGGCAAGTTCTATGACTTCCTTACTCTGAACCCCCAACCGATATGAAAGACCTGCTGAAAGATGCCAAGAGATATATCACTCTAGATGAGATGCTGACCACAAAGAAATAGGCGAAATCTGAGAAAAAACCCTCTGTCCCCAGGGACAAGAAAGAAGGGAAGAAGAAGGGGGACGATGATGGTAACAAGAGGAAACACAATGACAGTAAGACCGACTATGGTTGCACAAGGTAGGACAATGCCTCCAATTATGTCGGGTCCAAATCTGTTACTCCTCTAAACTCCAATCTTTTCGACATACTCGATTCTATCAAGAGCTGGGAAGAACTGAAGTGACCCCCAAATAGCAAGGTGACCCCGCTCGACGCGACAACAACAAATATTACGCCTTCCATAAGGAAGGCGACACGATATTGATAATTGCAGAAACCTCATAGGAGAAGTCGAGTACTGGATAAGGAAAGGCAAGCTCAAAGAGTTCCTGAGCTCGGACAGGACGCATGACCGGACAAAAGAAAGGGAGAACGTTGTCAAGGAGATCGAAAAGGAAGCTCCTGACATCATTTATGTCCTTCATGGGGTTGGTCCCGAGGGATAGCAATCCAACAGGTCCCGCAAGAGGACGCTGATCGAAATGCGAACGCCACCCCAATGCGAGGACTGACAAGTACAACATGCATGAGTTCATAGCCCGATCCCACCATTGATGTTTACGGATAGGGATCTCAATGGTGTACATTCTCCTCATAGTGATGCCCGGATCATCTTCGTCCCCATTTCGAAGTGAGAGGTGAAAATGGCCTTGGTGGATACAAGAAGCTCACTTAATGTCCCATTTCTCTGTGCATTCCGAAACATGCAACTCCAGGTGAAGACAACCCCCGCCACTCGAGAAATGCTTCCCTATCGGAAAGATCAATCTAATAGTGGTGGCGGGAAAACCACAATTGCGAAAGTACATTGTCTAAAAATTTATAGTCGTGACGTTCCATCCACCTACAACATTATTCTGGGATGGTCTTGGCTTCATCATATGGAGGTAGTAGTTTCTACTTTGCACCAATGCATCAAATACATAGCCAACCTGGCCCAAGGAACTATTCGAGGAGATCGATCTGCAGTAAGAGACTGCCATTATGCAGCCCTGAAACAACTGAATTATTACCAATTGCAGCTCGGGCGACCCGCAGAACAGACATATCAAGCACCAGGCCTAGACAAAAGGGAAGAATCAATCTGCGTGGGCGGAGGGAAAACCCCGACAATCGAAGTGCAGCTATGCTGAGAGCTAGAATTCAAAACTGGAAACCCAATCCAGACCAATATATAACTAATTAACGATACTTCAACAAACAGACGCCTACTCCAAGAGCTGATAATCAGCAAGAAACTGCCTGCTAGCACGAAGTCCACTATTCAATAACTTCACTAGCTTTGGCAAAACAAGCTACTTTGATAGAGGGACTATGCAATCCGAGCTAGGACCATACGCGCCTGCTTCAGGGTCGGGTTTGCTTAGTCCCTGTTCGGAGTTAAATTATTTTGTTGCTTTGATTTCGTTTTTGTTTTCTGTTTTTCTTTTTCAGTTTAGAAGAATTGTTCTTACGAGACATATTCGAGAAATAATATAGATTTTATTGATTGCAATGAAAGTTATTACAAAGCTTGCCGACCAACTAGTACAAAAGTTTACACATTACAAGTATTTAAGTTCGGTGCAATTATGCATCTACTAACTTGCACGATGAATCTTCTTTCCATCAATCTGCCTCCAGAGAAGGTGGTGACAGTAAAGTACTTGAAGAAGGCTACAAGCACTCGGTCGATTCTTTGCTTCGCCAATCTGCCTTTCGAATGTAAGGAAAACAAAAGAAGGCAGATGAGAATATCCCTAAATAGCGGAATCATTGAGGTCTCACAATGTTGCCATCCCCAAAACTGTTGTCTAGTTATGCAGGCTCCCTGTTACGTCAACTCTCCTCACGAAGATGATTCAAAAGAAGAACAGAAGAAGCCAAATGGGGACGCCTCTCAAATGTGTAATGCCTGTGGTAACGCAGATATACCACCCCAGGACCGAAAGTTACGTCCGCTGGCGCTCCACTTCACCAAAAACTAGCTGCAGGGATCACTTCCCAACATCAGTGACGGATGAGAGCTTGGGAGCAACAGAAGATGGAAGACAAACCTGTCCCCTGAGGAAGAGTCTGCACTTCTTCTTCAAAATGTAAGAAAATATTACACAATCTCATGAAATCAATCGGATGCTCACCTAGATCAAATGGCATCACATAATAGCAGGTCTTACTAAGACTTATCACTGCAAAAGTCAGAACATTCGAAAACTCCAGAAACAGAGATCTTTCTTCAGCTTTTGGAAAACTCAAAGCATATTCTATGGTAAGATACATTTGATCAACATACTCTGCCACGCTAATTCCAATGTTTGAGGTGGAGAACGACTAGCCTATATATAGGCGAGGTGGTTTAGCAAACAACGTCAGCCAACCATTACATCAACATTAAATGTCGTATGGGAAATAGGGAAACGACGGTTCCAATTGCAACTGCACGAGTCCACATTGATCAAATTAATGACGCTGCACGCAGCTCCATTAACTGGGGGGAGTTACCGATACTGAATTGTCTCACAATCTGCACCGTACACATGGCACGCTGATCTATAAGATTTTTTTTCTCTCTCACATGCAAAGACAGAAACAACAAAGGCCTTGAGCACCCATGGAATAAGGAGCACACCGACAAAAAATCTAAGGCATCTGCCCTATTATTATTCCGTTGTTGTTCATTAAAACTAGTCAATCTATTATTAGTAAGATAAATCGATTTGGCTCCGGAATCAGATTGCTAGGTGAATTAGGTAAGTCAAGACACCCAAGTCAGACTTGCACGCTCGAAATCTTATTATGATCAAAGCTTAGTCAGACCCGACTAATTACAATAGCTTTTAGTCCGCTCTAACGCTTAGTCCGCTAAAAGCGGACGAGGATGGGTTGGAAAGTGGGAGCTTAGTCAGCGTTCATAATACTTGACCACGATGGCTTGCCAGGGACTATTGTCCAACTATAGATATGGTCGCCAAACTTAACCAAAGCTTTGTTATTTTCTATGACAATAGCTTTTGGTCTGCTCTAATGCCTAGTCTATTAAACGGGTGCCAACGGTTTAGAGAGTGGCAACTTAGTCAGCGCTCTGATGCCTGATCGAGACAACCCATCATAGATCATAGTACAAACATGGATAATAATGACCGAACTCGACCAAAGCTTAGTCGAAGACGACTGACGATGATAGCTTCTGGTGCACTCGAAGCCTAGTATACCAATAAATGGATTCGACAGCTTAGAAAGTGGCAGTCTTGTCAGCACTCTCGACGCTTGATTACGATGGGTTGCCAGGGATCCCCGCTCTTACACAGACGATGATCGCCGAACCCGACCAAAGATTTGTCAGTGTCCGCTTATGACGATAGCTTCTGGTATGCTATAAGCCTAGTTTGCTGTGCACGGATTCCGATGGCTTAGAAAGTAGGACTATTATGCTTGACCGCAATGGCTTGCCAGGGATCATTGGCCAACAACAGACAATGATCCCTGAACCCTGCCAAAGTTTAGTCAGAGCGACTGACGATGATAACTTCTGGCTCACTCCAATTCCTAGTTCGCCAAAAGTGGATGACGATGGTTTGGAAAGTGGGAGTCTAGTCAGTGCCTTCGATGCCTGATTAAGATGGCTTGCCAGGAACCACCGTTCAATCACAAACGAATGGTCACCGAACCCGACCCTGGTTTAGTTAGTTATAAATGGCAATAACAACCTTTAGTCTAACTAAGCCTATTCCTCCAATAACATGTAAATATGAGTTGAAAGTTCGGTCAGAGCTTTGGAAGCTCGACTAGAAAAACTCGTGAGGACTATTGTCCAACCATCTACGACAGTGCTTGTGCTAGGACCACAGTCTAACGAGTTCGCTTACAATAGCAACAACAACTGCTGGTTCGATATACAGCCAGGCCGCCAGACAAAGGGTGAATTACACTCCCCGATTTCTAAGAAGATTCTGACAAAGATTGCACAAACTATCACAACACAAGTAGTCCGAAAGCTCACCAGTAGATCAATCATATGAATTCCTGACCTAGCAGAGTCTTTCTTCTGACAACTAATGTCATGATAAGAGAAAACAGATAAAAGCTAACAGGGAAAGTAAAAGAAAAATGCACAAGTATAGAATGTTATTCATTTGCAAGCCGAAAAATACAATGTTCATTCCTCATTAGGAGGAGAGTCAGATACAACAAAACCGATCTTAGCAGAAGACACATATGTATGTGTTGCCTCTCGATCGCCCTCATCAAGGTCACCTTCCTCTTCGGACAGATTAGAGGCCACTCCAAACCACGCATATGCTACCTCTTCATAATTGGAAAGATCCCAATCAGGATGTTCCTCATTCATAAGTTGCAACAGCTTCAACCTTCCATGCATGACTCTACTAAACTCAAACGTGCCTTGGGACCTAAAAAGCTTCTCCTCGCGCATCCTTGATTTAGCAAACTTCTGCTCTAGCCTATCTAACAACATGTCAGTCTTGGACTGCTCAACGCCCAGCTTATCATTAACGACACTTAGATCATTATATGCCAGAAGGAGCTTATCTTTCACAGTTTGCACGCTCTTGGCATTAAATTGAACATCAGCTTCCAACTGTTGACATTGGACAACCCACTCGGACTTCTTGGCCTTATCGACGTTTAAGGCCTGTACCTCAGCCTGCACTCCGACCACAATTTCCTGAGCAAATTGTAAGTCACGACAGGCAAAGTTCAGCTCATTCTCGAACCAATCCCTCGCAGACACTTCCCCCGCCAGGTTGGACTCAAGAATTTCCAAGCAAACACTTTGAGTCTCCGATCTTGTGCACATGACTCCGCTCTAACATCTGAGTGAGCTTCGAGTTGCTTACTCAATGATTCAATCTCGTAGAGCGCATCTGAATATGACTTCTGCAAGTTTGCAAAGACTCGTTCCATGGTATACACTCTCTCATGAGCGACCTCAACTTTAGTCTCAGCTGTAACCACTTGATTCAGGTATGACATCCCCAATACGAGATGCTTCTGCCCTTTATCCGTACGCTTTCCCAGCGTCTCTCCTTTTAGCTTCGGAGCACAGTTTGCCAACCATTCATCATTCCACCTGCTAATATGCTTCTTGGAAACATAAGAAATGTCGACCTCTTGATGTCAAGCTTGGTTGCTCATCTTTACCTCGTCCGGAGCAAATAGACTGGTCCACGCATCCGAATGGAGGTTTTTAAGGACCGAAATCACTCCAGCACCACCCTTCACTGTCTTCATTTCTTCAGGGCTCTCTTCTACAACTTTCCCCTTATTCGCAATGATCGACTCCATTTCATGAGCTGACTCAAAATCAGTGGATGGGAAAGAAGGAAGTGAGTTATTCCTCGGACCCGTCATTACCTCGATATGAGGACGGGAGTGAGACGGAGGATAATACGGTTGACGCGGAGGGAACCTTTTGCCATAAGTACGACAGTCAAGTGACTCTTTAGCAAGCCTAGCATGGTCGCCAACAAAGTCTTTCAATGAAAAGGGATGACCCAGTCCCACACCAGACAAAGCTTCCACTCCCGCCTGCAACAACGCTTTGTTCAGAATCTCTACCTGCTCTGTACTTAGCTTTATTGCATCTTCAACCCCAACCATTTGCAGATACTCCCTTTCCAAGTCGGGGGAAATGGGAACCTTTCCCCGAGCATCACGCCCTTTGGAGACAACAGTCTCCACCCCAACAGATGAGTCAAAAACCTGTCCAACAGCTTCACGCCTTTTGGATGAAGCTAAACGCCCACAAACAGGCCTAGACACAGCACAAGGCCTTTTCAGACGAATAGGAAAAGAAAGCCCCTCACTTAGTTATGCCTTCTTTGAAGGGTTCAGGATCTTAATCTTTGGGAACTACGTCTTCTTTGAGGAGGATACGACTTCGGGTATTGGCTTCGAAACCCTTAAAAGAGTGGGAGCCTCATGCCAATGAGCCCACAATCCGTTACACTTGATATTAGAAGACTTAGCGACATTTTCTATCCGCGGACACGACATGTCACGAAACGCATCTAGAGCCACTTTATCCTCAGCAAAAAGAGATGAAGTTGGAAATTTCCCTACGAAAAGCGCAAAGGTTAATCTGATATGCATTTAACACAAACAAGATTAGAAACAGAATTGAACTTACTCAGTTGCCTGAATTCTCGCTCGATCGGAAAACCAGCAAGCTCGAAATACTTCAAGTCCGCAAAGTCCATTAAACAAAATTTATGCCAAAACTTAAAATCACCAGGCAAATTGCGAAGGCAGTCCGACGGTGTCAGCATGCACACAACGTGCCCGTTTATTGGCGGGGAAGTAAAGAGTTGGATCACCCTCGAAGATACTCGGACACTAGCATCCTTTGCCCTAATCAGAATGGCGATCACAGTCCTATACTCCTTCAGCACCAGTTGAGCGAGCACAATGCTGAGGTACGCTAGGAACTCCCAAATTTCTTTGATAACAGGAAAGCGGGCACCCAATTAAAGTAGGTGAAGACAGATAAACCTTTCTGGAGGGGACAACGACGTTAGATCGGCGCCCAGGGTGAAAATCACCAAATCTTCAGGAAATTCCGTAGTTTTTAAGGAGGACTTCTAGACTCAACTCAGAAAGTAACCTCTCCTCAAAGAACTTGCGACCCTTAGCGAACAGTTCATTGGAAAGTTGATTCAGGCCCGCCATGAAAAATCGTACAAGCTTTCGATTACGAAAGAAGAAAAAAAATCAAAGGTACGAAATGTAGTACGACAAAACAGAGTCTCTGAGATTGAAAGAGTAAAAAAGCCAAACTATGCAGAGAGGGGATCTATATAGAAAACATATATTCCGCCTTTTTTTTTTTTTTTTTTTTTTTCTTTCGAGCAGACGCATGACCAATTAATGAAGTTTGCCGCTTTAGGAAATGACTCATACTCAACCATCATGACTGCACATTTGCTTCATGAAATGACTTAGTAGACCGATGAACTGGCCACCAACTCGGGGGGAGTAGCTGATGATACATCAAACCATCATCTGGTCAGCACCATACGCGTGTCATGATAATCTCGTCAACAAAACAAAGCATGCCTGATTGCATGCTCAATCCAGCAAGGCCCAGACAACGTTAAGCCCACGATTGGCAAGATCCAAAAGGCCGGACCCAAATTGCAACGTGTCACTAAGCCCACACGTCACACGGTCAAGCTCAATACTCGTAAGCCCTGATAAGGCTAGTATCTGGGGGATCGACACAAGGCAGGCATACCAACAATTCATTGTTTCGACTAGGAAACAAATACTGGAGTATAAGTCAGGCAAGGAAACTTCCTTCCATGGACAACACTCCGAAAGGGAAACCTCTCCCACAGATCTAGGAGCACAAGTTCTGTAGGTAAACTTCTTTACATGAACAATTTCCATCAAGGAAATGATCTCTAGCAAGATCTCTTGTGTCACGCCCCGATTTTCGAAGAAAATGAAAATCCCAAAATCCACGTAGGATTATCCGTTTCCCCAAAATTCGGGACGTGAAATTCAATAACAATAAAAACATTTAGCAGCAACGACTAAAACATAGTTTAGAAAATATAACAAACTAAAATTTATAATAAAACTCTAACCAGGAAATTTCGACGTCGCTAGCCCCACTAGCGAAACTCCAGTAACGCTGCTCAAAAGTCTCTAAACCTGAAAGGCTAATCGGCTACATTCCCAAAGGAATGTACCCAAGAAGCAAAAGCTCACTTGGGTCAGCAATAAAGCTGGTGTGAGAAATCTTCATCCCAAAATCAATATAATCGCACGTGATAAACATCAAGCTAAACACAAACAATACACAAACACACCAACAGGTAATTCCTCAACGAGGCAAAAGTGTGATGCAAGAAAATACAGTTTCAAGAATTTAGTTCCTCAACGAGGCAATCATATCATCATCCTAATAAGTAAATATGCATGTACTTGTACTTACGTTCTAAAAGTTGACTATGGCAAGTCTGACCTGCAAAAGTATTAGTGGACTTGCCATCCTGCATGAAAAGGGGTTAGAAACAATATAAACATAATCTATTCATTTTTATTTGAATTTGTTTCATCTTTTAACGGATTGATCACTTAGACGATACCACATTCGCACCACCTCCGTGCCGAACATACATGCCCGTATGCCTCTCTCATATAAAGGAGGACTTCTCCGTCATCCATGCCCAAGTGGGGACATCACATACAGACATGCATCGCGGATACTCCTAACTATATGAGTACCAAAAGCCACTCTTGGGCTATCAATGCGCATAAACTCACGTCACATTTTTGACAGATAAATATCAAAGCCTATCTTAGGCATAACAATTCACCTCATTTTCGCAAGACTAACCCGAAGGTTATTTTAGTTTCTCTAGTAAGAAATGGGCGCCCCACCTCCGCAAGACAACCCGCAGGTTATTTAGTTTCTCTAGTAGGAGAGGGAAATCATAAACCAAAAGGGTGTGGTTGTTCTAAGTGATACAATTCCAGGTGATTTAAATTTTTAGAAATCAAAATTTATCAATATCATTTATTTTTGATATTTCAGAATTTCTCCACGATGACATTTTGTCATTCATAAATAAATCAATCCACCCATTATTTTGGGGAAGCATAGCATTTGACACATTGCCAAATCATAAACGATTTCATCAGGATATCCTCCCATTGTTCTGGGGCAATCTACATTTCTCATATATAAACTTTATGTACCAACACGGGGGATCAATGCCCATTTAATACCAGAAATAAATTTCTTTTCAGCAACACAATTTGCATAACAACCAAATTTAAGTCATACACATACAAATGCAAATTCGTAGAATCATGCAAATACCCCAAAATATGAACCCAACAAGCTAGGTAAAACTCACACATCAAACAGATAAAAAATATTGAAGATCACGCGTTTGCGACACAAAACACCACAATTAAGGCAACCTCATTCTCAACATGCCTAAAATCTCATAACGGATTACCTGAAATGAAACCCATCATTTCCATACAAACCTCAAATTCTCCATATGAGCATTCATGCACAATGCTAACCAGAGAAGAACTGTTGTTACCTGCAAACAAAAACATCCCTCCTTACTTTGACCTATCGAATGTTTCAACCAATCCATTGTTGAAAAATCAAAGCTTCCTCAAATTACATCAACCATACATAGCACAATCTACTCTGCCAATCACTACAAACTCAAACTTAAATGATAAACAGCTGCTTCAAAAGCTTCCACACACTTCCATTAGTGACCCAAGTTATCCAATACACAACTCCCTAGCTTCATGTTCTCAACTAAAAATTCTCAATACAACCATGAATTCTAAACATGGGAAGATGTATGTATCAACCACATGCACAGTGATAGCCTATCCCAACCCCAATCGCAAATGAAATTTGTAGTCATAAACTATTGCCCCATAGTAATGGATACATTCAAGCAAGTACTAGTCACTTAAACACAAACCACCTGAATATAAACTCACCTAAACTATCCTAAGTAAATAGGTCCAAGAAATATTCCACAGATAATATCTTCCAGGTCATGATCAAAAGAGCAAATGACAATGAGATACATTAGGAACTAAGCGAAATTGACTCATTTTATTCTTGTAAAACTTCCCCAAATCCATCAATTCTAACACTTTTTGATAAATGAGTTCCTCATGGAGATGAGGACCAAAGTAAGATCACAAGTCACTTTTACAAATTTCAGTGGCTCCCATTTGGACATGCATATGAATTTAGTGATCACCTGAAGGTTTTCCAAAAAACAATTTCCCTTTTGCAACTAAACACCAAGAAAATGAAAAGTACTTATCTATACCAAACACCTACAAGATTCAGATTTCCAATCTCCATGACTCATGCATCCAGGATGAAGTTATCACTCAGAAAATTGACTCCTTTCCAACTAATTATTCATATACACTGAAATTTACTCCATGATAAAACCATTCTCAATCGACAAAACTACTAAAGCATTCCCAAGTCCATATTATTCATAATAAACCATCAGCATGAAAGGACAATTGGGTAGCTCTTAATTAAGATTTGTTAAGCAAAGTCTTGTCCATGAACTACAGAAAGAATAGATCAAAACATACAAACTCCATTTTGAGGACTAGAATCAAATCTAAACATCCAAAATCATGAGATGGTTATCTCATAAAATTTACAATAAGGACATTTGAGATGAATCTAAAGTCACCTAACAACAAGCAAAACTCACTCAAAACCCAATATGTAATCCTCAAGAAAGCTTAAATTAAAACCACAACTGAGCAAGATCAAGATAAGGGTATCTGAAAAACTCACCTCTAGCATTACTTTGTATTGGTGCCTTGCTAAGGCAAGGGTCGGAAGCAAAAGATTTTGGATCCTTGCATGATACTGACATCATCGGTCTGTCACAACTTACAAGCCAACAAAAAGATAAGAGGTGATTTCATTTTATCTGATTTAGGCTCAGAATGGTAGCTAACAACTCTGACAGTGTTTTCTTACATATTTTACTTCTTTTGTGAACTTTCTTAGTCATCTTACCAGCTCCCTGACTTCCTTAACTATTGGTAAAGTTGTGACCAAGGTGCCCATTTTACCATTTGTCAAAGATTAACCTTTTGTGATAAAAACAACAGTTGGATACTAAAGAAAGGTAACCCCAGAATTCTTATTCCCAATTGTAAACATAAACCGAAGAAAATGCGTCTTAGCCAAAACTCTCGGAAGATTTGTCCCAAGAATATTTTCAAACATATATTTTCAAAGATTGAATACAATGAATCCCAACGATTCTCAACTTCATGCAAATATGTATATATAAAGAAGAATGAGAAAACTCACAGTAAAAGAGAAAGAAATGAAGAAACTCACAAACCTCAGATCAAATCATTCAACACAGTATTCTCAACTTCATACAAAAATCAGAAGAGGATAATAAGAAAACTCACAGTAAAAGAGAAAGAAATGAAGAAACTCACTGGTTTGGCATACCAGCAAACCCTGAAACAACTTCGATCCAGACCCCATTTTTTTTCCTCCCACGATCCTGCTTGCCAGACCCCCTCTCGATCGCACGCCAACTCTACTATATCCACTGCTGATCCCTCTTCTCTTTCTCACAGAGCCAATCGCACCTCCATTGAAGACCAAAAACACACTCAACGCTCTCTGCCTTTCATACAGATCCACGATAGCCACTTCTTCTTCTCAACCCCGCGATCTCCCCACAGCTGCCACCACCTCGCAATGCCATCACAGCACCACCTTCGTGCACAATCTCAATCGTCATCATCCCGCCGAAGAAGATAAGAGGAAGGAGAAAAGAAGAGAAATGAAGGCTTTTGGGGCGGTGGGATCGGTTGCGACGTGCGGTCACAGACCGTGCTCGCCGCCAATGAGGAGAAGAAATCGTGAAGGGGGAGAAAAATGAAGGAAGAAGGGTTTTCTCTTTATAAGGTGGGTGGCTATTTGCCCCCACTAAACTTATGGAAGCACCCACCTTCTAAAGTCACCAAATAAAACCCTACAATTTTGAAATTTAAATTAAATTAAATGTAACCCTATTTTATTTAATTAAAAATAAAATAAATTATCTTTATGAAATTTAGGGGTGTTACATCTTGCCCTAAACTACGACACCAAACACCTAGCTGAATAAGGACTCCCAAACTATAAAAAAGAGATAAAGTCGATGAACAGAGGTACGCTAAAAAAACCCAATTTACAGCTTTAAGCCTCTTCTAAGCCTTATCTAACTTAAGCATCAGTGTGCCATCGATCGCCATATCGTGGTCTTTGGCTCATGTGTGTTCCCTGTGCAGAATCAGGTAAACATGATGAAGGAGAGAAAAAATTGACTACATCATTATTGGTCTAAGACCTTTTAACAAAAAAAAATTGTCCAAGTTGCAGGTCTGTCATTCACAATTCACATATGACATAACAGATGGATAGAACTGGAAACAGTAAGGGGAGTGAAAGTAAATTTAAGAGTGTGGATAAGGAGGTCCGTGCAAAAAGAGGTTTATCTAAACTATCAGAAAGACCCCTATGTTGTATTAGAGGTTTTATCCTAGTAAAAAAAAGGCTGGATGGCGAGTCCATCCGCCGAGAGTAAGTCTAGCCAGCCAAGTTTGGTAGCCACTTTTGGGCTAAGTTTTGGTCTTTTTACGCCTTTTAACCCTTCTTTTTAAAATACAACCACAAACACCATCTATAGAAGGGTAGAAGTGTAAAAAAAATCAAAACTTGGCCCAAAAGTGGCTACCAAACCAGGTTGGCTAGAATTATTGATCCGGCGAGGTAGCGGTCGGGCAAGAAGGCGAAGCAAGAGGACAACAACAGTGGTAAGAATAAGCGAGAGTATTGGGGCAGAGCATCAGTGGGATCATTAGAATCGCTATGTTTTTCTACTTTGCATCAAACTTCTTCTCTCCAAACAAACCTTCTTCCAACGAATCTCCAATCTCTTTCACAAAGCCCAAACCCCCTTGTATCTCTCATCTAGTCTTCTTCTTTTTCTTTTATTTGTTTCAATCACTCATTCACTCACATGACATGTGGTTTTACCTCTCTTATGACGAGAAATAATTCAACGATTTCGGCAATGAAGAAGTCCATGTTTGGCAGGAAACCAACATTCCCTATGCTATTTGGTATGCTATTTGGGGTTCCTGATAGTACTAGGACTCGTACACTTATATTCCATCTCAGGTAAACTTAACTTACCTTTTCCGCCCCCAGTTTTTTTTTATATTTAATTTATAGCATTTATTTCTTTATTTTTATTCCTCTAAATATAACTGTTTATTGGTGCGTTTGTTTGTTTTTCTTTATTCATTTACTTATAAAAAAAATCTTCACCTAGAGGAAGCATGAATTTCTCCAGAATGTACTTAACTTAATTTCACAAAATAATTATAAACACCCTCATTTCATTTCATTTCATTTGAATGACTTTTTTCCTCTTGTTTCGCTTATTGATGACCTCTTGTTTAAATTAATCATTAATTGAATTGCGCTTGTACCAAGCAGTGAAGCACATGGGAACCTCTATGCGCATGTTTATTTTGCAAGGTATGGGTACCCCTCAGATCATAATCACCCTGAGTATCAACCTTTCTTTGCCTTTGGAAGAGCATATCGTAAGTATTCTGCATTTGGTTCAACATAATGTCAGCCATCACAACTAAATATATGTATTCAATGTTTCTCTTTTCTTGCTTGAATAAGCTATTGTCATGTACTTGCCCAAGTCAAAAGCTAATAAAAGGAGAAGCTTATTGAGGGATTCTAAAGAGTCCCATTCTTTAGGTTTGTCTATTGTAATACCGCAAGTGCACGGTTATCTAACTAGTAGACAATGACAAATATGGGAACCCACGAGGATTGAAGACACAATTGAAAACTAAGATCTACCTAAACTAATTTAAAAGGGGTTACTGCAATCTTAAAATTTTAAACTAATGGAAAATAAAAAAAACAATTGGTAGTGAGCTTGAAAATCAAAGAGAAAGATGTTGAGGCTTTTGAATTATCCATCAAATTCATAAAATTATACTAATGTCAATTATTGTCCCCTTTTGTGGATTGACTTTAGTAAAGATGCAAACTTTTAGAATTAATTGTCTATTTAATACACAGCTAATCATAGGTTTAACTAATACAAATAAAATATGCTTAAACAAATGCATAAATAATTCTAGTTGCCATTGATACATGACATACAAGGTGAAAGTAATGCGTTTGTTCACAAATCAATCCAATGTTAAATATACAATGCATCAAAAAACAATAAAAAAAAACAAAACAAAATTCTAAGCTTGAGGAATCATATATGCCTTAGCTAAGAGCTTAGAAACCCATTGTGGTAGTGGTCGTGGCAGTAACGTGGGTGAACTTTATCTCCTCAACGAACGCAATTCACGCAAGGGTGTCACTACTCTGTGGTGGTACATAATGAAACATGTGGTGCTAATAAAGTGAGAAAGAGTTTAAAAACTCTTCCCTCCAAAACTTCTTCTCATGAATTGTTGCTTTATTTCTACAACAAACTTGTGGCTGCGAGAGAAAGGCAGAGGAGGGGAAACGATGGTGGTGGAGTGGCTATTTGGTGGGAAGAAAGGAAGAAAACTGTGGCGGTGAGGTGTCTGGTTGTTGCGTGAGCTTGCAGGGAGAGAGGTGGCAATATGGTGGTGCTGGATGGAGGTAGCAAGGTGGTGAAGAGAGGGAGGTCGAAAAGAAGAATATGAAGTGAAGGTATTGTTCGTGAAGGAAGCAAGAGGAGGAGATGATGGTGAGAAATGGGGTGAAAGGGAGGATGAGGTGGTGTGGTATGATGAAGAAAAAAGGGGCGTGAAGGAGAGGAATTGCTCGTGATAACGATGTGGCTGTTTTGGCTAGATTAGGTGGTGTGGCTATTATGAGTCGTGAATGGCAGTTAGTTGGAGATGGTGTCAATGGAGAAGGAGGAAAAATCATACGTTGAAAGAGAGGGGAGGGTGTGATGATGCTCTCTGGTAGGTTGCGAGATTGTGAGAATAAGCGATGGCTTGCAATGGGGTAGTTGTTGGTCTCCAACCAGCAATAATGATGGTCGGAGAGGGACGATGAACAAAGAAGGGAGATGGAAAGGGAGTCTCTGTTTGGTGGCTAGGATGGATGATGGATGTGGTAGCTTGAAGGAGAGAGACAGAGAAGAGAGGTGAGGGGCGGCTCTTCCCTGCCCCCAAAAGAGAGAAGGGTTACGTTTGGTTATAAGGAAGAGACGGAGGATGAGCTTGGGCCTTGGGCTGTTAATGGGCTATTAAGGTTGTTGTAGCACCTTACAATTTCATCGTAACCATCACCCAGTATCACCCTGAGTTTGTCAAATAATTGCACTCCCGACTTTCCGCTTTGATACAATTTCATTGTTTAAACTCCTAATCGTATAAAAATACGAAAACGAAAAAATTAGATAAAATAATTGGAACACTAACAAATAGAAGTTAGAAGAAATTTTATGTACTAATTATGTGAATATCAAATACCCCTAAACCTATATTTTGCTATAGTCCTCAAGCAAAACAAATAAAAAATAAAAAATTCTAACTCACTTTCGCATGAATCATCGGTTACACTTACCTTAAATGTGCAACAAGGCTTTGAACCCCTAGATTACCTCTAGTGAACGAGTTATAGCCTTCTGAGGGTTTCCAAATGTTACCCGCAAACATTACTTACTCAATTAAAAAAAAACGTACTTTCTACAAAATTAAAAAAATTGTCACTCTCCTTTATTTTCCTCAGAGTAATTATCTAATTTGCCAAAAATTTAAAGAAAAACAACTAACAATGTCACAGTAGTGTGTCAATAGATTTTGACAACAATTTAATAGTATCCAAAGGTTAAATAAATTTCATCATCATTCTCAACTCGAAGTGTGTATGTGTGCATAGCCTTATCAACATAACTATCCATTTCATAATAAAGACCTAGATAACCTTTAGAAATTATGCTTCAACTACAAATATTTCATGTCACTAAAAAATAAATCACTCAGAGATTTGGTATTTATCACTCAGCTTATATGTGAGAGAAAAAATAAATTATGAAAATACAAACATCTCACATATAATTATCATGAAAAACGAACTTTTCAAATAATGAAATGATATGACCTCATGGACATGACTATCAATTACTATTGAGAATGTTGGATCAAACACCACAGTTATTGTCTATTCAATCTCCACATCTACGAACCGAACCTTTACTTAAGATCAATTAGGTCCTTATTAGGTTGTAAAGGGATTTGGATTATGGCTAACAAGAATGAAAAATGATATACAAAATTATCTGAGAATGGATACACCCCTGTATAAACACATAAAAATTCTTCTTCATTTTTTTTAAGCATCAAAATTGTTTTTTTAATCAATGTCATGTTTTTCCCCTTCTGCACAATGAAACCTTTTAGTCTTGAGGATTCATGAAATATCTAGTTTCAGCTCTTTCTATTTGCTCATTCCAAACATATATTCAATCATACACATTCTCATAAAAATTGGGTAAGGATAAAAATAATATGGGGTATTACTCCATAATTGCAGTAGGTAGTAGTGAATGGCGTTAGCAACGAAAATGTTATTCAAATACTCAAACTGCTGCAAATAGATTGGGTAGGCTAAAAGGCTAGAGAACGGTTCAAAGAAAAATGCGTATATCACTTCCTGAGTACAAGTCAATATTAAGACATCTTAATTAAATAAACTAAGAAGTTTTATTGTAATGATTCAATTTTAATGTTATTCTCAAAACAATCAATAAGAAAAATAAGAATAATGAAATCATCAACGAGATAATGCAAACTCAAGAAAAATAAAATTGCTCAAAACTCATAAGTGCTAAGTCTCCACTATTATTCAAAGGCTTTTTAGCAAAGATCTCACTTGGCTTATAGTGTAAGGATAATTGAGTTGAAAAAATCTCATGCAATATATCTAACATAAAGATAATATCAAACCTTATGTCTTCCTATTAATATATGAATGTGATGAGTGATAACATGTATTTTCTCAAATTTCAAAGCATACTTGACAACATATTCTCTTCATTGGAAATGAACTTCGAATTTTGAATGCATTTTCATATCAAAGTTTTTTTCACGATTACCATAATCATCTACATATTCAATGGAGATTGAGTAAAATACATGAATTAATCAGTATCATTGTGAAATACATTTCAGTTCAAAATTTTGAAAAATGCACAAAAACTACGAAGGCACCATGCAAGATAATAGAAAAAATGCAAATGAGCTTGCATTCCTAGGAGATCCACAGGGACCTAGAGCATAAATGGGTCACAAACAGTGATATGCAACAAATGTTTCTTGAATACTCCTAAAAAGGGACATCCTAAGTCAGGTGTCAAATCAAAAGATTGAACCCGTTTCACAATAGGATGGTGGAAACTGAAATCATCAATTAAAAACAAGGGATCCACATAAGTAGCGTCCGTCAATGTGAAATGGATGCAAAGAGGTGTTTCTATAGATATATCGGGTGGTACAAGCTCATCACAATAAAATGAATTACACAAATTTGATGGGCTAGACAACTCAACAACATCCTCAAGCTTGGAATTAACACTACCTATGGCATGAATTTTTTCATTAGATGCATTTTTCGACAATGCCCTGACTATTTCTTGAATTACTGGGTCAGTTGTATCGTGAAAATAGTCGAGCCATGACTCCAAAGAATACTGAAAATCAGACTTCATGCATGAGTTACTAGAAAGGCATACCTCGAAGGAGTCAACATGAAAAAGTGAGGAAGGGAATGAGTCAGGAAGCAAAGTAGTCTCAATCATGTTAACCTCAAAAACATCATTTGACTCAGGCGGTTGTTGACTCAGGAGTACCTAAACAATCTGACACAGTTATATCAAGTTTATTGATGGCTTGAGATTGGTGTTGAGTCGTGGCTTTTAACTGTGATATAGCCTGAGAATTATGCTCAAGCATTTTTTCAGTGCATGCGTTGCATAAAACGATTAACTGTCTCCTATAAATTGAGTGTGTTGGATAAAAGAACTTGGTTAAATTGAGGCTTAATAGGGCTAGGGTCTTGAGGAGTCTGGGTGACAACATGTCCCCTTTAGTATGGGCCATGAGCCCAAGAGAGATTTGGATGTTTGGCGAAACCTGAGTTGTAATAGTTGGACTGTGGATTATTATCAAGTCATCGAATAACATTAAAAGAATTGACTTGCTAACAAAATATGCAGGATAATCATTTTGCAAATCAGAATCAATTGTGGAATGACTAGGAATTGAACATGCACCACAAACCTCAGATGAAACATTCGTGCGAGGTATGGGTTGAGCCAAATTCAAATTACATCAATTTTCTGAGCCATAGTCATAACAACTGCTTCGAGCTTCAAGGCAAAAAGGGACTGAACGAATGTATCTCTAACTTCATATATACCACCCTTACGCCTATCAAAATCCTTTTTCAAATAATGCCATTGTTGAGAATTTTCGGAAAGAGTTTCAAAGAAGTTCCAAATCTCAGTAGCACTCATCTTCTTAAGTGATCCTGCCACTATTCAAAATTTAATGCAATTCTAACTAAAACAACCAAAACACCAAGTAATCACAACATAAACCATGTGCAAATGTGGCAGGGAGAATTTACTTTTGGCGTGAAACTTTTTTGGGTTACTTGTGACGTCGGCTAGAAGTCGAGTTGTCACAAAACAATTTTACACATTTTCACAAACAAAGTGATACAAAAATTGTATCACCAAGAGTAGTATGGTCCTACAAGTGATGTTATTCATGGTGATCTAATTGATTGTATCACTTTTTTTGTGTAACTGTTTTTCATTTTTTTTTAACTAAATTTAGTTTTGACTTGAAATTGTTTGGTGGATTGTAACAACTCAAAAGTGTTACTGTTTTGGGAATTGTTATAAATATGCCAATTTGGTGTAGTGCCTAAACTACAAACAAGTGAAAATAAACCCTAGACTTCAATTGCACTGTTACAATTCCCAACAACGTAAAAAACTTGATGCATTATTTACTAACCTAAATTAGTAAGCTAATTTAACCTGATTGTAATACCACAAGTGCAGGGCTATCTAACTAGTAGGCAATAGCAAATATGGGTCGATCCCACGAGGATTAAATATACAATCGAAAACTAAGATCTACCTAAACTAGTTTAAAAGGGGTTACTGCAGTATTAAATTTCTAAACTAATGGAAAATAGAAAAGCAATTGGTAGTGAGTTTGAAAATCAAAGAGAGAGATGCTAAAGCTTTCAAATCATCCATCAAATTCATAAAATATACTAATGTCAAATTGTCCACTTTTGTGGATTGACTTTGGCAAAAATGCAAATCCTAGAATTAATTGTTTGTTTAAGGCATAACTAATACATGTTAACTAATACAAATAAAACATGCTTAAATAAAAACATAGAAAGTAATATTCGTTTGTTCACACATCAATCTAATGTTAAACCATACAATACATCAGAGAACAATAAAGGACGAGAAAATTATACTAAGCCAGAGGAATCATCCACGCCTTAGCGGAGAGCTTAGAAACCCATGGTGGTGGTGGTCGTGGCGGTAGTGTGGGTGAACTTCATCTGCTCAATGAACGCGCTTCACGAAAGGGTGCAACTACTCTGTGGTGGTACATAATGAAACATGTGGTGCAAATAGAGTGAGAAAGAGTTTAAAACTTTTCCCTCCTAAACTTCTTCTTATTCTCACGTAAACTTCTTCTTATTCTCACGAATTGTTGTTCTGTTGTTGCAACATAGCTGTAGCCAGTGGCGGATCTATAGCTTGGGTAAGGGGGGTCAATTGACCCCCTTAGGTTTTAAAAAAAATCAATGAAAGTATATAAAATTTTAATCTTGCCCCCCTTAAAAATTTTATGTTGCCCCTCTTGTCTGAGTTTCTCTCCTCTTGTCTGGTTCCTCTGAGTTTCTCTCTTCTTGTCTGGTTCCTCTGAGTTTCTGATTTTCTCAGAGAAGAGTTTCTCTCCTCTTGTCGACTTTCAATGAAAAGCTCTCATGAAAAGAGTTTCTCTCCTCTTGTCTTTTAGGAACTCAATGAAAAGAGAGAGATATGAGATGAAAATAGAGCTAAAGTGGGTTTTGAAGAGAGAAATATCAGTTTGGGTATTTAATAAAAAGATAAAAAAACTTCATTTTATTAAATTTGTTCAAAGGTTTATTCTAATCAATCAAAGAGATAGAGAAAAAATCCAGGACGTAAATTCGTTTCTTTTATCCGAGGAGAAGGAGATTATTTTATTGCAATTGCTCATAAATCAAAGTTTTTTCTAATGAAAAAGAGAGATAAAAAAAAACATACTTTGTTAATCGCCTTCATGTTTAGGTTGGGGGTATTTGTTGAATCACCTTGATGTTTAGATTGGTTGGTATTTGTTTAGTTGTTTAAATTTTGAGTGGGTTTCATATTTGTTCAAGTTTAGGTGCGGTATTTCATGTTTGTATAAGCATCTGATTTATCATATTTCTTTATACAGGAGAACTTCATATTTGATTTTTAATTTAATTTAATTTGTTTAGGCTTTGACAAAGTGGGTATTTGATCCTTGAAGCTTTTACCTAAATTTAGTGTGCACTACATTGACTCATTATGTATGTTTCTCGTGTAATACTTTTAAAACTCTATTTTAATCATATTTATGTATTTATTTTAAAAATTAAATTATCCATAATTTTTTTGCCCCCCTTTGTCTGCAATCCTGGATCCGCTCCTGGCTGTAGCTGCGAGATAGAGACAAAGGAGGGGGAATCAATGGTGGTGGCTATTTGGTCGAAAGAGATGAAGAAAAAGGTGGTGGTGAGGTGTTTGGTTGTTGCGTGAGCTTGCAGGGAAAGAGGTGTCAATTTGGTGGTGCTGGATGGAGGTTGCAAGGTGGTGAAGATAGGGAGGTTGAAAAGAGGAAGAGGAAGAGGAAGTGAAGGTGTTGTTCGTGATGGAAGCGAGAGGAGGAGATGATGGTGAGAAACAGGGTGAGAAAGAGAACGAGGTGGTGTGGTCTGATGAAGAAGGGGGCATGAAGGAGAAGAACTGCTCATGATAAAAATGTGGCTGTTTTGGCGAGATTAGGTGGTGTGGTTGCTGTGAGTCATGAATGGGGTAGTTAGCTGGAGATGGTGTCAATGGAGAAGGAGGAAGAAGTAGATGTTGTGAGAGAGAGGAGTGCATGATGATGCTCTCTGGTAGATTGCGAGATTGTGAAAAGAGGTGATGGCTTGTGATGGGGTAGTTGTCGGTCTCTTCTTTTCGACCTCACTCTCTTTACCACCTTGCGACCTCCATCCAGCACCACCATATCGCCACCTCTCTCTGCAAGCTCACGCAACAATCAGACACCTCACCGCTACCTTATTCTTCCTCTCTTCCGACCAAATAGCCACCACACCACCATCGATTCCCCTTCATCGGCCTCACTCTCTCGCAACCACATGTTCGTTCCTGCAATAAAACAACAATTCGTGAAAATAAGCTTTGGAAGGAAGAGTTTTTAAACTCTTTCTAACTCTATTCGCACCACACGTTTCATTCTGCACCACCACAAAGTAGCGACACCCTTTCCTGAAGCGCGTTCGTCGAGGAGATGAAGTTCGCCTACATTGCTGCTGTGACCACCACGACCATGGGTTTCTAAGCTCTCTGCTAAGGCGTAAATGATTCCTCAGGCTTAGTATAACTTTCTTGTCTTTATTGTTCTCTGATGCATTGTATGATTTAACATTGGATTGATTTATGAACAAACACATAATTCACCGTGTATGTCATGCATCCATGGTTGTTAGAATTATTCTATGTTTTTGCTTAAGCATGTTTTATTTGTATTAGTTAAACCTGTGATTAGTTGTATCTTAAACAAATAATTGTTTCTAGGGGTTTGCATCTTTGCTAAAGTCAATCCACAAAAGTGACAATAATTGACATTAGTATAATTTTATGAACTCGATAGATGATTTGAAAGCCTTAACATCTATCTCTTTGATTTTCAAACTCACTACCAATTGCTTTTCTATTTTCCATTAGTTTAGAAATTTAAGATTGCAGTAGCCCATTTTAAATTAGTTAAAAAGATTTTAGTTTTTGATTGTGTCTTTAATCCTCTTGGTGTAATTGTCGGTCTTTTTAGCGAGCGTGAAAGATGGCCAAAGAGGGACGATGAGCAGAGAAGTGAAATGGAGAAGGAATCCTTGTTTGGCGGCTAGGAGGATGAATGTGGTAGCGTGAATGAGAGACATAGAAGATAGGTGGGGCGGCTCTTCTCTGCTCCCAAAATAGCGGAAAATGGGAGAGAAAGGGGCTTGTTTGGTTATAAGGAAGATATGGAGGATGGGCTTGGGCCTTGGGCTCTTGATGGGCTATAAATTAGGGTTGTAGCACCTTACAATTTCATCGTAACCATCACTCTATACCACTCTTTGAGTTTGTCAAATAATTGCACTCCCGACTTTCCGCTTTGACGTGATTTCATCGTTTAAGCTCCCAATCGTATGAAAATACAAAACTGAAATAATTATAATAAAATAAAATAATTGGAACACTAACGAATATAAGTTAGAAGATATTTTATGTATCAATTACGTAAATATTAGTTTATCTAACTTGAAGTCTATATGAACTTGATGGATGATTCGAAAGCCTTAGCATATCTCTTTGATTTTCAAACTGACTACCAATTGTTTTTTTTTCCTCCCTTAGTTTAGAAATTTAAGATTGTAGTAACCCTTTTAAATTAGTTTAAATAGATTGTTGTTTTCGACCGTGTCTTTAATCCTCGTGGGGTAGCTGCCGGTCTTTGTAGCAAGTGAAAAAGATGGTCGTAGAGGGGCGATGAGCAGAGAAGCGAGATGGAAAGAGAATCCATGTTTGGTGGCTAGGAGGATGGATGTGGTAGCGTGAAGGCGGCTCTTCTCTGCCCCCAAAAGAGCGGAGAAGGAGAGACGAGGATTTGTTTAGTTATCAGGAGGATATGTGGTTGACGACTTTATAAAGTATATTTTCTTATTAACATTTACTCTACAGTATTTGTTTTTAAGAGTTAGACATGTTACATAAAATTAGTTTTTTTGAATTCTTTTCGGTTTGTAAATAAGTTTTGAGGTGCATCCCGATTTGTGTGATATGGATTAAGTATACCCATATGTTTTGATTAATATGGTCTCCGAACCCATCACTCTAAAGTAAATTCATATATGGTTGGACTCTTGATTCCACTAGGTAGTAGTGGGTACCACAAAAGTGATAGGACTAGGTGGTGCTGGGTATCACATTTTACTCATACGCAGCAGACACCACGTTTCAGAATCATTATCAATGTGCGTGCGTGCATGTTTTTTTTTTGTTTGGTTCGTTTCATGGTCTTCAGATTTGAGACATATTTTTATCAACCTGACTGACTGAGTTTTGGGAATACGTGTTTGTAGGTATCCCAAGAATGGCATTCCACCAAATGTTGCTCCTTGTATCCTTGAATACTTTCCACCCACATGTGCTTTAAATTTCGACCACTTATACATCACATTTCTGAGATATCATCTGTAATTGCAGTAACTTTTAACTCATTAAGCACTTTCCTTGTAGTATGAACCTTATAAATGCGGTATGACCTATAGAGATAATTAGACCTAGAAATTTTCTGTACTACTCTTTTTATGGTGTTCAAAAGATTGCCCTTGTATGATATTTTCTCTGTTATTTATCTGTTGGTGTCTTCTTTTCACTAATTTAATTTATCATAACAGTTACATGATATACCAAGAGTACAAAGATAGGAAACTTTCTGTTGCACATATGATAAATTACCAACTCTCTAAAAGCACATAAGTTGTCATTTGTAGAATTGGCTGCCCTCGGGGTTGGAGATTACGGCATCAGAGTTGTTTTATATGGCCAGTCTTTGTTTGCATCGTTTTTCCAAACTAATTCTCTATTTTTTGTTTTCTTTCTCAATAGATAACATGCAAGTATGCAACTGAAGTAGAAATCCGTATATTTTGAGGCACTTGATTTCTATCATCATTTGTCGAGTCTACAGGACTCCTGCAGTTTATTATTTGATGAAGTTTGAATCTTCAAGCAATGTTGCTGTACTAATGTTCAGAGTCGTGGTGTAGGGGTTGTTTAGTTGTCATAATAAATTCTGAAGGTGCAAGTGTAGCATAAATTTTCTTGGCGTACTATATATAATTTTCAAACATCAACATTGAGCCTAGTACAGGGGACTACTATCCAGCGTTTTTAAAAAAAAAAAAAATGAGTTTTGGTTGCTTAGGGACAAGTTAATATCACTCTGTTACTGATAGAAGTGGGAGGATACGAATGTTGAGATTCAAATATCGGAAGTCATACGCTGAAAACAAGACCAAGGAGTATGATGATATGGCAATGAAATATTAATCTTGATGCAGTTGATTTTCGCTCCCTGCTCTGATCTGTTCTCGTTGATCTGTTTGACCTACACAAATAGCACACGTGAGCCACAGACCACCGTGGGGTGGCCGATGGCACTCCGATGCTAAAGTCAGACATGGATCTAATGAAGGTGTAATGTTGTAACAAGAAATTTGTAGCGTCCCTTAGCTTACCAACCACATGTCTTATTTATAGTACAAGAAGTCGTGAGTTAACCAGGCCATTGTTGGCATAGATTAGGGAGGAGATCTTCATGGAGACCCAAGACCCCTCTCTAATTAGTAGTCGTGCTGTAGGAGGGAAGTTCCCCGCTCTTAGATACGCAGGAGATAGTTCCCAATTTGAGAGCATTCCGTGGAAGGGAGTTTTCCTGTGCGGAAGATACTTTGGTGTTTGCTTCCTAGTTTGAAGCAAAAAATAGCTGTGGTTGCTTGTCTGAAGCAGATCCTCGAGATACTTACCTGAAAAGGGTTTACAGGTATCATGGATAGTTGTGGGACATTTGGGCCTAGCGCGGTGTGAGAGTCCGGGCCTGTCTGGTGGGCTGAGAACCGCTCGGGCTGGATCCTTATTGGGCTGCTGCTTGAACCCGTAGTTCCTCGAGACCATCATGACACGTGTACGGCTCAGGGGTGTGATCATTTTTATGTATCATCAGCTACTCCCCTCGAGTTAGTGGGTCGTCACATCGATTCGCTAAGTCGTATCTGGAAGGGATGTGTCGCTCATGATGGCTGAATCTGAATCGTTGCTTGAGCCGTGCGCTACATTAATTGAACGTGCGTTGGATCGGTGCAACATCCGATTCTTCTACTTTTCTTGCTTTCGAAGATATTGTTCTAATTATAAGAGTTTGTTCGTCTTCTCCATGGCCCAAGAAGATCTTGATGATGCTATCTTGGCCGAGGGCCTAAAGTTTTTTTGAAAACAGGTTGTTGTCTGAACCTAGTCTTACCGAAATCCGTACTAGGTTTGGAGTCCTGGAGGATCTGCCGTTGTACCTTCTAACGGGCGACCAGACACCAATGTCGCCTCCTGATGGTCTTATCTGTTTACATCAGGGGATGCTTCAAACTGAAGTGCGTTTTTCGGTTCTAGACGTGATCTGGGAATTCTTGAATCTGCTAGGGATTCCCTTGGCTTAGTTTGGAACCAACAGATATAGGGTTATCCTCATGATTCTGTTCCGTTTTAAGGAGGCCGGCGTTAGTGTGACACCGTGGGTGATCCAGTTGCTTACCGCTCCTCGGCTGCAAAACAATGTTGTTTGTAAGCTGAGGTCGCCGAAGTGCTTCGGTAAACTGCCTGATGACTTCAAGTTCTGGCAGAAGTTTTGTTTCTTGGCCCCTGTAGATTCAAAGTATTTCCAATGCAAGGGTTGTCTGCTCGAACGATAGTTCAGACCACTTCGTAAGTTCGACTCTTTTCTTGCAACTTTTATGTGCTTGACGATAGATTGACTAACCGTTGCTCATGTTCTCCTGCAGGGAGGTTCCCCACTACTCCTCTTACTTTGGAGGAGCGAACCACCATGGAGAAATTCCGCGACTTGCCTCAAAGGGAGGTGACTGATGTAATCAGAGTTTCCAACTTCATTTGCATTGGGCTATGGGACAATTGGCATGTAGCTCCCACGTTGTACCGAGAGGCACGCATCAAGTCGAAAAATGGGACCCCTTCCGAAAAGAGGAAGGCTGCTAGGGCCAATGCTCCAGTCCTGTTTGATGTGGAAAATCCATTTGAGACGTTTGTTTCCTTTATAAAGAAGAAGCCCCGTGTTAGAACTGGTTTGTCTTTGGCACGACCCGCTCCACTGAGAAATGAGAGCAAGTCTGCTAAGTCTATTGAGGCAGAGTCTAACGTTCCCGGTTTGGAGGGAGATTATCTACAATTGGCAGGAGTCATAGATGGGTCGAGGCTTTGAATGACTGTTTGGTGCGGGTTGCAATGGCGACTTCTGCTGGTAGTGATTCATGTGGGGTCGTTCTGATAGAAGGCCCTTTTGCATATTCTCCTGAGGTGGTCGAATATGATCGCTCCACTGATGATTTGCCTGAGAGTGGCTATGATACCCATCATGTTTCCTATAGCACGCGTGATTCATCATCTCGTCGAGGGCCATGGTTAGAAGTATTGGAGGGCCTTTCGGATACTTCGCTTCCTCCTCTGCCTCCGGATCCTGTTGAGCCGTTTCGTAGTAAAGGTTCAGTTGCTCTGGATAAAGGAAAAGTCACGGAGGAGAGTCTGAGAACGGTGGTGACCGTGAAGGGTGGTGCTGGCGTAGTTCCAGATCAGGGGACACTTCATCCTGATGCGCAAATAAGTCTGTTTGCACCGAAATTGGTGAAGATGAGCTCGCATGTCTGGCACCGAGAGGTGGATATAGGGTATGCTTCAAGGAAGCATATAAGCAGACATCACAGCTGGCTGATGGACCACACTCCAAAACCCGAGGAGGATTCGCTTGAAGGGTGTATGGATAAGGGTTTGAAGTACCTTATGCAGTGTATGTCTCATATGAGCCACGCGGCCATTGTTGGAACGAAAGTCGAGGCAGCTTGTGAGAGAGTGTACACTTTGGAGTGTGTCTTCTCGCATGTGTAGAAGTTGTATTCTAATGCGCTTCATGAAATTGAGCGGCTTAAGAAACAGGTCGAAAATATGTGGTTGGATCAATCAACTGTGGTCGTTGAGGCTCAGAGGGCTCGTCTGGAGGACCTTGAGCACAAACTGGCAGATGCAGTGTCCGAGAGGGACGGACTTAGGCAGGAGCTGAGCCGGATACGTCGAGAAGTTGAGGTTGTGCAGGAGGCTACGTATAAAGCACGTTCTGAGCTGCAATCCTTTGCTTAAGAGAGTGCTTCAAGGAAAGTTGGCTTGGTCGCTGAGAAGCAACAATTGGAATTCGATGTGGATTTCTATGCTCGAGAAGCTAGGAAAGTCGAAGACCAACTGAAGCTGGGGTGTCATGAACTCAGTGCAGTGGAGAGTTGTCTGGCCACATAGCAGTCTCAGGTTGATGCGTTAACTGGTAAGTTGGAGTTGTCGAAGCGCGAACTTATTGATGTAAAGGTGCGAGAGGAAGAGCTTCTCTAGAAACACGACAAAGAGGATGATTCGGTCCACTGGGTCGTATATGGCCGGCTAGAACTGTTGTCACTGATGAAGGGGGAGCATCTGGAGTGGGAACTTGATCGTACAAGAAGATGTCATGTGTAGACTCTTCTATCTGTTCTGCTTCGTTGGACGAAGAGGATGATTCGGTCCCTGACGTTCAGGTTGAAGCGCCTATGGATGCAATTTCCGCCTCTGTTTCTATTAGACTTAACTTTTATGTTTCCGTGCCTTCTCCTGGTTAGGAGCGATTTTGTGTACTTGTACTCTTTTTGTCTTGACCATTAATGAAAATAGTGTTATCTGTTTTAAGCCTTTTGTCTCTATTGCATGCTTTTCCGTTTTGCCTCTTCGTCTTGCTTTGTCATAGGCTAGTTGAATCAATAAGATGTTGACTGGTTTGTCTGTGGTAGAGGGTTTTACCGCTTCGTATTGTGAATGATCTGGGTCATTGCTTGTTTGTTTGACTAGTCGGCTGTAGTTGTTGCCTTGGGCGAGCTGTGGTGGCCGAGTCTTTGGCACGAGTGGCCTTTTCCAATGTTAGGATGCCAATCCATTTCAGTGTGAAGGTGCAGACTTGGCTAGATTCATATTTGCGTTTGCTAGTTGAGAGGGACAGCGGAGGTCGTGTGGCGAGCTGCTTGAGACTCCCACCATCCGAATCATTTATGGCCGATCAAGGCAAATGACAGATTCGGGAAGTAAGGGTTTGGCGACCAGGCTGAAGAGCATTGGTCCCATGGCAAGCCATCAGAATCAGTTCGAGACTGACTAGGCTTTCACCATCCGAATCATTTATGACCGATCAGGGCGGACGACAAATTCAGGGAGTAAGGGTTTGGCGACCAGGCTAAAGAGCAATGGTCGCATGGCAAGCCGTCGAAATCTGTTCAGGACTGACTAGGCTTCCACATTTCAAACCTTCAATGCCATCCCCGTGCGGTGGGGGCTATGAATTAGAGAGGTTTTGGCGATCACAGTGAAAATCAGTGGTCCCGTGGCAAGCTGTTGAAATCAGTTCAAGACTGACTAGGCTCCCACCATCCAAATTATCTACACCTGAGTGCACCAGGCTACAATCTTGGGAGTGTTTCGATAGACGCTCTAAAAAGCAGCGGTCCCGTGGCAAACCGTCGAGATAAGTTTGGGACTGACTGGACTTCCGTCTTCTAGACTATCTACACCCTTGCGTTGTGGCTACAATTCTAGGGTTGGTGATTCGGTGGCCACGCTGAAGAGCGATGGTCCCGTGGCGAGCCGTCGGAATCAATTCGAGATTCACTGGGCTCTCACCTTCTGAACTATCTACACCCTCGCATTGGGGGCTACAAGTCTAGGGTTTGATCAGAAGCTTACGTTGCTAGTCATCACTAGCTAGGCTTACCTGATTAGGTTCGGCGATCACCATCCGCGAAGGGGGCAATGATCCCTGGCAAGTCGTCGTCACCAGGCGTGTTAACACTGATTAGACTTCCACTTCCTAAACCGTCGATGCCAGCGCTAGGCGGCCTAGGTAGCTATCGTCAAAAGTCATGGCTAACTAAGCTTGCCTGGTTTGAAATGAGGTTCCGTCTGCTAAGGGCCGTGTGAACCTGATCGATCCGCTTGGCACATCGTGTGAAGGAAGTTACCTTAAACCGACTAGTGATCTGTAGGCCAGGATTTACTAGGATCTTCTGGTGCTCGTGCCATGCATGCAACGGGGTGTTGTTTGATTATCAGGCCAGGCCCATGGTTCCGCAGAGGAAGGGCTAGGGTTTCCCATGAGGTGCGTTGTGTGTACAGTGTAGATCTGCGGTGACACGTGTACAATGCAGGTTGCATGACGATTGAGTATTGGTTACTCTTTCTCAATTGATGGGGTTGCGTGCAACGCCATTAATTGATTGACATGTTCTCTTCGTAGTTTCCTTGGGAACCGTCGCCTTCCTATTTTCCAAATGTTATTCAATGTTTGGCATTTAATGCTTGAGTGCCCGTTTGGTGAACCATTACATCCATATAATGGTGTTTCCAAATTGTTGTAGGTAGTATCCTTCATAGAGTTTATCTCTTGTCATGTTTTTGTTTGAAAAAGACGCTTTGGGTTTTCCAAAGGCTGAAGAAGAGGCTTTGGGTTTTCCAAAGGCTGAAGTTGTATCTCCGTGTCTGGAGTTTCCGAGTGTTCTGATGTTTACATCGTTTAGGCAAGGGGAAAGATATCATTAAGCGTGGTCACTTGATATGGGTGGGCATCTAGTTGATCTGCCGAGGTCTCATAATTCCTTCTCATATCACAGAGAAGTAGTATGAATTTATTACCAAAAGAGATGCTCTGGTGTTACACCGTACCACTAATAACCACGTGCGCTCGGATCCTGCGGCTTACCAGTGATTGATTGAAGTGTCAGTTGATGTGCGATGTCTCCGGGTGTGGTGATATTCACGTAATTATTACATAATATATCCCTTAATTTATATATGTTACTGTTTCGATTATTATATTTTATTCTAATTATTTCGTTTTCATGTTTTTGTAGAAATTTGAGCGTGAACGATGAAATCGCATTAAGACGACAATTTGAAGAATGATAAATTGGTTGATTCTAATGGTAGTACAAAGTAGCAGGTCACATGTCAAAACCTAAATCCACCTAATTTAACCTAAGCCCAAACCCAAAAGCTGACCTAGAAACCCAAACCCAACCTAACAAGGAAAGAGGATAACCCTATTTTGGTTTTCTCTCTCCCTTCTCTTCCCCCATCTTTTTTCCTACGTTTCCTTCTTCATTCTCTTTTTTTCCAGCCACCACACCACATCCACCCTGCTGGCGATCCTCGCTCGATAGGAGGACTGGCAGCGCGATCACCTCGCCATCACCACCTTCTCCACTTCCTCGATCTCTCTCTGGCAGGCATCACAAGCAAACCTACTTCACATCCATTTTTTCTTCCTCTCTTTTTCAACCAACAACCTTGCCCCTCAACACCATCTAAACACCATCATAACCTCCACCATCACCGTCATCGCACACAAAATAGATAACGCAACAGAGAGCACCTCCCTGTTTTCCAATCTCGCAGCTCACCAACAGCCCACGCAAACCACAATCAACATCGTCCACCCATCGAAATAGAGACGAGTTCTCAGTCTTCCTCTCTCTCGTATCTCTCCCCTTCCTCTCTTTCTATCTGTTCTTCCCCAGCCACAACGTCCTAAAATAGAGCCAGTCTCCAGCCCCTCTCCTCTTCCATCAACAACAACAACAGAAGTTTTTTCAATTTCTCGTCTCTCTCTCTCTCGTTGTCTCCCTTTCACTTGAAGGTTCACCGGAGCCGAACAAAGAAGAAGAAGCAGAGGAGGCACAAAGAAAGGGATGACCTTTTGGCGGGAACCAATTTTTTTTTAAATAGTTGGTTATTTGCACCTAGTCCATTACTCCGTGCCACCACGCCTTCCCTTTCATTATTTGCATCGGTTATTCACATCCAAAATTCCAGTCAGGGCTACCACAGTACACCCACGTGAGGAGGAGATGGAGTTTCACCACGTAGCTGTTGTGACCACCTCCACCATGGTCATCTTGACCCCGCGCCAAAACGAAGATGAAACCACAGGGTTTCCTAGAGTTTACATATCTGAATTTATTGTTTTCTATATGCCTTGAACGTTAAACACAATTGATTTCTGAATTTCAATAATTTTCTTTCACTGATTATATCTGGAATAATTATCTAGACTAATCGGTAGTTAGAAGTTCCCTTTGTTGATATTCGACGCCTGCTTTAATAAATTAATTTAAATATGTGATTGTGTGTGCCATAAGAAGAGATACAATGCTAGGGGTTTAAAATTAGTTGAAATAAACCTGTGATTGTGTGTGCCGTAGAAAGACATGCAATGCTAGGGATTTATGCCTTTGCTGAAATCAATTGCGAACTTAGATTAATCTTTAGGTTAGTCATGTTGATTCTTGAAAACAATAATTTGGATTACACAAATCTCGAAGAACCTGTGGTGGATTCGATGTCTCGGTCCACTCTCATATCATCTTATTAGTTTAATACTTAAGTGTTCAATTTCATTATCTTAATTTAGTAATTTACATTTGTTGTAACCCCCAATTCCAAATTAGTTTAAATAAGTCTTAGAATTCGACTGTCTCGTCAATCCTTATGAGATCGACCCGTATTTGCCACTGTCTACTAGTTAGACAGTCGTGCGCTTGCGGAATTACAAATTGGGTTTATCAGCTTATTAATTTAGGTTAATAAAAATCTATATCAAGTTTTTGGTGTCGTTGTCAGGGATTATAACGGTACAATTGAAATCTAGGGTTGTTTTTGCTAGTTTATAAATTAGGTTTAATTTTCTTTTTAAGAACAATGTTACGAGTCACTTTCTTATTTTTTTATTTGCTTGAGTTTGAATTATTTTTTGCATTTATTTTTTAGGCGATCACACACATAGGAGCTCAAGTGGGAACGAAGTGAAGTATTGCAATTCGCGAGGAAACTCTCAGAAATTGACTTTTACTCGGCGTCGCAAGTAACTCGAAAGAGGTTCACGCCGGAAGTAACTTCTACCCACCGCTTCTGCATGCGGTTTCTGTGTGATCACTTGTGTTTAGCTTGTTCTAGGTAGTATTGCATGCAAATTTGAATAGTGGCAAGATTGAGTTGAAACTTCCGTGCCCTCTCCTGCGGATAGGTTAATCACCATCTATTTTAGGGTTAGGAACCTAGGCCTTCACTATTTAAAATTTGTAACAAGATAGTTATCTAGGACAGGTGTGATGCTCATAGAGACCTTTGGACGTTTGATAGCTTAAAGTGGTCGAGTAAAGGAACATATTCCATCTAGGAACAGTTCTTGAACTGGCATTTCACTTTGAGCTAGAAAATGGAAAAAAAGTTGGAGCAACTCTGTAGTGGTGGATTGATAGGAAACTATTGTCCTTTTCCCATGGTTAGGTAAGTTGATTTGAATTTCAACCCTGCATTAATAAAAAAAGCTCTAGGGTCGTCTGTCATTCATTTTGTTTGTGCATAATTTAGGTGTCATTTAGGGTTCCGATGTTTTTATTTTTTAGAGTTGGGTCATCTTCATATAGCATTTAGGCGTGCATTTAAAAAAAATTGATTAAAAAAATTAAATTAAAAAAATTGAAGCCTGCTTAGGAGTGTTGACTTTGAACCTTCGATATCCAGTAGTTTATGCCTACCTGGGTGCGTGATTCTAAGAGTAGACTTGTCCAACAAGACTTCGAGGAGTTCTTTGAAGTCCCCATTACCTATTTAGGTGCATCATCCTTGTCCACTGAGATGGTTGAGGGGAAGGCCTTTAAGGATTACTTCGCCCCTCTTCCTAGTAGTGCTCCGTCTTGCATTGTCTTACCTGAGACAAATGCAAACAATTTTGAACTCAAACCATCTATTATTCATCTGCTGCCTTCTTTTTATGGTTTTGAGAAAGAAGACTCTTATCTTCATGTCAAAGAGTTTCTTGACATTTGCGCCACCCTGAAGTACAAGAACTTTTCTGACAATTCGGTCCGTCTTAGGTTGTTTCCATTTTCTTTGAAAGATAAGGCGGAATCATGGTTAAATGCATTAGAGACAAGATCCATCACATCATGGGATGCGTTGTCAAGAAATTTTTTGACAAAATACTTCCCCATTAATAAAAAGAATGCCCTCTGACGAGATTTATCTAATTTTCAGCAAAAAGATGGCCAACATTTCTATGAATGCTAAGAAAGGTTAAATGAACTCATTATTAAGTGTCCCCATCACGGATTTGAGAAGTGGCGACTAGTTCAATACTTCCAAGACGGTTTAACTCTTCAAAACCGTCGTATGATTGATGCCACTAGTGGTGGGTCACTAATGAAAATTAGCATAAATGAAATATGGGAATTCTTTGAGACGCTTTCTGAAAATTCTCAGTAATGGGATTATTCGAGAAATGAGTCTGATATGCGTAAGGGCGGTATATATGAGATTAGAGATCCATCTGTTCACCCCCTTCTACATCGAAGTTAGAGAAAGTTGTTATGACTATGGCTCAAAAGATAGATGCATTTTTGAATCTGACTCAACCTACACCTCCCGCAAACGCTTCATTTGAGGTCCGTGCTGCATGTTCAAGTTCTGGCCATACAAAAGCTAATTGTGACTTGCAAAATGATTATCCTGCGTACTATGCTGAGCAAGTCAACTCTTTTAACACTATGCGACGACCTCGCAATAATCCGCAACCTAACTATTACAATTCGGGGTTCGCTAAACATCCAAATCTTCCCTGGACCCATGGCCCACACCAAGGGGGACCTGTTGTTGCCCCTTGAGCTCCTCAAGCCTCTAGCCCTGTTAGGCCCCACCTTAACCAAGTTCCTCCATCCAACACTTCAAGTTTAGAGAAAATGGTTAATCGATTTTTGCAGCGCTTAGAAACTATAATTGAAAAGAATTCTAAGGACATATCTGAGTTGAAAACCACGACTCAATACCAATCTCAAGCCCTCAATAGACTTGAGATAGTTGTGAGTAAGATTACTCAGTCTTCTTCTAAGAGAGAGCCAGGGAGATTTCCTAGTCAACCTATTCCAAACCCGAAGGGTCAATTCGCAGTTGGTAGTACATCTGAGTCACGCCATGAAGATGTCCAATCTATTACTACTCTTAGGAGTGGAAAACGGGTTGACAATCGGGTACAAGTGCCCGATTCGAGTGTCGTTGCATCTCCGTCTAAGTCAAAGCAGGTTGAATCTCCATCTGACAAGGAGGCTGATAAAGCCTCACCTTCTAAAGATATGCCTTTTGACTCTGACCCCACTCAGGCATCTTATTTTCCAAGGGCACCGTTTCCATCACGGTTAGCTCTAGCAAAGAAAGGAACAAATGCTAACGATGTAATGGAAATTTTTAAACAAGTTCACATTAATATTCCATTGCTCGATGCTATTAAGCAAGTTCCTATCTATGCCAAAATTTTGAAGGATCTTTGCACACAGAAGCGAAAGCTACATGTGCAAAAGAGGGCATTCCTCGCCGAGCAAGTAAGCTCAATTATTCAACACAGAACCCTGCCTAAGTATAGAGATCCTGGGTGCCCGACTATTTCTTGTGTTATCGGTGATCATATGATTGATAAAGCATTGTTGGATTGGGGGGTGAGTGTTAATTTGTTGCCATACTCTGTTTATGAGCAATTAGGTCTCGACGGACTAAAATCGACTAAAGTAACACTGCAATTGGCAGATAGGTCAATCAGAGTACCCCGCGGTGTTATTGAGGATGTGATCATTAAGGTTGAAAATTTTTATTTTCTAGTGGACTTCATAGTTCTTTATACACAACCTGTTCCCAACTCCTTTAGTCACATTACAGTTATTTTGGGTCGTCCATTTTTTGCCACATCTAATGTTATTATTAACTGTAGGAATGGAATCATGAAACTATCATTTGGCAACATGACCGTCAAAATGAATGTTTTTAATATAAGCCAACAACCTCCTGAGTTCGAGGATGTTTGTGAAGTTAACATGATTGAGAGTTCGGGAGAATTCCTTTTTGCAGTATGCATTAGATGATCCCTTAGCAGCATATTTGACTCACTTCGGTTTAGACTTCGATATTGATGATTCCATTAGGGAAGTAAATGTTTTGCTTGATTCAGCCTCTATTATGGATCTGGGTTATACATGGAAGCCTAAAGTGGAACTCTTTCCACTCATTGAGTCAAAACTGAACCCTTCTATTGATATTATTGTGTTTTCTGACCCATTCCCTTTCCCGCCTTTTCATGATGACCCATTTTATATATGTCCTCCTAGTGACTCCTACATGAAGTCTGATTCTCAATATTTTTTGGAGAGAATACATCCCATAGATAATGTTGATTCCAGGTTTGGGGGTGTTGTTGAGCTGTCTAGCTCATCATCTTTGTGCAATTCATTTTGTTATGATGAGCATGTACCACTTGATATATCTATAGACATACCTCTTTTCATCCCTTTAATATTGACTGACGCTACCTATGTGGATCCCTTATTTTTAAATGATGTTTTTAGTTTTGACCATCCTATTGTGCAACACATTCAATCTTCTGATTTAACACCAGACATAGGATGTCCCTTTTTAGGAGTAGGAAATAGTCATTTGTTGGATATCCCTGTTGGTGACAACTTTCTGCTCCAGATCCCCATGACTTATTTACGACCGCGGCTTCGTTTGCATTTTTTCTATGATTTTGCATGGCTTCTTCGTCGTTTTAGAGGTGTGTTAGTTTCTGTTAAGCTGCATGTGGGTGCTACTATATGTTGGATTGATCCTCAACTTTTTCGGTTGTTGCTATATGATCTAGTCAACATCGTGGACTAAGTGTCTAGGTTTGGGGGAGTGTTTGCTATGTTTTTCCTCTTCACTTTATGGTACATCATTTGTGAGGAAGAATATATGTCGGGCTGACGACATTAAACTAAGCGCTTCTAAGAGGCAGTCTAGCTTTAGTTGTGTCATTATGGTCAGTCTGGATTAATTTTTGAGTTCTTATTTTGTTGCATTTCACTCATATTCGTTAGCTTCGTAAAATTTTTGACTTACAACTGATGCATGTAACTTTTTTTCATTTGTATAGTCTTTTGTGTCCTGTATTGTTTTTATCAATTTATCATGATGAGTCCACAGTTCTTATGTTTTTTAGCGTTCATTGGTGGACGATTTCGTCGAAATAGGTAAAAATTTTCCCATGGTAATATCACTCTAATTCTCATCTTTTTTTTCCTGCATTTGTCATGATCATCATTTTATACATTGAGGACAATGTTTGGTTTAGGTTTGGGGGTGAGGTTTATGAGTTTTTTCTGCATTCTTCAAAAATTTTGAACTGAAATGTATTTCAAAATTTACTATTGTATTCTACTCAATCTCCATTGAATATATAGTTAATTATGATTGTGTGAAATTTTTTCGATTTGAAGATGCATTCAAAATTTGAGTTCCTTTCTAATGAAGAGAATGTGCTTTCAAGTATGCTTTTAAATTTGAGAAATACATGTTTTCATTTGTCACATTGATATATTAAGTGGAAACATATAGTTGATATTATCTATAAGTTAAGTATATTTCACGAGATGTTTCGACTCGACTATTCTTGCACTATAAGCCAAGTTAGCATAATTTGAAGTTAATCAGTAAGATATTAATTAGAAAACCTTAGAATAATAGTGGAGACTTAACCATTGTGAGTTTCGAGACATTCTATTTTTCTTGAGGGTTATTAAATAAACTCTAACTTTTCTTGAGTCCGCATTATCTCGTTGATTATCTCATTATTCTTGCTTCTCTTATTAATTGCTTTGAGAATGACGTTAAAATTGAATTATTACACTAGAACTTCTTGGTTTATTTAGTTGAGATGTCATAATACTGACTAGAGCTTAAGAAATGATATGGACATTTTTTTCTTTGAACTGTTTTTCAGCCGTTTAGCCTACCTAATGATAAATATCCGTTTGCAGCCCTTTGAGCCTTTAAATAGACTTTTTCTTTGCTAACCCCATTTCCATTACCTACTCCAGTTAATATCCCATATTATTTTTATCCTTACCCAATGTCTCAGAGAATGTGTATGGTTGATATATTTTTTGAATGGGAAAATAAAAAAGAGTTGAAACTAAATATTCCATGAATCCTCGGGGCTAAAATGTTTCATTGTGCAGAAGGGGAAAACATGTTGATTTTATAAAAAAAAAAAAAAAAATTGGTGCTTCGAAGAAAAAGAAAAAATATATATGAAAAAGAATTTCGAAGGAAGAAAAATTAATGGTGTACAACATTAGTTTACTCTTCAAAGCCCCACGTGTTTATTAAAGGGTGTATCCACTCTCAGAGAATTTTTGCATATCTTTTTCCATTATTGTTAGCCAAAATCTTACCCTCATTACAACCTAATAAAGACCTAATTGATCTTAAGTAAAGGTCTGGTTCATAGTCGTGGAGATTAAATTGGCAAGAACTATGGAGTTTGATTCAACATTATCAAAGTAATTGATATTTCTATCCATGAGATCATATTCATTTCATTGTTTTAAAAGTTCATTTTTCATGATTATTATATGTGAGATGTTTGTGTTTTCATAATTTATTCTCTTTCTCACATATAAACTGAGTGATAACTAACAAATCTCTGAGTGATTCTTTTCTGAGTGACAAGAGAGATTTGTAGTCGAAGCGTACTATCCAAAGGTTATCTAGTCGTATCTTCACTGAGAAAAAGAAAGTTATGTTGATAAGGCCATGCACACACACACACACACACACACACACACACACTTCGAGTTGAGAATAATTGATGAAATTTATTTAACCTTTGGGTACTATTAAATTGTTGTTAGACTCTTTGATAAATTATTCTGAGAATGTTAGTTGTTTTCTAAAATTTTTTGCAATTAGATGATTACTCTGAGGACAATAGATAGAGTGATCAAGTTACCATGTTTTTGAAATTTATTGAGTCATAATGTTTGTGGGTAACATTTCTAGAAACCCTCACGAAACTATAACTCGTCCACTAGAGGTAATTTAGGGGTTTAAAGCCTAGTTGCACATTTAAGGTAAGTGCAACCGATGATTCCTGCGAAAGTTGGTTAGAATTTTTTTTTATTGTTTTGCTCGAGGACTAGCAAAATATAGGTTTTGGGGTATTTGATATTCATGTAATTATTACATAATATATCCCTTAATTTATATATGTTAGTGTTTCGATTATTATCTTTTATTCTAATTATTTCATTTTCATGTTTTGTAGGAATTTGAGCGTAATCGATGAAATCACATTAAGACAACAATTTGAAAAATGATAAATTGGTTGATTCTAATGGTGGTACAAAGTAGCGGGTCACATGTCAAAACCTAACCCAAACAAACTTAAGTCCACCTAATTTAACCTAAGCCGAAACCCAAAAGCTGACCTAGAAACCCAAATCCAACCTAACAATGAAAGAGGAGAACCCTATTTAGGTTTCCTCTCTCCCTTCTCTTCCCCCATGTCTTTTCCTATGTTTCCTTCTTCCTTCTTTTTTTTCCAGCCACCACGCCACATCCACCCTGCCGGCGATCCTTGCTCGATAAGAGGACCGGCAGCGCGATCACCTCGCCATCACCACCTCCTATACTTCCTGATTTCTCTCTAGCAGCCATCACAAGCAAACCTACTTCACGTCCCTCTCTTCTTCAACCAACAACCCTGCCCCACAACACAATCTAAACACCATCACCACAATCAAAACCTCCACCATCACCGTCCTCGCGCACAAAATAGAGAACGCAACAGTGAGCACCTCCCCGTTTTCCTTTCTCGCAACACACCAACAGCCCACGCAAACCACAATCAACATCGTCGACCCACCGGAACAGAGACGAGTTCCCAGTCTTCCCCGTCTCCCTCTATCTCGTATCTCTTTTTTCCTCTCTCTCAGTCTGTTCTTCTTCAGCCACAACATCCTAAAACAGAACCAGTCTCCAGCCCCTCTCATTTTCCATTAACAACAACAACATGAGTTTCTTTACCTCGTTTCTCTATCTCTCATTGTCTCCCTCTCACTTGTAGGTTCACCGGAGCCAGACGAAGAACAAGAAGTTGAGAAGTAGAAGAGGAGGCGGGAGGAAAGGGACGACCTTTTGGTGGGAACCAACTGTTTTTTTAAAACAGTTGCTTATTCGCACCCAGTTCATTACTTTGTGCCACTGCATCTTCCCTTTCATTATTTGCATCCAGATTTCCAATCAGGGCTACCACAGTACACCCACGTGAGGAGGAGATGGAGTTTCACCACGTAGCTGTTGTGACCACCGCCACCACGATCTTCTAGATCCCGCGCCGAGGCGAAGATGAAACCACAGAGTTTCTTAGAGTTTTTCATATCTAAATTTATTGTTTTCTATATGCTTGAACGATAAACACAATTGATTTCTGAATTTCAATAATTTGCTTTCACCGATTATATCTAGAATAATTATCTAGATTAATCGGTAGTTAGAAGTTCCCTTTGTTGATATTCGAAGTCTGCTTTAATAAATTAATTTAAATTTGTGATTGTGTGTGCCGTAAGAAGACATGCAATGCTAGGGGTTTAGAATTAGTTAAAATAAACTTGTGATTGTGTGTGTCGTAGAAAGACATGCAATGCTAGGGGTTTACTTACTTGTTTGTACTCCCATCTGAAATACTACTTGAAAGTCCATATTCAACTCAAACAAGAAGCAAACTACCTAGCTCGTTTACCCTAACTACTTAAACGAATCAATCTCCTACTCATTATAGCTGCCTTCTTGATCGATCGCTCCACTCCATTACCTGACAGCCCCTTCCCCTGCTCCCCAGTTACTAGATCTAGGGCTTATATTATTATTATTATCGAAACAACTCCGGTCGATCAATCGCTAATGTATAAACTTTGAAACGCTTTCATTGGAACTTCCTCTCCCGATCAATAGGCTGTTAGGGAAACAAATCGGGAACTAGATGCCCATTCAATAGAAGAAGTTGTTCGACCTTTCTTTCATTTAGTTTGAACCACCCGACTGAAAAAAAGGCTAGGTTTTCAATCGTCATCGATCCGGCTATTGGACCCAGAATTCGGCCCGGATATTTCATAACATGTGTTTCATTCAATTTGCCTGGAGGATGAACTAGACAAAGTTTCATCGCTACACACAGATCTTTCTACTAATGATTTCATTCTCCCGGCTATGATACTGGAAAAGAGTCATATTCTTCTCCTCCCAACTCGACCTTGGGTTATTATATATTGGGATGGTTAGTGAACTTCTATTGGTTTCAATGGAGGGTGGTGGGATTGGAAAAGAGAAGTTGGGCGAGGACGAATGAGTTCTTTTGAGTTGCCCCTTGCTGAAATCAATTGCGAACTTAGATTAATCTTTAGGTTAGTCATGTTGATTCTTGAAAACAATAATTTGGATTACACAAATCTCGAAGAACCTGTGGTGGATTTGATGTCTCAGTCCACTCTCATATCATCTTATCAGTTTAATCTTTAAGTGTTCAATTTCATTCTCTTAATTTAGTAATTTACATCTGTTGTAACCTCCAACTCTAAATTACTTTAAATAAGTCTTAGAATTCTACTGTCTTGTCAATCCTCGTGGGATCGACCCGTATTTGCCACTGTCTACTAGTTAAACAGTCGTGCGCTTGCAGTATTACAAGTAGGGTTTATTAGCTTATTAATTTAGGTTAATAAAATCTCCATCATGTGGTATCTCTCAGCCACACCGGGTATCGCATGTGTGAAAAGTGGCCTCCCTTGGCAGCATTGTGAGACCTCTTGCAACCATCCTATCCGCCCGCTTCAAAGCCGTTCGAGGAAGTGAGAAGGGGTGAGATGTTCCTGAAGGAGATCAGAGCCCTTTGGGAGGTGGTCAACACTGCAACAAGGGTGTCTTCGTGGGGTGATGTGGCGGAGCAATCCGTCTGCTCAGTTCTTTCAATCCCCACTTACATTTTGTCTTTATCTTAGGAATGGGTCGAGCATCTCCCATTCTCTTGACTCCGCTGTCGTCTTCGGAAGGGGTAGAACAACTTTTATCTTTCCCCTCACCTGCAGATTGCTTCCAGTATGTAATCTTTTGTATCCACCTCAGGGTGTTCGTAGTATGTAGTTTTTTGTATCCGCCTCAAGGTGCTTGTTGTTACATCTTTCCAATAATCTATAGAGTTTGTCTTTGAAATTCTTGTTTTATTTCTTAAATGATTGTGAATCACATAAGTTTCTTAAGAACTCTAAACTCAATTTTGACTATGGAAAGGGAAACAAACAACTTACAGCAAACTAACTATTGATGGAGATAAACTGATCTTGGCTCAGAAGCAAATTCGAATAGCTTTCGCAGATCATTTAGCGGACTGTCGAGGCGTTACAGAGGTTACTAAAGAGTAAACCTTGCAGAGGGGCAGATCACCACAATGACAGGATGTCGCGGGGATGTGTTCCTGCTTGCCATTGCCGTTACGATTTGTTGTGCAAAAGAGTTGACTGCTCCTGTACCTCTAAAAAATAGTGCCCCTTCCGTCTTTAGGCATTGCACTGGGTCAGGATGCTTTGCATGATGTAGCTGGATCTGAGAGCACTCTATCTGTTTCAATGCGGCGTAGTGGCAGCCTTGTGCCATAGGTTGGTCTCCACGTATTGTCCCTTCTGAGTTGTTGGCAGTATACTTAACACACTGGTAAAGGGTGGAGACCACTGCTTCCATTTGGTGTAGCCACGGTCTTCCCAGGATGAGGTTGTATGACGATGGTGCTTTTACCACTATGAAGTCCAGAAATAGGACCTTCCTTAACTGTGGCTCTCCGGCTACTCCCAGCTGAACCCGATCTGTAGGTGCTTTGATGGCGTTAGGTGTTCCTTCTTGAGGTCAAACTGCGGAAAGCATTGTAGACAAAATGTTGAGCGAGCTTCCTATGTCAATGAGGGCACTCTTCACTTCTCACTTTGCGATGAACATAGAGATGACCAAGGCGACGTTATGTGGCGCTCGGACTCCGTCTAAGTCCCTGTTCGTCTAAGTCTCTGTTTGTGAAGGTCAAAGTGGGAACGGGGTTCTGAATTCTTGAATAGCAAACGCATTTGTACTCGTCCGCAGGTTGTGTCCGCATATCCAACAGAGTCCGCTTGCAAGGACCTGTGGGACTGGTCTTCATTTGGTCCGACTTCATGAAGGACATATATTATCCAAGAGTCTCATTTTCTACCTCTTTGATCGACTCCCCCGTGTCCTTGGTCGGTTCTGGTTGCTTCTCAGACTTCAGGAAGTCTTTCAATTTTCCATTGCGGATCCAATGCTCTATTTTATACCTCATACTTTTGCAGTCACTGGTGTTGTGGTTGCCTTCTTTGTGGTACGCACAGTACTTTCCATTATCCCTTCTGGCAGGGTCTCCGCGTCTTCGGGGGCCACTTCAATTCCTCCCAATTTTTCATGGAATTGAGTACATCCGACAAACTAGCATTCAGGGGTGTCACGGCTCGGGATCCAACGTAGCTGGATGACTTCTCTAGCCTGGGACGATTAGGATCCAACATGTTGTAAGTGTGATTCCTCTTGCTCCGCCCCGCTCCGTTCCTCTTCCTCGTGTCTCTTTCTTTCTTATCCCTCGAAGCATAGGGCTTTCTGTCGCCTTCGGTTTCCCTCTTGGCTATCCTTGATTCCTCCAGGGTGATGTGCCTCTTAACGCTCTTGAGGAGCTTCACCAGAGGGGGCTCCAAGGTGAGGTCCTCGAAGAGCTTTCCTTCTTTGAGGCCCGCGTTGAAGGCCGTCACTGCTGTATCGTTGTTGTACCCATCGATGAGGGTCAGCTCATTGTTGAAGCGCGTGACATACTCTCGGAGCGTCTTGCCATATCTCTGCCTTAGAGAGATTATGTAGTGCGGGCATTTTTTGAAATGCTGGCTTCCGATGAAGCAGGTCAGAAATTCCTTCGCTAGTGTTTTGAAAGAATCAATTGACTTCAGTGGAAGGCTGTGGAACCACGTCAATGCGGGGCCTTTGAGACTAGTAGGAAAGGTTCTGCACATGACGGATTCAAATCCTTCCTTGAGAGCCATCACGTGCTGGTAGTGGCGTAGATGATCGAAGGGATCAGTGGTCCCATCATAGGAATCTAGCTTCGGGGGAGTGAACTTCCTTGGGATGGCCTCATTCATTCATGATCGAAGGGATCATGCACTCTTCTGCGGACGGGATTCTCGGCGTTATCCACACAACCTCCCTTAGTCCAATAGGAACTGGCAGGGGCCTGACTCTCCTGCGCTTGTTCCCTATCGTCCACTGGAGGTGGAGGTCTGTGCTGTTCTTGGTCTCCATCAGCAGCGGGTGGATTCTACCTTGTGAGCGTCTCCATCGCCTTGATAACCTGTTGTAATTGGGATGCCATCACCTCGATTCTGGGGTTTGCGATTGTTGCCGTTGGTGTAGGGGCATGAGTAGTCTGTCCGTGCATGACAGGAACTGGTATAGGGACAGCCAGAGCGTTGGACGTGTCCCCTGGTTCGTTGTTGTGTGACCTAGTAGTCGCCATCTCTCTGTGATTTGATATGAGACGACGCTTAGTGTAAAGTTAAGAACTATGTCGTCCCCACGAACGATGCCCAATTGATGCAGTCAATTTTCGCTCCCTACTCTGACCTGTTCCCACTGACCTGTTTGACCTGCACAAGTAGCACACGTGAGCCATAGACCACCGTGGGGTGGCCGATGGCACTCCGATGCTAAACTTAGACAGGGATTTGAGGAAGGTGTAATGTTGTAACAGGGAATTTGCAGCGTCCCTTAGCTTACCAACCTCATGTCTTATTTATAGTGTAAGGAGTCCTGGGTTAACCAAGCCATCGTAGGCGTAGATTAGGGACGAGATCTTCGTAGAGACCCCTCTCTAATTAGGAGTCGTGTTGTAGGAGGGAAATTCCCTGCTAGCTCCGTGGTTCTTGATACGCAGGAGATAGTTCTCAATCCGAGAGCATTCCGTGGAAGGGAGTTTCCCAGTGTGGAAGATACTCTAGTGTTTGCTTCCTTGTTGGAAGCAAAGAGCAGCTGTGGTTGCCTGTCTGAACTAGATCCTTGAGATACTTGCCTGAAAAGGGCTTACGGGTATCGTGGATAGCTATGAAACGTGTGGGTCTAGCGTGTTGTGAGAATATGGGCTTGTCAGGCGAGCTGAAGTTGAGCGGGCTGAGAACTGCTCGAGCTGGATTCGTATTGGGCTGCTGCTTGAACACATAGTTCCTCGAGATTATCATGACAAGTGTACGGCTTAGGAGTATGACCGTTTTTATGTATCATCATATCCTATGTGCTCTTTTTCCTTGCATAATGCTCCTGAATTTACTCTCTCATGTACAAGCTTCATAAGAGTTGGTACTCTTGGATCACAAGCTATGTTTGCAAGTTTGGTAAGCCTTTCCACCATTTCTTTTTTTATTGTAATAACGTGCATTTGTCACATGTATTGTACATTAGTTCTAAGTAAGAAGGGATAATACATCATTACTTTGTCTAGGATCTTGTTGGAAACGAAAATTATGAAAAAAAGAGGAAATTTGTAAACAATGTGAATGACGACAAAACTAACATTTGAAATAAAAAATTTTAAAATCAACTCTAACCATGTTCATGTAATTATCAGAGACTTGCTTTTTTCTTTGGGGCGTTTTTGGGGGTTGCTTTGTGTTTACTTTATTAGTCCTGGTTTATTTGAGGCGCTCGCTCACTTATAATCTGTCTTTTCTATTGAAAGTGTTTTTATTCATCAGAAAAAAAATTGTAAAAATTTCTCACTTTCAATAATAGCAGAGTAGTGGACATTTCTTCTTGATAATGAAGTCTTCTTTTCAAATTAGCACTCAGAGCAGTGTTATGGAGGTTAATGTGCATAGTACTTTTTAGAATGGTTCAAATGTTTTGATTTCTTCAAGATGTCAGAAATGTTTAGAAAACTGGCTGATAGTCTCAAATTTTTAAATGATTCAGTGAAACACTGTTTGGGTTCATGACACAAATTCAAGATAAATAGTAATGAAACACCAAATCGTCCTTTAATCCGCGTTGTATGCTTGTCATGATAATCTCGTCAGCAGAGTAAAGTGGCCACCCAATCTGGCAAAGCCCAGAAAAGTTAAGCCCATATTGACAGAATCCAGAAGGTTGGATCCAAATTGCAGTGCCTTACTAAGCCCACACGTCACATGGTCAAGCCCAATAATCGTAAGACCTAATCAGGCAAGTATCTCGGGGATCGACCTAAGACGTGCATGCCAGCAGTACATTGGGTCCGACTAGGAAACAAACATAAGAGTATAAGTTGTGCATGAAAACTTTCTTACATGGACAACACTCTAAAAGGAAAATCTCTTCCGCAGATCTAGGAGCATAAGTCGTGTAAGGAAACTCTCCTACATGGACGACTCCTAACTAGGAAAGGATCTCCGGTAAGATCTCTTTCCTTAAAACTACGCCATCAAAGGCCTAGTCGAACGATGACTCTTGCATTATAAATAAGTCACAGGGTTGATGAACAAAGGTAGGCTACGAAACTCAATTTACACCTTTAAGCCTTTCTCAAGTCTTGTCTGACTTTAGCATTGGAGTACCATCGATCACCATAACGGTTGTCCTTGGCTCAGATGTGTTCCCTGTGCAGGTCAAGATCAAGGAGAACATGATTCGACTACATCAAATAGGGTTCACACTTTAAATTGTTCATGTAGATGCAACTTGACTTTTTAAACATGCCATTTCCATTTGCCTAGTATTTCCATCAGAATTGACAACTGAGGATCTGACCTATTCACTTTTGTGCTTTGATGTAGGTTTCATTATGATGTCCCCAGTTATCCATAAACTATAAACTGAAATCAGTTGCACATCATCCATGGAGGCAGATGACTTACAAGTTCCTTAACACAATCAAGAGTTAGTCTAAATAGCGAGGGAGGTGGGAGGACCCTCCATCCCCCTCGCGATGCGTGCAAAGGAGGGAAAGCACGCATCGCGAGGGGGATGGAGGGTCCTCCCTCCCTCCCTCGCTGGTTTCCTCGCCCATTCCCTCGACAGTTAGAATTTTCCTACAATCAATGATGATTTGTTCGCTTTGGTCATAAAGATGCCAATGCTACACCAGTTGTCTATTTTCAGAGATGGTAAGCTTAGAATAGTAGTAAAACTTGTTGGGACGGACTTAAAAGTTTCATTTTCTTTAGTACAACCATATGTTTTCTAAATGCAATCTAAATGCCCTAACGATGACTCCATGTGGAGTTATTATGAAGATGTTTTAAATTAGCAGTGAAGATGATTTGCTATGCTGAATTTCATTATTTTGTATGCAGATGTTATCTTCCTAATATATCTATATCAGTGGTGGATTTATCCAGTTGACAAGAAGAGTGTAAATGAGTTTGGTTTTGGTGGTGAGGATAAAGATCAGACATTGACTAAAACTGCTGCTGCAGCAGAGGAAGAGGAAGAAAAGAAAACAAACTTTGTTGAGGAAAATAAAACCAAGTTGGTTTTCTAGCTCTAGGAGATTCACCGCTCTTGTACCTTTGAAATTGAAGTAGGCTACACATTCTCCGCTTCAGGGTTTTCCTTGCTATAAGATGTCCTGCACAATTTCATTCGTTCACAGGTTTGGTTGGGTTTTTTTTTTATGCTTTTCCCTTTTCTTCTGATGCTTCTGCCACAAGCCGTTCATTTATAAACTGAGCTGGACTGTATTGCTGCTGAATGTGCATTGATCTCACTGTAGGTTGTAGTTGATTTCAAATTTTGAAGTGCACCAAATTTTTAGGTGATAAAAGTACCGGTGTGTATTTTTTGTCCATGTTTTTCCTATGTATTGAAAGAACATGATTCTAGGAACCACTTCTACACTATCTCGTTTATGGTATTAGAACGTGTTTTACTGTTTTCAGTTGTTGTAAAATGTGGTCAGTTTCTTTTTCTTATTTGTAGGACAAACACGTTTCACTTTGTGTATATAATAGCTGTACATTTTCATAAATAAGATAGCCATTTTTCTACAAAGCTTATATTGTTCTTTATGGTATCAAATCCACACTGTCATAGAACAGCTAATATTCTCTCCATTCAACTCTACTACAAAAAAGTCCAATCCCCCTTCTCCAAGGTCTGACTCAACACAGGCAACTCAAGAGACTACTTTTCATACCAAACTTGTTGCTGCAACAAACACAGGGAATACCACAATGACAGGTAACTCTGTTGCAGGCACTAATCTAATTTCTTTGAGTGCTTCCTCTCAGATCCATTTCAAGATATCAAAAGGAGGAAACTATGCCTCCTAGCAATCTCAAATGACCAATTTATTGTTTGGTTATGATCTCCTGGGCTTTGTTGACGGTTCTCGGCCTAGTCCACCACCAACTGATCCTGAACATCGTCTATGGCTCAGACAGGATTGTCTTGTACTTCTGGCCATTCAAGCCGCAGTTCACAGTGCAATTAGTCCTACTATAAACACTTGTCAAACCTCTGCAGATGCTTGGGACAAACAAGCTATGCAAATCGATCCAATACTAGAATGCTCACTCTCTTAACCACGCTGATGAGAACCACCGAGGGCATTTTTGTGTCAGAATACATGACAAAAATCAAAAGTGTGATTGAAGATTTAGCCTTGATTGTTCATTCATCAAGGTCGACCTCGTAGCTTCACTCATCAAGGTAACGTCTACAATTCTGGCACTATCTCTCAATCCTCTAATTCTTGGCAACCTAATTTTCAGCAAGGAAAACCCAGAGTAGTTTGTCAACTGTGTGTTAAAGTCGGCCACTCAGCCAAAGTTTGTCGTTCAAAGCCAAAACCAAGTTATCAACAATCTTGGCCACAGGATAATCTGACTACTGGAAACCTCGATTCCCCTGCTAGTAATTGGGTACTTGACTCAGGTGCAACTCATCACATTGCATCTGACCTGCAAAATCTTTCCGTGCATTCCAACTATGCATGGAATGAAGATGTTATCATCGACAATGGCAATAGTATTTCTATCTCCCATATTGGATCTTCTACACTTGATACACCAACTACCACATTCACTTTAGACAATAACCCGTGTGCACCTTTTATCAAAAGAAATCTTATCTTTGTTTCCCAATTTTGTAAACAAAATAATACTTTTGTTTAATTTTTCCCTAACCATTTTCTTGCGAAGGACTTGAGTACGGGGGCATCCTTGGCACGAGGCCAGAGTAGGAACAACTTGTACGAATGGACGACACCAACTCAAAGATCAAACTCATCACCTTCTACCTTCCTCACCATGACATCTGACTTGTGGCATTGACGTCTCGGTCATCCCTCTCTATCCATTCAACAAAAGCTTATTGCAAGTCAGAAAATTTCAATTTCCGAGTCTTCCAAATCTAAGTCTCATTGTGATTTCGGCTCTTGTAATAAGAGTCACAAATTACCTTTTCAAGTTTCTTCCATTAATTGTCATGAACCTCTTCAAGTTTTTTATTCAGATGTTTGGGGTCCATCTTTGATTCTTTCTGTTGATAAATTTCGATATTATGTTATTTATGTTGACCACTTTACAAAATATACATGGTTCTATCCCATTATAGCCAAATATGAAGTTCCAATTATTTTTTGGGGCTTCAAAACATTAATTGAATTTTTTTTCCAACACAAATTAAGATGATTTACATTGATGGGGGTGGTGAGTATCAATCCTTTGCTCATGCACTTGCTAAATTTGGTATTCAACATCTCACATCATCTCCCTACACACTTGAATGCGTCGGCTCAGCAAAATGAAAACATCGTCATATTGTTGAAACCGGTCTTATACTTCTTCACCAAGCCTTCGTAACCTTTCAGTTTTGGTTTTATGTTTTCAAAATTTCCATCAACTTTGACACTCTCTTTCATAAATTATTCAATTATCATCCTAACTACAATTTTTTTTTTTTGTATTTTTGGTTGCCTCTGTTATCTCTGGCTTCGTCCCTACAATGCTCATAAGTTGGAACCCCGTTTTAGACCATGTGTGTTTCTTGGTTATTCCACAAAGCAACACAATTTTTGTGTCCCGCCATGTCACTTTTGTAGAAAATATTTATGCTTTTCAAAACATACATATTCCAGATTCTAGAGTAACTAATCCTTCCACCCATGATTTTATTCCCCTTATTTTATCTCCTCCTATAACAACCTCATCTATTCTCCATGTCACAACCGCTACACATATTTTTTATCCAACAGACAATCCCACCAACTTTCAACCACCGTCATCTTCTCCATCACAATCGGGATTCCCTCTAGTTTTCCACCAAGCTCGAGACAACTATCCAACTCTAATTCAACTTCCAAATCTCCTACTTTCTTGCACGACCCGGTCTCCACCTCTTCACCACGTTCGTTACCCGTCTCTCCACCACCTTCTGCTTACATCTCGACCAAGCATGTTGTTCCTAACTCCATGCCATTAACATCCAAGTCTGCTCCTACAACTTCTCTTGATCAAGTATTCTCTCTATCTCCTACTATGTCTCTTGCCCCGCTACCTATCACAACTATTTAATCCTGCTCCCACATTTCGCATTATCACTCGTGCTCACCACAATATCCATAAACCAAAAAAAAATTGACCTCCACATATCTACGTCTTCATCTACTACCTCTAACTCTCCCTGACCCGAGCCAAACTCTTTTACCCAAGCTGAGAAATCTCCTCTTTGGCGGGATGCTATGAGTGAAGAGTATAATGTTATACTTAAAAACAAAACTTGGTCCCTTGTTCCTCTGTCACCAACTCATAATATTGTTGGTTGTAAGTAGGTGTATCGAATAAAAAATAACCCTGATGTATCCATTGCTTGTTTCAAGGCTCGACTTGTTACCAAAGGCTTTCACTAGCATTTAGGAATTGACTTCACCTAAACATTTAGTCCAGTTGTCAAACCTGCTACAGTTCGTCTTGTTCTTAGCATTGTTGTTTCTCGGAGCCGGTCTTTGCGTCAATTGGATGTTAACAATGTTCATCACATATGCCTCTCTCATATAAAGGAGGACTTCCCTGTCATCCATGCCCAAGTGGGGACGCATCACATATAGGCATGCATCACCGGATACCCCTAACTATATGAGTACAATAAAAGCCAATCTTGGGCTAACAATGCGCATAGATCACGTTACACTTTTGACGGATAAATAATAAGCCTATTGTAGGCATTTTAAAATCATCACTTTTCCGCAAGACTAACCCGAAAGTTATTTTAGTTTCTCTATAGAAAAGGGGTGCCCCGCATCCGCAAGACAACCCGAAGGTTATTTAGTTTCTCTATAAGAGAGGGGAAATCAAAAACAAAAAGAAGTGTGGTAGTTCTAAGTGATACAATTCAACGTTATTTAAATCTTATACTCCATGATATTTTTATTGCTTATCGTGCATTCCAAATCTTTTTACATAATGACATGTTCCCTCATAAACCAACCCACAAAATCATTTGGGGAAGCATAACCATTCTCGTGGATAAATAATCCAAAAAATTAGCACTCAAACTCTTAATGAACAAACGCGCATGCAATATCAATTAATAATGTCAATCTCAATCACATATTTGAAAATCAAATGTAATTAACAAATACCCAATGTTCACAAATATTAAATACCCAATAGTCAACATCCTTCCAATATTGCATGTCAAAACATAAAGGACAATATTGAATATGGTCAATATTCATAATGAAATCCCGATAGTCAATATTGACCAATGACAAGATTCACCACTATGCAACACCCAACATGTAATATTCAAGCAATATTCAACATGCCATATTCGTACATGACATTTTTCTTTTCATTTTCAACTACCAATACCCAATATGCAACATTCAATACCCAACATGCAATAGTCATAAAGTAAAATTTTGCAACTATCAATACCCAACATCCAATAAAAACAACTAATGATGTAACCATTTTCAAAATTTACAAAAATTGTTTTGAGGGACTAAAAGAATGACATGATGGCCTTTTACCTAATTCACCAATATGGTTAGAACTTTATTATCAAAATAGGTATAATAACATGGGTAGAATAACATGACATGATATACTTGCAGAATTTTAACATCAAAAGAAAAACATGATGTACTTGCAGAACTTAACATCAAAAGAAATAAGGATGATGTACTTGCAGAACTTTAACCTCTACTATAGGTAAATTAACTTTATTGGGAAACATAAGATATAAACCGTATTAAGACTAAAGAAAGAAGAACTCACTTTTTTTTTCTCTTACTCTTTCCCTTCTCCTTCTTCCTTTGTTCCTTTTCTTCTTCTCCTTTTTTTATTTTATTTTATTTTTTTCAGATATTTTATGCGGCTGGGAAGAATCAAATCCTTATTTAACCAATCCAAAGGCAAAACCCTACAATATTATGGTTTGCACAACATTATATTAACAACCTTTTATTTATTTATTATACACCCAATCTCAAAATAAATATGCCCCAAAACATTATCTTTTGTCAAAATTGGGGGTCATTACATCCAATGTCTTCTACTGAGTCTCTTTTGCTTCAAGATGTTTTCCTGTTCATGATGCTACAGAATACAGTCAGGTTTTTTGCTTTCTTCAATATTTATCTCTTACTCGTCCAGATGTTGCATTCGCTGTTAATAAGCTTTCCCAGTTCATGCATCAGCCATCTACCGCTCATTGGACAGTTGTTAAACGAGTTCTTAATTATCTTAAGGGTACCATGGATTATGGATTGTTTCTGCATTATCACTCTTCATTAGCTCCATATGCATTTGCAAATGATGATTATGCACGTAACAAAGACAAATACTTTTCTACTTCTGCCTATGTGATTTTTCTTGGTCCTAATCTAATCAGTTGGAGTTCCAAAAAACAACTGACTGTTGCCCGGTCCACTACTGAAGCTGAGAGTGTGTTTGGCTGCACCCATTCCATGGGAATAGGAATCCTATTCCCACTTGGAATAGAATTTTGGGTGTTTGTTTGAGATTTTATTGGTGGGTATTCCCACCATTGGTAGGAATCGAACGCCTCACTCGTACTGGAAATAGGATTCACGGGTCTCCTTTTCTGCTCTTCCTTCTTTGTTGTTCGTTTTTGCTCTTCGATCAGCTCTTTCTCTCGATCTGCTCTTTGTTCCTCTTCGATCTACTCTTCGTTGCTCTCGATCTATTCATCGTTGCTCTCACTCGATTTGCTCTTCGTTGCCAAACCAAACCAAACCAAAACCTGGACTATCTTATTCGATCTGACTCCATATCGGCTCCTGTTCCTCGCACTTCGCGGGGTTCTGTCTCCAAATCAGTTTTATTTCTCTTCTCTCTCACTTTTCCTTTCTCACCAAGTCTTCTCTTTCAACTCTACATTCAAAGCACCACAACCCACAAATAAAAAATAATTGAACAAGAGTAGAGAAGAGTCAAAACCTACACGAAAAAACAACTGGGCTCACAATTCACAAACACCCCATCTCTCCCTCTATCTGATTGATTTCACCAGGTTTGCAACTCTGGGTTTTCTTCAGTTTTCAATTTTCCTCTCTGGGTATCGATTTGTTTCTCGTTTACATTGGAATAACAGCCAAACTAGCAATAAAAAAATGATTTGCAATACAATGTTTTGATTTTTTTTTATCGTGTTTGCAACTCTATCAGTTATTTAGTCTTCTCTGAATCAAACAAGGAAGATTTTGCCCCTTTTTTATGTCTGGGCATCCATTTATTAATGAAATAATTAAGATTTTGTTACATTTATGGAGTTTACGCATTGTTCATGACTCGAATCTGTGATTTCAATAGGTTTGCAACTTTGGGTTTTCTTTGTTCTCAATTATGAGTTGTGGGCATCAGTTACTTTCACTGTTCTATATAAAATAACTGTGATTTGGGGTTTTTTTTCCCAATTCCTTTCTTTCAAGCATTCATTAGATTCCTACCAGCCAGTCAATGCATTCATTTACGTGTTTACTCAACTGGGTTTTGTTTTATATGCAAATTGGATCTGAGTTTTTGTTTTCATTATGTGATTGAGATCCTTGGCAAACATTAGCAAAGATGTTGTGCTTCAGATCGTTAATAATTGCTTTGAATTCTTATAGTTAATCATGTTGGGAAAAAGTCAATTATTGGTAAAAACTAATTTAAAACTCTACAAATATTCACTGTGGTGTATTGATGTTGGCTGTTAATGACACCTACTATTTGGATGACGAGAGCGTCTTTACATTTTAAGCGTTTTAGGGATAAGATTGATCATTAATTTTGTAACAATTCAGAATGGTAGGGATGCCTGACTGAAATACATGGTTAAGTTCGCCCTGAAGTGAATTAGTCATGTGGAGATGGAGATTTTGTATACCCTACATGATGATGCATACTGTATCTCGATTCTTTTGTTAATATTAGCTAAATTAGTCATGTGGTGAATTTGGCGACTATATCGTTGAATACGATGGAAACTATCGCATCCTAGATCTTCAAACTTTCCCATTCTTTCTTTGCTTCTATAATACTAGACCAAATGCCTATACACTTGCCTTACGTATGGGTCACCCAAGATCTGAGTCAACCCTTCGTTGGGTCTGGGAAGCCAATCGTGGAAAATCTGTCTGATTGGCAAAATAGTCCTTGCAGATGTTGATGGCAAAATAGCCTGGCAAACAGGCACTGCCAAAAAGGGTGTTCTTGGCCTCAATCTTTTGCGTAATGGAAATTTGGTTCTTTATAGGAATAAACCCATGTAGTTTTTAACTAGTCAATAATTGGTGCAACCCACGTAGTGTGTGAAACCCCTTCAATACCGAGATATCTGGGGCATACAGATAACCTTGTTTCTGTAAGTTTTACTGTACTGCTTTATTGTGATTTTATTCTGTAAACTTTGCATACAATGATAGGTTTGGATATCCAGACTCGACATGAAAAGAATTTGTTCTTTTTATTGGGATCATAGCAGTGTGTACACAGGAAAGTAAGTAATTCACATTTGGTCAAGTCTTTGCATAGCCTTGATCGTTGGTCTTCTGCACCACATGAAATCCTAGTCTAAATAAGATTGTTTTAGTTTAGGCTGTACATCCTTTATAAATTTGATTTTGTTTCAGCCGCTTTGGATACTGAAGACTGCAACAGAAAACTATATACAAAAGCTGGTTCACTTGTCAACTGACCTAGCGAGGCAGGTCTCTACGATCCTGGAACATTATCAAAATTGTGTTGCAGAACAGGTAGCTGTTGATCCTTAAAATATTTTACTCACTGTTTTGGCTGCATATAGTCACCATGAAGAACCTTCAGTTCATCTGGCCATATTTACATTGGCTTGTGATTTGTATGAAACAAGTAAGTTCTTCTAGTGTTAACCAAATTTCCAAGGGAACATATAAGCTTCCAGTTTCTATTTCAGAATATTAATACCCATGTTTGAATTGAAATTCAGATACTCATGCAAGTTCTTCCCTTTTGAATCAGATTGCAAGTATTGTGTGTTTATCTTGCTAAAATTGCTCAAATACTGATTTGATGTTTTGTGCAAAGTAGCATTTCCATGTTCTACGTCTTAGTCCAATCTTTTTCAAGTGTACATGCTTTTCATTTTGTGTGTGTGGATTTTTCATTTCTGTTTGGCTAGGAATTAGCATCCCATTGAATACATGTAATGTGTTATTTTTGGTGATAATGCACTTTTTGTTATGTCATTAACATGTTTGAGGTCCTATGGTTTTCTCCTTCACCATAGTCACATAGTCATTTATTTTTTGGGTGATAAGATAGACTGATAGGCAAATATTTGTTTTCACATGGACATGGTTGTGTTCCAAATTTAGTATTATTAATCCACACTGAGCTATTATTTTTGGATGCAGTATGCTTATACAGGTGCAACCTGATTTTTTGGAGCCAGGGTATGGATATTTATTTGACCTGAAGCTATGTGGGAAGGTTTTTAGTAGTATTAAGCACATGATGGGGTTCTGTTTCTACTGGGTCTTATTGATTTCCTTTTCAATTCTTGTGTTGCATGTTTGTGTACTACTTCTCAACACATGGATCCTTTGGATGATATTTCTGCAGTTAATTGGTTTTCTTCCAGTAGTGTATTGGAACTTGTTTAAGTGTTTTGTTATGTTTACTTTGCAACCATTGTACAAAATATGGATCAGATGATATTTTTCAGATGTGTTACTTTTGTTGTTATATTGAAAAAATTTCTTTATTATATTGTGTCATGTTCATTTGGTGCCTCATTATTTTGGTAGGATACTTTTTTTTCCGTTTTCTCTTTTAATCAACACAATGCATGACAATTGTGTTTAGTTGAACTCTTTACCTACACTTCAAACTCCCTCAAACACTTGTTTTTTGTTTATCAGTTGTTATTGTAAATTTTATTTGCTAATGAAGAAAGCATTAATCATTACACCATCTTTCGGGACAGATTAGCTATTTTGATTTGTAGGTATGGCATCCAAATTACAATGGAGTGATTCGATGGATTTGATTTTGATTAGAACGTTGGTGGATGAGAGTAATACTGGAGGAAAAAAAACAGATAATGGGTGGAAGTCGAATGCACTAGAGCGCGTGGTGGAAGAAATTAAGAAATCCCACAATATGGTAATTACCCATGATCATGTCCGGTCGAGGTTGAAGACCTTGAAGAAGCAATATTTGGCAGTCCGAGAAGTTCACAAGCAAAGTGGGTTTGGATTCGACTATAGTAGCGGGCTCATCACTGCAGACAACGAAGTCTGGGAAGACTATGTTGTGGAGTTAGAGGAGAATTAGTTTGTAGCAAAAGTAATTGGCTTCTTTGTCTTTAACCCTTTTTATGTATTTTGATTAGTAATCAAGAAGTTAGAAAGTTTGGGTTTTGTTTAATTGGTGATTGGGAGTGTGTGGTTTAGTAATTGGTCTTTGTCTTCCCTTTTTATTGTTTAATTGACAACAGAAGTCTAACTTGTTATGTTTATGCAGTAAACATACTTTCATTTTGAAATTTTTAGTCAAAATATATATTGCTAATTTTTTTACTAGAATTTTGAAGACCAGTATTGAACTTTGTTTTCTCATTGAAAGATTTAAGCAGACATCGGGTTTAAAATTACACTGTAAGGATGTTTTGCAGGAAGCAAAATCAAAATCATATTCTAGTTTATATATAAAAGTAGAATTGTGGATCTTTATAATAAATAAATAAATAAATAAAAAGATTTCTATGATTAGTTTTGGGTAACCAAACACTCACAATAGGAATTGGAATCCAATTCCAATGGACAACCAAACATCAAAGTTGGTCAAGTCCATGGCATGGGATGCCATGGAATGGGATTCCAATTCCCACCTTAGGATTCCATACAACCAAACACACCCTGAATGTCCAGCCATTGCTTCTACTACAGCTGAGGTTAACTGGTTAACACACTTGCTTCATGAACTTGGTTTTGTTCTTCATGTTGTACCCACTATTTACTGTGATAATGTTGGGGCAACTTATGTTTGTGCCAATCTCGTCTTCCACTCTCGTATGAAACACATTGCTATAGATTTTCACTTCTTTCGTGATCATATTGCCAAAAATTAGCTACGTGTCTCCCATGTGCATACCGCTGATCAGTTGGCAAATTCGCTTACCAAGCCGTTACCCAAAAAACAGTTTCAAACACATCGTTCCAAGCTTAGCATTCTGCCGAATGGCTTGCGCTTGCGAGGGCGTGAAAAAACGTGATTCTAGGAACCACTTCTACACTATCTCGTTTGTGGTATTAGAATGTGTTTTACTGCTTTCAGTTTGTGGTCTGTTTCTTAATTTTCTTTATTTGTAGGACACAAATGTTTCACTTTATTTATATAATAGTTGTACATTTTCATAAATAAGATAGCGGTTTTTCTACAAAGCTTATATTGTTCTTTATGTATTATAGATAGCTTTTCTCTACATTGAAATATATTAGATGGTCAAATGTATAGATAGTTTTGATATACAAGCCATTAGCCAAATGACCAAAGTAAGCAATGTCAGATCTTGCATGTTTCTTCGCTCTGTAGAACCTCAAAACATGTTTTTGTATTTATGACAAAGCTCACCAAAATAATAATGGTATATTAGGGTGAATGTTGCAATATTGAGTTATCGTGTTTTACACAGTAGACTGTTATTTGTTTGTAGGTGATTTTGAGTGTGGATTGGCATTGTTTGATAAACATGTTTATAACAGTATAAGTCTTTTGATTTTTTATTTTCATATGGTTTTTCCTAGAACCGGTATTGTTGGATAAAGTTCTCTTGAGAGGTCAGGTGTGTGTGCTAGTTATTTGGTGTGTCATAGGCTTTGTTTGCGAGGGGTTAGGCTCTCGCTCCTAAACATCAGATCAATTCTTTTCAACCCAATCCTTATTTGGCCCCAAAGCTACGAATTATTAAATTTAAATTTGTGTTCTCAAGTTTTCTTAACAGCTATTTTGCATCAGTATTATTTATTTTCTTTTTGGCTCCTACTTTTAGACACCACCTCCATTTTTTTTCCATGTTTTGTGACACGACTAGTTTTTTCTTCTCTTTCCCTCTGCGTTTTTTTAGTGGTGTGAAAAAGTAGGGGTCTTTCCTTTTATATTTAAACTAGTGTACTAGCCATGTCATTGGCACGATCATACATTTTTCACATAGCATGTACCTGTGTCGTTAGTGTCATGCCTTCGGCAAGCCATCCCGGTCCTTGGGTCGTGCATTCGACACTCCCCAAACAAATCACTAAATTACCAAGTACGAAAACAAATTATGGATTACCATTTTGTCTATGGACTTTTAAATATGGCCTTTATCCCAATGTACTCCAAGTAATTGTATGTTGACGTGAAATGCATTTTCAACATTCTGAAATATTGATGCACACGCATTCAGTGTTTGAACTCGTAAATATTTAAGGGATTTAGAATTATTACTTAAGTGGTCCTACCAAACACTTTGGACCTTCCGGTGTTAGGCTCACATCATGAAGTCAAGAATCTGGATAGGACTTGGGTACTATGTTGAAGCACACTTTAGAAAAACCCAAAACATATGGGTGGGGGCCATTTTGGTATTAAAAAACATGAGAAATATTAAAAAAATCTTATCTATAATAGAAAAATTGTGAGAAATAGGTTTGGAGGAGGAGATATTGAAAATACATTGAGAAGAGAAAATATATTTAGAATAGTAATAAAGAAAAAGAAGAAAAAGAAAGTGAATCCAAACCATCAGTCACTTTTTAAGGTTTCCTCATTTCAAGGTAATGTTAGCTTCTAACAATCATATTAATGTCCACCATAACGAACCTGGGGCCTCACTGCCCTTGCTTTTGTTGAATTGTTTAAACCAGAAAATAATATTTCAAGATTACCAATTTACACGGGGGCTTTTGGAAACAAAAATTTCGACATGACAAACCTGCTTCACTGTAGCAAAATTGAATTTTCATTAGGAAACACACACACACTTGCAACTATTTATTGGTGCTGCAAAATCAGAATGAATAAGTCAACTATAAAAATTATTAAGCCATACACTTTTCACTTAGCGTGTATTTGTGCCAAATTGGTACAATGTCATGCTTTCGACACTCCCCAATTACCAATTGGTACAAATGGGAAATGTCACTAAATTACCAAATATAAAAATAAAATATAGGTTACTATTAAAGAAAAAACCAGACCTCTTGTGACATGGTTTACAAAACATAGTTTGAAACTCCCATTGCTTTAATTACTTTTGTTGTCTATTCCACTTCTTCATCCATTTCTTGCATACTTGACTACTACAACTTTGATAACAACACCTTCTAAAAAATAATTAGACGCACGAATTTTGTTAGTCCTAAAAATCATTTATTTTTATCAATGTTAGTGACAACTCTTTAATCATTTTTTTTATCAAGAGCAATAAAAAAATTATCTCCCCGGAAGAACATGGGTTTCCAATGTGCAAAAGCATCAACATCACATTTCTTTCCTCTACTACAACACCACCAACAAAAAATCATGCATTCAATACATCATTAGTAACAAATTCAGATCACCACAAGGAGAACCCAACCTCTTCTTTTTCTCCTCTTATCCCTCCTCTCCTCAATTGGTTTCCAATATCCCCAATCAACCCAATAACCTGATTTCAAGATCTTTAATCAAGATAAAACAAAAAAGTTAACATCGAGAAAGCAAAACCATTAGGAAATTGGGGGTTTGAGCATCTCACCAATTAAAATTGATACTGTTATTGGGAGGGAGGAAAACAGTAGGAAATCATGGTTTGAACATCACTTTCATGAACGAAATTGAGATTCATCAAGGAGATGAAGGAGGTATTCAATAGATAATAATAGTTTGGGAGTCAAAGAAAATAGAGATGAAAAAGAGATTTGAGCTTCATTAAGATGAAATATCATAGCGATTGAAAGAAATACACCTGCAGAGGAGATGATCGACAAGGAAGCGGGGCAAGAAGGTCTCTGCAGTCTGCACAGAGAGCAAAGAAAGAGAAAGGGCGTAGCAAACCCTTAGCTGCTTTTATTTAAGGACTATGATCTCATCTGACGACGACAACTTAGAAGTTTGGGAAGGGTTTCTTTGTTGGCGTCGATGGTTTATGTAGAACTAAGGGTGTGTTTGGTTGGATGAAATCTTATGTCATGAAAATGCATGAAGTGATTCTATATTTTAGACTAAATTGATGTATCACTCCACGTCCATCATTTAATTTTGTGATCAATGGTGAGAATGATAGTCCCATGAACATGGGAATTTCACTCCTTGGTCTCTCAAGGCATGTGATTTTCATTGATCACAACCATTCACACTATTAACATAAAATTAAATGATGGATGTGGAGTGATACCTCAAATTAGCATAAAATATGGAAGTTCCCTCATGAATTCTCATGACATAGAATTTCATGCAACCAAACACACCCTAAAAAGAAGAAGTGGTTGTGGGAATTGTGTAAGTTGTATGAGAGCATATTCAGTATTTAAAAGATGACGAAAACACACATTCACTTTTAAATTCTCGATTGTTTGGTCATGAATTTGATCATCATTGACTAATTGGTAATGATATTGTTTTTTGTTTTTATTGAAATATATACAGCGGTATATGAATCCACCCCCATATTATCATACCTTAGAGAGAGAGAGAGAGCTTCTTAAACTTCTCCAAACATTACCTTACTCTCCCAAATCAATCTATATTTGATGAATACAAACTACAAACAATGAGGTGATATGACCACCTTGCACCTCCCTATTTCCAATGAAAATTTGGCATATCCATTCAAATGAACAGAAATTAAGCATACCCCTTAAAATGGTTCATTGTAAAAAGGAAATGTGAGTACCCAAATATTTTAGATGTTTATACTGTTTTAGTGTCCGGGAGCACGTGGAAGAGCCCTTGTAACTCATTTTCATTTATCTTATCAGAAGACATGTTTATGTCAATTGTTTCATTCCCCTTATTACTAGAGGGCATATTTGGTTGCATGAGATGTGGGAGAATGAAATTGGCATAAAGAAGGTTAACAAGATAAGGTTAGGTTGTAAACCATCTTTGGAACCCAAAAGCTTGTCATGACGAGAAATAAGCTTCATAGTAGTAAAATTATTGTCAATAATGATTGTCTAGCTATTGACTTTGATGAGTTGATCAACAAATGATGGATTGATGTTAATCGGACAAAACAGATAAGAACTAAGAACCCCAATTAGTTCTAGGAGCTGCAAAAGAAATTGATCAACACACACACATCATATATATATATATACGGGTAGGATCTGGGGACAAATATTTATGACAAAGAATTTTACACACGATATATATCGTCGGATGACATCTTATCAAACGATTTAGATTTAGTCCTAATAACTAACTAATTGTAGAGCCGAGCCAAATAAACGGTTAAAAGTCATATTTTATAAGGAGACTAATAGCTTCTCTCTCCTCCTATTTTCTCTCAAATCTTTTTAGTACGGTAAAAAAAACATTAACACAGAAAATAAAACCACTGAGAAACAATCTACGTTGCATTAGAGTTTCCAAAAAACAACATGACTGACAATTTAACCAATTATTTTTATCTAGCCAATTATAAACGTGACTGACAAATTTTTTATCTTACAATTATAAACTAATTTAACCAATAATTGTTACCCTATTTTTTATCTAGCCAATTATAAACCAATTATTCAAGGTTGAATTTGTTTTAGAAATTTAGTCTGTTATATTTGTTTTAGAAGCTCTAGCTTAGTAGGTTAATATTTTTGGAAACTCTAATGAAACGTAGGTTGATTCTTAGTGGTTCTATTTTCTGTGTTAATTTTTGTTTTACCATACTAAAAAGATTTGAGAGAAAATAAGGGAAATATATGAGAGAAAATAGGGGGAGAGATAAGCTATTAGTCTCATTATAAAATATAACTTTTAACCTCTACAATTAGCTAGTTATTAGGACTAAATCTAAACCGTTTGATGATATGTCATCTGACGATATATATCGCGTATAAATTTCTTTGTCACAAATGTTTGTCACCGGATCCCATATATATATATATATATATATACACTAACTAAAATGAGAAATCGGACAAAGTCTAGTCTAACAATGTATTATCCACTAACAAACAGACTAGACTACTATTACTACTAATTTTCATGCATTCATCATCAATTTTTACTTTTCTACTTCCTACCTGTGAGTGTGACTACATATGTCCAATAGCTTCTTTCTGCATTTAACAATTTCATCAAAGAAATCATCAAGCTCTCAAACAATACTCTCTATTCCAGATTTCAATGTCCCAAAACAAACTGTCAACTTCTCAACTTCAGTTCCACTGTTGGATCTTCCTCGACTCTCCAACTTTGCTCTGAACTCATCCATCGATATTTTTGCCTTTCGAAATTCGTATAACAGAATTCCGCCTCTATGCCCACTGATTTCTGCTACTTCCCTCTGCTGTAATCTCAATGTTGATACCATGAAAATTGTCCATGTAGGGACTAGTTCTCTAACTTTAGAGGGATGGATGGTGGTGTTGTCCATATGGGCAACAATTATGAATGCAAAATTGCAATGATAGGTAAAATTAAGTTGAAGCTGCATAATAGACTTGTTCGAATTTTGAATGATATTCGGTATGTACCCGATTTGAAGAAGAATATCATCTCCATTAGTGATTTAGAGTCCAAATGTTACAAGGTTATGGTAAAAGGTGGAGCTCTAAAGGTTGTTTCTGGTGCATTGGTAGTTATGAAAGTTGTTCGGATGGGTAACTTGTACTTCTTGCAAGGGAGCATGGTTACGGGTAATCGAAAAGTTGTATTTGGTGGAACAACATGTGTTGTTGAAGACCCTGTAGATGTTGCTTATGGGGGGGGGGGGGGGGGGGGGGGAGTTTTTGATAGCTCCAAGGATGTTTGTATGGATACCTCGAGGGTTTGGCATTTGCGTGCGGATAGTAAAGGTGCGAAGGTTCTGCACGAGTTGTTGAAGAAACATTTGGTAGAAGATAAGATGATGTGCAACATGGATGTTTGTGAACATTGTATTTTCGGAAAGTCTAGTTTGAGACTCCATCCTAGTCAAGGTGGAGTTGGATTGTTAGCTTGAGCATCTTTTAATGGATGACACCTTTGGGTGTATGGCGCATATGAGCGCAGTTGAAGAGTTGAAACATGTGTTTGTGTTTTGGAGAGCTGACATCTGTTTGTTCATGTTTGTTGTGGTCGTCTTAGATTTGTGAAATCTTCACCGAGGTGGAGAATTGTTAAAAACAGAGGAACAAAATATACATGCTGGAATTTATATAACCTGCTGGAAATTGGCTGAAAGTGACTGAATTTGCTAAAAATTGGCTGGAACATGAAGAGGATATGCTGAAACTTGTTAGAAGGACGAGAAGAAGGCGGTGGAATGTGATGGAGAGTTCCATCACCACCTTACACCACCGCCATTGAAGGCTATAAAAGGAGAATAAGGGTTTCCCCTTCTTCATCCTCCAAAAATTCGTCTTGTGTGTGTTTCCCTTGATAGGGTTTGTTTTCCCTTTGTCAGAATGAGTCTATGAGAGAGAAAGAAGAAGGGGAGGTAAGAGGAAAGAGAGAGTTGTTGTGATATACGCACTCCGTGTATTTATAGTGTCATTTCAACACGTGTGTGTAACGTCATTAACATTGTGTAGCTCTTTCTAATTGTATTCTTCGATCTCACTAGTAAAGTTGTTCTCTTTGCCCGTGGACATGGGCAAACTGCCAAACCACGTAAATTTGTTGTCTCCGATATTAGTTGTATTATGTTTTGTAACTTTGCATTTCGATATTTGTAACGCTTCCGCGTGTAATACATACATGAATCAAAATAACTACACATGAAGAAGAGAGGAGATCTCATTATTTTGCCTAATGATGGGAAACTCTAAAAGCACACACACACACGGAACAATGGAGACGGCAGTCAAATAGCCTCAAATCATATCAAAACAATAGAAAACTTTAATCACATAATTACGATAAATTAGCAATAGAGTTGTCACACATGTAACACACTTTGTAAATAATAAAAACACATATTAGTTGGTTAAAAGTATTTTTTTCAAAAAGATAATGTAGATTCTAAACCAGTAGCTCGATATTGTATTAGTTTACGATGAACTTTTGCAAGCTGGCGTAGAAATCACATTTAAGGTGCATCTCAAATACGCATGAGATTTCAAGCATCAATAACAATTTACTTTAGGAATCAAACATCAATCCTAAAATGATTAAATGAGACTGAGAATCATCGTAAGCTATAACCCGTTAAGTACACTAATAATAAAAAGTATAGCCACAAGACAAATATGGCAATAATGTGATCGACTATGATTCTCAAACATTTAGAGATCATATAATATAATCGACTATGATTCTAAGCTTCTATCAATGTCTCAAGTCATAATTAATGCCAATACCACAACACCTATAAAACGAGGTTGACCTAAATTAAGGTTTGATTGACCTTAATTGGTTACTTCCTTGGTTGAAGGGCAAACGTGCACCACAAGCTCTTATTACTGTATTCCAACAAACTAGAGTACAAAGCTTGCTCTAACGACAAACTCCAATTTCAAGACTACAATCCATAACCTCACAAGGTCAAAACCCATCAACAAAAGACTTCGGTAAGTGATATACAACACTTGATTTTTGGCTATCTAAGAATGTTTGTCAAATTGACGTATTAGAGAAGGTTTGAACTCAGAATCTCACTTTTATAAAGATCTTAAAAGTGGGATCTTTCACCCCTTACAATTAGGAAGGTTTGGTGTGAGAAACAAAGAATATTTCTCTCCAGGGCATAGATTTCAAGCAAAGAAGTTGTTTAGTCTAATGAAGCTTACGCTATAAGCCCTAAGCACGTTGACAATATGATAGAGAGTTGAAGAAATGGAAACTGGAGAGTGTTTTCTTGAACTTGAACTTGAACTTGGACATAAATTTTTTATTCTTCTACTTAAATCTCTCTTTCAAAATTATATATTTCTTATCGTTCAAGCTTCTCAAAAATTTCAAGTTAACTTGAGCAAATGAAAGGGTCAGACATTTATAGACTGGATCTGGACAATCATACTTGACTACCCCAGTTGCAACTTTTCTCTTGTCACATCTGACTAGAACATATACAAATTCATATCAGCTCTTTGATAACAATCACAAGGAAATAAACCTTAGCCGCCTATCCCTTACTTTAGATCTAAAATTTGAAATGGCCACCCAATTATCTTTTGGCTCTCCAATATGAATTCGGCCAATCTGTTTGCCACTTTTGGGCATTCTTATTTCACCCCTTTTATAGTCCACTATCTGCAACCTTCTTAGACTTAAGTCTTCTTTGGAAGTTGATCGGTCTTCTGACTTTCATTTCGGTATTCAATTGTTGAATAAGGTTTTCAATTAATTTTGGCTCACATTTCTTATCATTTGAGTTTATACCTCTGTTGAGTATTATTGATCGTATGTGAATGATCTACTTTTATTAATTACTCGCACAACCAATATGCATGACTTAATAAGTCAAGTTCCACACCAAGCATTGAGCCTATATTGATTTTATAAAATGAAGCAATAACTGTAGACTTAAGCCTATAGGTCACCCCTGTCGTGAATGATCTAATGTTGAACCTATATTGGTTTTATAAAATCAAGCAATAACTGTTTTTTTTTATCCAATTCATACAAACACATCACACCAAGCATTGAGATAGCATAGATCATACATAAACAACAAATGTTCCAAGCATCAAATAATTAGCAAAAAGATCCATGTGCTATGTGCTACGAGATAATGATCAAACATAACCAAGTCTCAAAGCCACATAAACGTAGGTCTCAATCGCAAATACCAAATAAAGTTACCAAGAGGAACAAAGCCATGGGCATCATCATAGTCTTAAAAGCAAAATATTGAAAGTGTATAGAATACCAATGAGCTACTTATTCTCATCATCGGATTCATCGAACTCTAGAGTAGTTGGGCCAGAGAGTCGTCTTCACCAATAACTTCTTATGAATCTTCTTATTGCTTGCATACATAACTTCACCATTGTATTCAATTTTATTTAATTTTTACTTTTTATATTTTTAATGATCTTATGCTTCTTTTTCATATCTTCTCACATTTTTACTATTTCCTTTGCAAATTGGCTTGTGATTTCTTACTTCATTTCTAAACATTTGATTTATTGTTCCATCATTGATCCCATCCGGAAATAACTTGTGAATAGTCGCCCCATATGGCAAACTGGAAGTAGTATCACCACTGAATAGTAAAATAGGGTACCAAATGAAACATTGGAGTTGAGACGTCAATTAGTCATGATGTTCCACATGAACCAAACTCCCATTTTACGAAACAGATTTGAAGCTGACATCCTTTGCAATACATGAAACGTGTGTATCAATTTAGTGGATGATAAGTGATATATATACAACGACAAACAATAGAATTATGCATTCCTATTTAAATGACTGTTTATATTCTGCATTTGTGTGGGGTGGGATTTTCTTTCGCAAGATCTTCTAAGCCTCGGGCCTTTGGTTGACCACAACCTTGGTTGTATCAACCATAGATTGCAACATAATTATTGTAATCAATCCCATAATTGTTTGCATGGAATTTCCTCTCTTGTCTCTTATTACACCCATCATGCTATTAGAGTAGCCCGCAACATTTGAAGAAACAAATAACTATGTCACTTGAAAATATTTTCCACACTTCAAGTCAACCGGACGTTCCCACTGGAACCTGACATTTACCGAGTGATAATATATTTGAGCCCTTTGGTACAATATAGTCCTAATCTAAGGAACATTTCATCATTTAGACGATCAAGTCTTGGCAAGCGAATTATATTGTCATCGATAATCTAAGCAACACCCTGAGCAAGTTCTTCCATTTCCTCATCCTCATGAACAAGAACTTCAGGATTGTCATCTTCAATTATATTTGACTTACTTTTCTCCTTCATATTCCTTCACTTTCAATAACTTTTTTCTACTTATTTCCTATCCAAATGTTTTTCAATATTTTTGCATTTTGGTGCCATGAAGAGAAATACGAAAGTTATGGCACAAAATAAGAATGAAAGTGAGATTTGGAGAGCTAGATAGGTAGGGTCTTGAAATAGGATCGTTTTGAGTGGTTGGGTGCAGAGAATAGAGAGAGATCATAACAAGGGTGAAGATAGGGTCTCGACATTAATTTCTTTGCATGAATTCAACATCAAATATATATATATATATATATATATATATATATATATATATATATATTGAAAGACGGTTAGTATTGAAAGTTGCAAAAGATGTTGATGGTGGAGATTCATTATCAACAATGACATGTTTGTAAATAAGTTGCAAGTAGAAAGGCAAAGGAAATGAACAAATAGGTGAAAAAGTTTGTGTAATGCATATGTGGCGGAGAGAAAAAATTTGTGTTTTTTCAACTGAAAATCACCATAACTATCTACTTAGTTGTAGGATTTTAGTAAACTTGGTATTGTTGAAATGCATTTTTGAAAATCTTTCCAACGAAACCAATTACTAATACAAACACTTAAAGTTTTAAAACCAATCCTTAATATAAACACTTAAAGTTTTAAATATGCATTTCACGCCATATGCATTAAAATTTTTTTTAATCTAATGCACTTCACATGGTAAATATTTTTAATATTAAGACACATTCAACCAAAGAACATGAACTCCACATTTTGGAAAGTCAAAGTTTTAGGTAGATTAATTGTGGTGGTTTTAAAATGTGTTTTTGCTTTCCTAATTGTTTAAAATTTTAACCGAGTTTGACTTATTGCCACGACCCACCTTCTATCGTGCCAACGACACGAGAAATACACTAGTATATAACAAATTAGACTGGTGTTTTAGGTTGGAGATAAAAGACTGTTGAGATTTACCCAAACATAAAATCTAACGGATCACATAGAAGGGGGAGGGGATGATGTTTGGTTGAAATTTATGTTCACATGAGACTGAAATACCCTTGCCAAAATTGAAAATTCTCCTTCTATCACACAAATATTCCCATCCATAAGCAAAAAAATTTGAATGTCGAAGGCACGGGAAATACCCTAGTATCTATATTACAAATAAGAATGGTGTTTGAGGTTGGAGATAAAAGACGGCTGAGATTTATCCAAAAATAATAATTTAACAAATCACATAAAACTTAAAGCACCAAGAGATAAGTTTCTAGATAAACATAGTTAATGGTTGAGATTTGTTTTATCTAATGGTTGAGACTTAAAGTTAACTTTTATGTCTTACCTTCAATCAATCCCCAATAAGAGTGCATGGGTTTGATTCTCATACCCAACATTTTGATATTTTTTTTTATCTTGATATTTAAAGTATAGTAAACTTATTTAAAATTTATCATGTTAAACTTTTATCTTGCCAACGGCATGGGAAATATCCTAGTCCATATTAAAAATCAGGATGGTATTTGAGGTTTGAGATAAAAGACGGCTGAGATTTATCCAAATATAAGAATCTAACGGATCACATAGAACTTAAGCACCAAGAGTACATGGGTTTGATTCCCATACCCAACATTTTGATATTTGTCTATCTTGATATTTAAAACAGACTAAACTCTATTTTCATGTTAAACTTTTATCGTGCCAACGGCATGGGGAATACCCTTGTCACATCCCAAATTTCGAAAAAAATGAAAATCCTAAATTCCACGTAGGATTATCCGTTTCCCCCAAAACTCGAGACGTGAAAAATTCAATAACAACATAAACATTTAGTAGCAACAACTAAAACATAATTTAGAAAATCAAAACAGACTAAAATAATAAAACTCTAACCATGAATTCTCCGACGTTCGCCCCATTAAAGAAATTTCAATGGCGCTGCCTAAAAATCTCTAAACCTGAAAGGCTAATTGGCTACATTCCATAAGAAATGTACCCAAGAAGCAAAAACTCACTAACCAATCTCCTATGCATATACTCACAAGCTCCAAGCAATCTCCCTAAGATCATAAACTCACTCAATAAACTAAACAAGCTAAACTTACCATGTAAAAATCATTCAAAATAAGCCAACCCCAAACACAGATTCATGAAACTTTTTCCACAATCACTGAAAAATAGTTACATAAATAAAACGCTAACTAAATAAACTATCAAATAACGCAATTCATCCATCATGATCACCATAAGCATCAATTACATACAACAAATTACAAAACATAAAAAACTCATTTTTTTAATAAAGAAGATAAGAAGAACTCACCGATTTTATTCACAAACCACGCAAACCTGCAACCGCAAATCAACATGCGGCGCAGAAAGCACACCTTTTCTTCCTCCTCTCTCGATCACACGCCAACACCTCTCCCTTGCCATCGTTTTTCCATCTTTTTCGCCATTATCTCTCTCACTGCAAACCTATTTCTAGGGCTGGAACCAAACGAAAAGGAGATGGAAGATAGAGGAAACGGAAAAGAAGAAAAAAGAGGAATATCAGGTCGGTGGGAGCTGCACGACGGTCACCACCGAGCTCGTTGTAGAAGAAGAGGAAGAGCACGCAAGGAGGGGAGTAAAAGAATTGGGGAAGAAAAAGAGAGATTTTTCTCTTTATAATGTGGGTGGCTATCCGCCACCACTAAATTTTCGAAGGCACCCCTCCCTCTAAACTCACTAAATAAAATCCTAAATTTTGAATTTTAAATTCACATAAATTTAACTCTATTTGAATTAAAAAAGAAATTAAATACTTTAGCCATTGGAAATTTTACGAGTGTTACATTAATACACGTTAAATGGAATCTCATCCCGAGATTCAGACGATAAGAAAGTTAGGTGAAAATTTCAAATGAAATACTTTAGCCATTGGAAATTTCAAATTTCAAAAGTTAGGTGAAAATTAAATACTTTAGCCATTGGAAATTTCGAAAAATACGTCTTGGCAAAAGAAATAATTTTTTTTTAAATATAATTTCAAATGAAATTTAGATACATAAATGTTTTTATGGTCATTGAAAAGTACGAGTGTTACAATATATACAACTAAAAAGGAATCTCGTCCCGAGATTCGCTGAAAGGCTAACTGAACACTACGAATAACAAACCACTTAAAAAAAAATTGGACGAATTAATATTGCCCAAATTGTGACATAAAAAAATGATTACTAGCACACACACAAGTCAAAGGAACCTCACCATAAGATTCATGAAGAAAAAAAAAACATTAGCAAAGTTTCAAGGTTCACAATTGTTACTTTATCTCAAGACTTCTTTCACTTGTACTCACCCATATCCACATTTCGAGGATTACCTAGACTCTACCCTAGCCTAGGCTAACCAAATGCTCTGATACCAAACTGTCACGTCCCGAGTTTTGGGGGTAAACGAATAATCCTACGTGAAATTTAGGATTTTCGTTTTCTCGAAAATCGGGTCGTGACAACCATAGTATATTATAATTCAGATTGGTGTTTTACTATTCATTGTTGACTGAGACAAACTAAGGATTAGAGATAAATGATAGCTAGGATTGAAAGTTGGGAAATGTGTTGAAGGTTGAGATTTATTTCTTATGATGGCATGCCTGTAAATATAAAACAAGTAGAATGACAACTAAAATGAAAAAAATTGTGAAAAAAGGTTGGTAGAATGTACATGTGGAGGAGTGAGAGAGTTTGTGTTTGGCAACGACTACCTCGCACCACCATATCCTCTTTCTCACACCACCATTGATTTTTTTTTTTTTTTTTTACTTTCTCACACCACCTATATAAACAAAAACCTCCATTTTTTCCCCTCACCATTCAAATCTACAATGGTTCCTCCCTCCCCCATTCAAAATCTCTTCCAAATCTCTCCCCACACTCAAATTTCTTGCAAATCTCCTCCTTCTCCCTCGAAAACTCTCAAAATCCCCTTAAAGTTGAAACCCTTAAACCCAAATTCAATAAATATGCATAACTTTACATAATAGACAAATCCAAACTCAAACCGAAAAAACGAAAAACAATGTAATAAACCCTCAATTGAGACTAATCCTCAAGCTCATCAAAACACGAAAGTTGTAGTACTCTGAGTTATCTAATAAACACAATTTGAATCACCTAAAAATGTTTTTGAAATTAGCAAGTTATTTTCATTTTACTAAAGTCGCGCAAATTTGTTTGAAAAATAAAAACGGGATAGTGTTCCTGACTTTCTGCCAACTTATGTGCTCGATTGAAGAGGGATGCCTCCCTAAAGTTAATGAGGGATACCTCGCAGTGCACTCTTCAATCATAACTTGCTCATTTCAAAATATTTTCAAGTGATTCAAGTTGTGTTTATTAGATAACTGAGAGTACTACAACTTTTGTCTTTTGATCAACTTTAGAATCGGTCTCGATCGAGCACATAAGTTGGCCGAAAGTCAAGTACACTATCCCGTTTTTATTTTTCGGACAGATTTGCATGACTTTAGTAAAATGGCCATAACTTTCTCATTTCAAACCATTTTCAAGTAATTCAAGTTGTGTTTCTTAGATAACACAAAGTAATACAACTTTCATGTTTTAATAATCTTGAGAATCAGTCTCAATTGAGGGTTTAAATTGGTTCGAAAGATACATTATTTTAAATTTTTTGGGTTTGAGTTTGGATTTGTCTGTTATGTTAAGTTATGCATATTTATTGAATTTGGGTTTAAGGGTTTCAACTTTAAAGGGATTTTGAGATTTTTCAAGGGAGAGGGAGGAGATTTCCAAGAGATTTGAGTGTGGGGAGAGATTTGGAAGAGATTTCGAATGGGGGAAGGAGGGAAGAACCATTGTAGATTTGAATGGTAAGGGGGGGAAAATGGAGGTTTTTGTTTATATACGTGGTGTGAGAGAGTATGGTGGTGTGAGAAAGTAAGTAGGTGGTGTGGGAGATTAGAATGGTGTGAGTGAGAGGAATTAGTGGTACGAGGTAGTCGTTGCCTTTGTGTTTTCCTTTTTTCAAAATGAAATTATCATAACTATCTACATAGTTGTTGAATTTTGGTAAACTTGGTATCATTGAAATGCAATTTTTAAATCTTTCCAACAAAATCAATGATCAATACAAACACTTAAATTTTCAAAATATGTATTTTTAATATTTTCCTCCTAATTATAATTTTTTTTTAAAAACGGATGAAATTTTTAACGAACATTCAAACAAAGACCCCAAACATTCAATCGATTCTAATTTTAACCGAGTTTGACTCTAAAAAAATTAGTTTACATTTTAAAATATGATTTTATTTTTATGAAACATTTTAGGGCAAAAGTGGGAATGGTGGTGAGGGTGTCCAGTGGATGATAATTAGCAACAAAAAAAGTGTATGTATATATATATATATATATATATAATATTCAGAGTGGTGTTTTACTATGAGTTTTTTTTACTTTGACACTCATTAGTTTATACCTATTAGAGTTTGGCCTCGTTTTGAAAACTATTTGAGTCTAACTTTCGTTTCTAATGAAACCATTAAGTCCACGTCATTGACCGTCAAAATTAATTTTTAGACCCTTTTGCCCTTACCTTAGGTTAAACCATAATTAATGAGATTTTGTTCTCAAACCCACGTAACCTCAACCTCGCCTTCATCTCTTCCACCTCACCCTCTTCTTCTTTTCCAACAGATCATAGCAGTCCCTTTTTCCACCATCGCAGCCACCACAAATCGCTGCCTCTCTCTTGTCTTTGCCCTTCATTGCACCTCACCTACTTCTCCGTTCTCTTTCTCTTGCAATAGATCCACAGATAACCCTCTCTTCCTCTTCATTCGAGTACACACAGAAGAGAGTGAACTCCACGCCTCCCTCATGCCACAACATCATGCCACCAACCCATCATAGTTTTCTCTCTCTATTACCATCACGCTTTCACCACACACAGAAAGCACAACAACAGATTGTGTGAAGAAGAAGAAAATTTGGAGGGACGACGAAGTCACACTTACCTCTGTGCGACGTGCTCCCTATTGCAGAAGTAAATTTCATACCTCAACTTTCTCTATTCTTGTGCAATAATACTACCTGGCCTGGGAGGTGCGCCTGGGTGGCTGCCTGGACACTCCCTGGCACGCGTTCGGGACCCTCCCAGGCACGTGCATGATGAAGGCGGGATTTCTATTGCCAAAAATTTTCCCCAAAATTTTGAACCCTAACTCTTTCAAAACCAAATTTGAAACCGAAAATTTGGGGAAAACAATTAGAAGAATCGACAGTTGCAGAGAACATTTTGAGAGAGAAGAAGAATCGATCGAGAAAGAGAGAAAAGAATCGAGAGAGAAGAAGAATCGAGAAAGTAGAAGAAGAAGAAGAGGAAGAAGAAGAAGAAGAAGAAGAAGAACTTGTTGAAGCTTCTCGAATCAGCGACCCATCTCACTTAGAAACCATAGAAGGTAAGTGCCAAACTTGATTCTAGCTTGATTTCTTCTTGATTTCTTCTAGATCTAGGGTTCCTGACAAATTTTTTTTTTTTTTTTTTTTTTTTTTTTGTATGTGAGTTATATGAGCAGTAGTTTGTCATAAGTCTCAGTTTCAATTTGTGATAGCATAAAAAACTGAGTAATGCTCGTAACCCTGCAATGTGGATGGCAAACACCATAGTCCTAATTTATCTCCAAATGAGATATTTTTTCTGCAAACACCATGTATCTGTGACTTCTACAATATTTGATATTTATTTTGCAGAACTTCTGTGTGTTTCATTCCAAATATTTCGAAATATTCCAAATATTTATTTGATACTGCTTTGAATCCATAAGTAGGAGAGATCACATTCAACTTACGAAGGTTTAGGGAAAACAATTTCAAGGCACTTCAATAGTCCTAACTGTCTTATGGAAATAGTTTCTAAAATTTTGAGTCAGGGATTAATATTATTGGTAGATGTGATCATTTTTATTGCAATTTCCAATTTGTTAGGAAAGCATTTATTGTGATCAGTGCTTGAAGCTTGATTTCGTATTGTTTAACTTTTTAGCATGAAGCATCACATTTTTTGGGTCAGTAAGAGATAGATGTCCTGAATATACAGAACAGAAAAATAGATGCCTATGTGCATATTTTCTTTGAGGGAATCAACTAGTCCATTGGAGGATTCCCTGATCCTGGTATTCATGTAATGAGAATAAACAAGTTTGATGTGATTATCATTTCCAAATATTGATTTCAGAATCCTAAGTTTGATGTTTTTGTTTTAAACTCTAAATGTTTCTAGTTCCATTTCTTCTTAAGCCCTGTTTGTTGTGATTGCAAAGCAGAGTAAGTCATTAGGAAGCATTACTAATTAAATTCACATTGACAATACAAAAACTCGTTTTGGGGAGAAACGTACATGTCTATGAAAAATTAAAAACAGTATATTGCACCAAAAAAGTCTAATTGTTTTCCATTAAAATCTCACCATGATCCTCATTAGTCATCCTGGGGATTCCCTATATAATTCCAACTTCTCTACTACTATGTGGTGGATCTCTTCAAGATAAGATCACAGCCCATAACATATCTACAATTCAATTCATACCCATGCATGTATGATGTGCATATATATGACTCGATCACATAGATTACATGCATGTTCATATGATCAAGAGGTGATATTGCAGAGCCTAGGCTTGGACTTGTCAAGCATTGACCACATAACTTGAACATCCTCATATCCACATGCCATGACTTCTCCATGTAAATGATCCATCACTCTACTATCATTCCCTGCGATGAACAATGAAAAACAATGTAAACCCAACCTACTTGTGATAAAACTTCTCCCAATTTCATGTACACAAGGCATGCAACAGTAAGTTTAAAAACAGAATGACCAAACAGTATTTGCTGCATTAAGAGATTTATGTAATTGTTGGTGTATTTTCATGTGATTTTAGATAATATGGTAAATGGAATTGAATTGTGTGAATGTTATAAGGTTTGGCTTGCTATGCATCTTGCTTGATATGTTCCTTTTCCATAATGAGTGTTGTTGTTACTTGAAAAGAGCATTGTGTCGAAATAGAACAAGCAAATAAAGATCAGGCCCTTGAGAAGAATGTGGTATGTTTTGCAATATGTTTTTATGAATATTTAATTTTTTAAGTCTAGAATATTAAATTTTATGTACACGTCATTTGTAGGGTTGTTCCCAGATTGGAAGGCCTGGGTTAGAATATATGACACCTCATTCACTAAACCCAAATACACAGGTTTGAATTTAATATATTTACTGACGCGTATTATCACTTATGATTTGTATTTGTCAACTTGAAGGATCAAACAATGCGGTCACAATCTGGTATTCCAATCTCATTCATGGATCCATATTTTTCATTGATGTCACAGGTATATATTCTAACCAAGGGGTCACACTATTTTTTAGTACTATTGCAATTATTTATATATATATAATCTTTTTTTTTTGCAGCCACCACCTTCAAGATGAGTTGCTGAAAATTTAAATGCTGCGAAGATGCTGAAAATGTTGTGAAGATGCTGAAAATGGTTGAAGCAGTGAAGATGCTGAAAATGAATATGCAACAATGATGAAAAATGAAGATGCTGAAAATGAATGCTGAAAACTCTCCTTAATGCTGAATGCTGAAAATTCAAAAATGCTGATAATTTTTTGTTAGATACTTTTCTGTCAGATTGTTGTTGTTTATTTTTCATGAAAATACCAGTGGTGAGCATTTGGCCACTGCAAACTAGATGTATGTATCAGGGTGAATGCTTGTTTGATGGAAGTATTGTTGAAAATACTAGATGAAAAATACTTGTTGTTGTTGATAATTTGGCCACTGCAAACTAGATTGGCCACTGCAAGCTAGATCTGACAGAAAAATACTTGTTGTTGTTGATAATTTGGCCACTGCAAACTAGATGTATGTATGTATCATGAAAAATGCTGATAATTTAGCCACTGCAAACTAGATGAAAATACTTTTCTGTCAGATTGTTGTTGTTTATTTTTCTGTCAGATGAATGCTTGTTTGATGGAAGTAGCTGAAAATGCTTGTTTATTTTTCTGTCAGATGAATGCTTGTTTGCAGACACTCAGAGAATTACTGCTATGGAATTATTAGAATCAGGTGAGACGCCTGTTGACCAGACTGTGTTTTGTTCCATCTAAGAGCACAAGATTGCCATCCTGGCCAATCCGTAGAACTCCTGAGGTATCCAACAGTGGGTTCTCTCTGTTAGCAACCCATACCACCTTCGCAATAAAAGAAACTAAGCAACACAAACAAACAAAGAGAACTTAATTCTGGATTTTCCATCTCGCTGCAGGAAGATGAAGTTCTTGAGAACAAGATAACAGCAAACTAGCTCAAGAATTATTCTCCAAACAATTGATCAAAGCACTGAATTGCTTAGTACATTAACAAAGTAGACCACATAATAGTATATCTAACTGAATTGACAATTGAGAATTCATATATGCATATTTTTTAGGTAATACAACCTGACTGACCTCGTTGAAAAATTAAAAAAACTTAGTATTACAAGTATGAGCTGTTGACTAAGTTAAGAATCATCATATAGTCAAAGGGTTTATGAATAATGGTGAACCAATACAATGATAACAGAATGATCTAATAATGAGATTTCCTAATCTCTGCATGGCTACTCCACTGGGGAATTCTGAAATCTCTGCATGGCTAATAATGATCAATAGCATTCCTAGCAGCAATTCTGAAATCATTAACAATCTGAGGAATTTCATCTGTCCTTAACCGCCTAGGAGGTGTAAACTGTGCTGCATCACCACTATTTTCTGTCAACGGCTTGTCAGAAGAAGAGATTGGAGCTTGCCCATTGGGCTGAAACCCTGTAAGGAAATGTAGAACAAAAAGACATCAGGAAGGATTGTAGATTAATAACTATGACCATTATTCTTCACACAATTGCAGTCCCAAAGGATTTATGTAGAAATAAATAGCAGCAATCCATATCGAGGTTTATTTGTATTATACGGTCTAAAACTAGATGACTAGATTTGTTCCTTTCATTCATCTATCTTGGTTTCTCTGTTTCCATCAACCCTAATGATTACAAGCATACCAGAATTAGAAACTCTCCCTACATGCCATATTTGGCAAATGAAGATGTCGCCCTTCTAATGAACAGCATCCACAATGGGTTTCCATGCTTCTACGTGTTGTTTAGTCCAAATCCCAGGTGTGTCTGGATACCTACAGTAGAACAAGTAATATTAAAGGTTAATCTTCAGAATCTAACATAAGAACTCTGAAATTGTAAAGTCAAGCCTTTTTTTTTTTCTTTTTTTCCAAGGTGGTAACTCCAATAGAGAAATATCATTTTGATTGCTTCATGTCAGATTGGGAAAACCTCCTTTTGTTGCAACAATACCTCTTTAATTTGATCTCTGTGTAAAAAAAAAAAAAAATCTCAATTTCATTGTATGCTTAATGGTGTTCGATACAATCTTCTTAAGAACCCCACAAAATAAACAACAAATTAATAAAGTTTAGCAAAAATAGATAGACATGAAAGATTTACAGAGAAAAAAAATTAAAAAAGTGAGACAGATTTTACCCTTGGGCAGTATCTGAAACACCGGTGGCTTCAGTAATAAGAAGGCCACCTTTGGTCGTTCGCTGAGCATAATATAAGATGGCATGTGGTTGAGGGACATTTCCATAGGATCTCTGTCTAGTCAGTGGAGCTAGAACCACCCTGTAGCATAATAAACGAAACAAAATGCATTCATCAGTCAAGCCGTCAATAACGCCCACAACTTGTAAGCCTTTGATGCAACTCAATATCCCAAAATTACTAACATCAAATAATTGTCTTAATTCATAATGGGTATTCAATAAATCCATGAAATCCTCAATGGGTATTCTCAAAAAACTACATAACATCAAATTATCTCATTCAAAACCCCCCAAAAGAGTTAAAAAAAAAAAACCCCCAAAAGAGCAAATAAAAAAAAAACACATTATCTTGTTGAATACTAACATGTTCTGAATTCAAAACAAACAATGAAGCAGGCCTGTGGGAAAGATGGAAGTTGCCCATCTTGTATGGAGTTAAGAGAGGGATTTGTTCACTGCTACCCATTACTACTAGTTTATCAAATTTGCTCTCCCTCTTGGTTTTGGTCTGTGCCCTGAATGATCCACCATCCCATTACTACTAGTTTATCTCTTACTGACCCAAAAAATGTGATGCTTCATGCTAAAAAATTAAACAATACGAAATCAAGCTTCAAGCACTGATCACAATAAATGCTTTCCTAACAAATTGGAAATTGCAATAAAAATGATCACATCTACCAATAATATTAATCCCTGACTCAAAATTTTAGAAACTATTTCCATAAGACAGTTAGGACTATTGAAGTGCCTTGAAATTGTTTTCCCTAAACCTTCGTAAGTTGAATGTGATCTCTCCTACTTATGGATTCAAAGCAGTATCAAATAAATATTTGGAATCAAATATTTGGAATGAAACACACAGAAGTTCTGCAAAGTAAATATCAAATATTGTAGAAGTCACAGATACATGGTGTTTGCAGAAAAAATATCTCATTTGGAGATAAATTAGGACTATGGTGTTTGCCATCCACATTGCAGGGTTACGAGCATTACTCAGTTTTTTATGCTATCACAAATTGAAACTGAGAATGACAAACTACTGCTCTTATAACTCACATACAAAAAAACAAAAACAAAAAAAAAAAAAATTTGTCAGGAACCCTAGATCTACAAACCCTAGATCTAGAAGAAATCAAGCTAGAATCAAGTTTGGCACTTACCTTCTATGGTTTCTAAGTGAGATGGGTTGCTGATTCGAGAAGATTCAACAAGTTCTTCTTCTTCTTCTTCTTCTACTCTCTCGACAAAATCTTCTCTCTCGATTCTTTTCTCTCTCTCTCGATCGATTCTTCTTCTCTCTCAAATTTTTGAAAGCTCTCTCGATTCTTCAACAGTATATTCCCCACTTTCGATTTCTATTTTGGTTTTCAAAGCGTTAGGGTTCGAAAATTTGGGGATTTCTTCTTCTTCTTCTTCTTCTACTCTCTCGATTCTTTTCTCTCTCTCTCGATCGATTCTTCTTCTCTCTCAAAATGTTCTCTGCAACTGTCGATTCTTCTAATTTGTTTTCCCCAAATTTTCGGTTTCAAATTTGGTTTTGAAAGAGTTAGGGTTCGAAATTTTGGGGAAAATTTTGGCAATAGAAATACCGCCTTCATCATGCACGTGCCTGGGAGGGTCCCGAACGCGTGCCAGGGAGTGTCCAGGCAGCCACCCAGGCGCACCTCCCAGGCCAGCTAGAATTATTGATTCTTGTGTTTATATAATAGGGATAAACTTTCTGTTATGTTGTGTTTTTTTTAAGTATTTTAATGGAAGCACTCAAACCAAAGTCTACTTGAAGAAATAACTCAGAGTAGTCAAAATATCTCGACATTCTCAAGATAGTACTTCTTCATATTAAATAATGAACAGAGATTTAAGTTGATGGAAAATTGGGTCTTGTAAATATTTTGTCGTGCTAAAAAAAACCACTTGCATTGTCTACCTGCCTAGGATCTAATAGATGGGATGGCCCTAAATCAAGTGATGGGAAAATGGATTACCACTTACCAATGTCCAGCAGAGAGAGATAGAGATAGAACACTCAATAAGTATGGTGGTCAAATCAAATATCTCTACCCTAAGTGGGATGGGAATTTCGAGGAGGATATGAGACTCTTTTCCACTTTTTTATTACACAAAAATAAAACTCAAATAAGGAAGACGTGTACATAAATTTGTCTCCATCCCCACCCCCTCCTCCCATTCAATGTGTAAATATGTGTTATTGGTCTCATTGTGTTGCATTGCATGCCCAAGAATCGATTAAATAATAAATATTCAAAGAAAAGGTTGGTCAAGTGTGTGTGGCCATGTGGGTGGTGGGTACAATTGGATGATGTATTGAATGCTTATATATACACTCATATATGTATTATACTAAGTATACTGATCGATCTCAAATTTTACCTGAAGTGCACGGTTGTCTATTGAGTTAGATAATGGCATGGGTCGAATCCCATCAGGAAAGCTATAAAATTTGGAAAACTAATCTTTAAATATCTTTTGAAACTTAACCTGGTGAGAAAAGAAGTGATTGGTAAAGTGTAAAGTAAAACCTAAATGTGAGAGTTAGAGCTTTGAGTTTACCATCATGGAAATTATGACATTATGAGAAAATCGATTTCAAGCTTAAGTTATATTAGTAACCTAAGAATCAAATGTGGATTTAAAAACATAAAAGAAATCCAACTTTTAGAAATGATACCCACAAACATCAGTGATACTCAGGACTTAATAATCTACCCAAAATTTATGTAATCCTTTCTTTATTGTGCCTCAGAGAGTTCATACCCAATTGCTTAAGGAATAAAAGACATAGTTGTCTTACCTATTGGCTAGTATTAAGTCAATATAACAATTAGTAAACATTTCACATAAGCCAAAGATTGTCATTCAAGTTTACACTGAAAGTGCGCTTACTAGCATATTTGTTACATATTTCAGTTTAAAGCTGACCTATCTCAAGATTACTTATAGAACAATTTTTTTGACTTCAAAATCTCACAAAATAATATAATCGCTCAGAATGAATCACTAAGAGATTTCGGTAATTTCTCTCAATGTATGTGATTAAGATGATACATATTTGAGATACTTCACATACTAAGCAAATGATAGAAAATCAAGAGTTGAGGAGATATGATCTCAAGAAAGAATATCATCGATTATGAATGTTGACTTCGTTCACCACAACTTTTCTTAATTTAGCCTCCATCTTACGGCCATAACTTTCTAAGGATCAGAATAGGATTTTGACTAGTTTGTAATGGGGCTTGGGATAAGGGTAAACAAGAAATGATAAGGATAAACAATTTTTTTTTGACAAAGTTAGAGGTCTTCTAAGATAAGTGTAAGATGACTTCAAAGCTTGACTCAACTCCTTCGTTTGTAAGCATCTAATTTCTTATTGATTGTAAAGCCAAACTTTTTTTTTTTTTTGCACTATATAAATGGTATTGGATCTTGAGGCTTTTTGTAAATTCTTTTGATAATATGGAGTATAACATTCCATGATGAAACCTTTTTTCTTTAATAACTCATCCCTAACCTTTCTCAAGAGCAAAGGACACGATATACTTAATTGGGTAATTATTGGGTTGAATTGGTGGTTAGTGGGCTAATCAATAAAAGGCTGACATAATAGGCTTCAAACTGGTTTCAAGAGTGAACAACAAATAGGGTAGGCTACAAGGCTCAAACTAGACAAGAAAAATTTATCATCATTTTCCTAAATTAATATGGATTCTATGCCTTGGGTAAACTTAAAAAAGAACTGTGATGAAATGATTCAACTTTGATTTTGTTCTCAATAATTGACAAAACAAGAAAATATAGAGATCATGCAACAAGAAAATGATGGAATCGAGAATTTTGAAATTTAGCATTTAACACTCGGAAAGAAGAAAGGCTAGAAAGCTCACGAGGTCACGTCCCCACTAGTATTCTATAAGTTCTCTAAAGAATCAATCCACTTTTCAATTTTACCAAGAACACATGGCTATGGCTTAACTCTATATGCATACTATCACGAAATTTCTAGCCAATGTGTGTTACCCACTCTTGTCCTACGAAATTTCTAGCCAATGTGTGTTACCCACTATAGTTAACTAACTACTAGACTTCTAGGCTTAGGTCCTACGATTTCATTCCTATGTGTTGAGGTTTATGGAACTTAATCTCATAATAGATAAATACTCGGACTACAAAGAATTTTTTTAAAATAATGAAAAAAAAGTTTTGGAATATCATTCAATGAGACACCTCGATTTGTAAAGTCACCCCCAAACCTAAACCAACATTGTCTTCATTGTTCTTAACTATGACTCCGTCAGTCGACTATGAACAAAAGATAGACAATAATAAATAGAAATGGAAAAACATTACCATTAAATTGCATGAGTGCTCAAATGACTTCTGTCAAGTTTTTAAAAAAAAAAAAAAAAACGCAAAATGGCTCTAATCAAATTATATTAAAGTTACTTTCCAAAAACTTTATTCAGTTGACCTAGTATGTACAATAAAGTCTTAGTCCAACATTGAATCATACAATAACAACCTAAACATTGAGGGTCATGCCAAACATATGTATATGGGACAATAAGATGCAATTTATTTGTCATGTCCCATAAGTGAATTTGAGGAAACCATTCAAAATGAAATTCTAATTTTAAATTAGAAAATGTTTCCTCTAAAGAATGATACAAGTTCAACTTGTCAACATTAGCAAAATCAATTTGGTGTTTTAGGAGATGCCATGGGTTTGACATGGATAGGTCATCGACCTCTTTACATTCATCACAATTTATTTCACATTTTTCCAAAATAATTTTTCAAGATTTTTGAAACATGCAATTCAAGTCTAAACTCAAAAAACTTCCTAAAACTGGAGAGAATATCAACAAATTTCTTAGGTTCTACCTTTGTATCGGACATGGATGTTCCAACAATGTTCAAAACATCACAAGAGTCACATGGCAATTCAATTGGATAATCACTTGTGTCAACATCTTGTGTGTACATAGGATCTACATCGATAAGCACAGGGTTAGGTATACAATCACCATGACTAATTTCATCTTGAACACAACACTTATGATTCAACCACAATCCTTTCTCATCACATTGTCTCACTTGTTTTATCCACTCATCTTGTTCTATATGGGGAGTTTGAAGGGTTGATATAGGTATATCAATGTGACACAATTCATCAAATCTCTCACTGTCTAATAGACCTTCTTCACATTCCTCCCTAACACTCATCAATGCATCATTTTAACACCTTAAATCTCAGCCAAAAGTTGGTCAGTGGTCTGTTGGCATTGTTCTGTCTCTCGTATGGACTAACTTAAGGATTGAATATATTGATCTGGGCTCTCTTGGAATGAAAATGATGTGGACTGTATATTTTCCATGACGTGGCATGAATTGGTCTTTACTAAAAACATAGTATGACGACTAAGGTAAGACTCATTGCTATGCAAATATTGGGGATCAAAGGATTCTGTGGGCCTAAAAGGTTCATAACTTCAATGGGGTTGGTGTTGGTTCCAAAATGATTGGTTTCCTATCCATTTTGTGAAAAATGATGGCCATAAGCAAAACTTGATTCTAAGGGTTGACCTTGGTTTACAAAGGAAAAATAATTTGCCTCGGAATTGACGTGTTCTTCCAAATGAAAATCCATAACTATATGGCTCCTAACGCAAAAGAAACTCCTTGACATTAAACTTGAATCAAACTTTATTAGATTTTTTTTTTTTTTTTTAGAATAACTAAAATCTAATGCAACATTAGATAATATGACCTAAACTAAATGCAATATGTGAATGCGCCTAAAGGGAGACACTAACCATGACTCACAAACAAGGCTTGATCAATTCTTATCTATCCATTTATCAAACAACAAGTTGATTATCTTCAATTAAGTGCAAGGGACAATCGATTTTCAATACCCAATCTAATTGAAGTGGAAAATGATTTTGAGCGCCTCAAAATCAATTCTCACCCTAGTTAGACTTTTCCATATTTCTTGTAAGTATGGGGTAGTGTATTACGTATAAACCCCTTAGATCACCATACTAGGCATAAATGCGTTCTAGCCAGATTTTACTCCGTTTGGTGTGTTAGAACTGGCTAAGCCTTTGAAGGGCATCTTTAAAATCCAAAGATTTCTTACGATATTTAGTTATCACTTAAAAAATTTAAAGAACATATGTGTTCCTAATCATATATCTCGGGAATGAGCTTTGATGATGATGATGATGTGTTCCTAATCATAATAAGATTAGACTTTGGTAAAACTCCGTCGAAACACCACTCTCTGGGCGAAAAGGTAAGAAATAGCGGTATAGTCACACTAGTATTTATCGGCGCATACCAATTAGCACTAAAGTAGTCTTGCTTCAAAAGAGTTCAACACGGATTACTCTTTTGTGTGGTCCTATATGAACACCGCTCTAATTAGCTCTAGTTATCTGAGTTCATTTTAGTAAATTTGGCCAAGTTTGAACGAATTGGAGTGATGAGGTGGGTGATCAAATCCCACTCAGTTGCAAATAGCCAGGTCCACTTTACGTATTTTAGCACAGTTCCATATGTTGCAAAAATTTAAACACTAAAAAACATTCAAGAAACACTTCTTGTAGGAGATTCGAAGTGGGTTGAGAGAGATGCCTTTACTTGCTTTCGGTTGTATCATGGACTCTGTTTTATCTAAACTTAATAGTACAAATTTAAGTCCTCCCAATCATCAAAGAAAACAAAAAATGTCTCAATTATGATCCAAGTGTCATACATTGTTAATTAAGTTCACAAAGCTATTTGTCAAATGTTAATTTGTGTATAAATGAAAATTATACTATAGGAGAATGATTAGTGGCATCAAAATAGAGTGTAGAACAAAATATTTGAAAATAATTCAAGTTTGGCAAAACAGTACACTGCTGGAAATTTCCAGAACTGATAGATCAACTTTGAAAATTCGTGTAGAGTTCCATATTTGATGAAATTTAGATTTACGAATTTCCTTGGATTACTAACAAACTAAAAAAATTCTAAAAAATCATTTGGCTGCCAGAAAGTTGTTGAAAGTTGAAGTACACTAAAAAAAAATAGTACATTGTCCAGATTGTGTAGATGCTATGAGAATTTAAATTCAATTTGAACTTGTCATCCAAATTGAAATCTAAAAGTTGATCTAGAAACTAGGAAGTATGTAGAACATGATAGAATTTGGAAACACTCAAAACAGAATTTGCAATCAGTAGAAACTTTGCATTCCAATGCCAGTCATCTGCATCAATCAAATTTCAACACAGACAAACTAACCTTTAATCCAATGAACAAATGAAAAGACATCCGTCAAAGTTCAAATCATGTATATTTATCAGAAAAAATAGCAAATGTAAGATACTAAAAAATTTGCAAACAAGAAGATGCATCCAAATTTCCTGACTACAAGATTTTATCAAAATGATGCAAATGCACCTAAACTATGAAAATTAACCTAAACTAAACTAGTGATAAGTATTCAAAATTGATTTTAAAACTCATTTTTCATTGCTCTTCCCAACAACGGCGCCAAAAACTTGATCGATCTCAAATCTTACCCGCAAGTGTAGGGTTATCTATTGAGTTAGATAACGACAAGTACGGGTCGAATCCCACAAGGAGAGCTATAAAATTTGAAAAACTAATCTTTAAATCTCTTTTGGAACTTAACCTAGTTAGAAAAGAAGTGATTTGTGAAGTGTTTGAAATAAAAATGCAAAGTAAAACCTAAATGTGAGAGTTGGAGCTTTGAGTTTACCATCATGAGTAGATGACACCATTAGGCCACTTTTAGATTAATCTTTTACAAATTCATTAACACATTCTAAGGTAGATTAACATCTCACCTTAAGATGGAAAATATGGCATTATGAGCAAAATGATTTCAAACTTGAGTTATATTAGTAACCTAAGAATAGAATGTGGATTTATAAGCATACAAGGAATCCATACTTAAATGAAACACCAAATATCTAGCAAATCACAATGAAACTTAGATTAATAATATGTAAACATTGTAAGGAGCTTGTTAGAGCAATTGCAAGTATAGAAACATATCTAATCTTGAGCTTAAAATGTAGAAGAAAGCATGAACTGAATTCATATGATGAAATACAAAACACCTAACTTACCTCATAGATTCATGATACAATCAAGCTACAAGAACAATCTAACTACACGTGTTTATCTAATACATGAAAATGGAAATAACTAATCTAAAAGAGCCTTCTTGGAGCTATTCTCCCATAGGCTCACCCACACCCTAAGGTGGGATGTTAGCCAAACATATTAAGCTCTAGGCCAAACTTCACTTAATTCTTTCTAAACTACAACTATTTCTCTCTCCAAAGTGTTTCAAAGTGTTCTCCCAAGTGTGTTTTCAAATGTGATCATGTATGGAGTATTTATAGGTGAACAAGGGTGGCGCTTATGTGTAAATAATGGGGTGGAAGGCGGAGTGTTTGAGTAAAATAAGGAAGAGTGTTGGAGTAAAATAAGATGGAGTGTAAAAGTAATGGAGTAAAGATATAGAAGAGTGTAAAAGTGAAATAAGGTGGAGTGTAAAAGTGATGGAGTAAAAATGTGAGAATGGATAGTGGAGTTTGACTTAACACTTTTGGAGTTTGTAGAGAAAGTTGTTGGTTATGATAAAGTTGGCCATATGGATGTCCAAATCTTCATGTTGATTTCCTAGAGATCCGTAAATGGTGGTGCTTTGTGGGCTTGACTTCATGGGTCTTGGGCTTGAAAGTCTTTAGTCTTTGACAATGCATGTGTGAACTTCCAATGGACTTTCTAGTTGTTGAACTTAGCCTTATTGTGCCATTTTGTGTATAATTTGATATTAGTGCTTGAATTTCTACAAAATACACAAAGTACACGTAATGAGATATTGTTATTAGATAATTGGACTTAGCAATTGCATATTTTGGGGCATAAAATATCTCATTTATATGCTTATCATATACTTATATATATTTGAATGCTTAAAGTAACATAGTGTTATTGATTGTAGGGAAATGACAAGTCAGTTGAGAACATTCATGATCAATCATGGGGGTCCATGGAATCAACATACAAGACTGTATGATAGGGGCTTATGTTCATTGTTGAAAGACATAGATGTGGACATTTTCTCACATATTGACTTGATGGCTGACCTTGAAGGGATATGTGGGTTGAGAAAATGGAGTTTTAAAGTTGGATGGGCAAACAATGAAGAAATGGAAATGATAGACACATACCAACAAATTTTATTTATGTGGGACTACATTGGTGGTGAAGAAGTTAGAAGTGGAAGATTTATGTACCACTTATATCTATTTGGAGTTGTAAAGAAGGTATCGTATGATAAACCCAAGCCACCAAGGTTGCTTGTTAGCAACACCCAAGATGATGGTGTAGGTGTTGAGCGGTCAATTGAAGGAAGTGATGGTATTGAGCAAGCAGAAAAGTATGATGTAAGGAAATAACTCTACTTAGCATATGTTGAGTATGGAAATGATGATGAGCTAGTAGAGTTGTTTAAGTTTGAAGGTAAATTGTTCAGGATTGATGAAGTAGGTCTAGAAGAAACTTATAGGTTTGATGAAGAAACGAAAACACAAGTTGAAGATGTTGATGCTATTGTTGAAGGAGATAATCTTGATGATAGTAATGGTGAATAAGATAATAATGATGATGGTAATGGTGAAGAAGATTTAGGTGATCGTATATTACCTACAAGAAACCTAGTTGACGATAATGGTAAAATAAGTAGTAGATTACCTCATCAATCGGCTAATGAACTAGCAACGGATGTAGATTTTGATAAATTATTTGGAGACTTTATTAAAGACACTGTTGATTTGTATGGTGATGAAGATAATGACACACGCAGACCATAAGACATCAGTGATCTCCATGAAAAAAAAAGGACCACTATGAAAATATGTAGGAAGTAGATGAGAATGTATGCTGTGAGGAACAAGTTTGAATAAGACAAATAAAAAATGATAACCTCATTATATACTTAAAGTGTAAAGACCCAACTTGCAATTGGATGGTTGATGTGAGAAAGAAACCACGATAGCATACAGGTATATGTTTTCTAGTTTTCTTATATTATATGCTTACAATAATCTTTTTATGTTTATATGTACTCTAAGTAGCTTAAGTACTTACACTAATACTTGTATGCTTATACAAGTTTGTTGAAGAGGTTTGTCAAGGAACATACTTGTAAGTCAAATGAGAAGGGATGGAATAGAATGGCCAGGGCATCATTTGTAGCTGATGAGATGGAAAACACCATTAGATAGCACAAAAACTACAAATTAACAGATGTGACAAATGACATATGGACTAAAGAATGTGTCCAACTTCACTATTGGACAGCTTGGAAGGCCAAAAATATCTGTCAATAGGGGATTTGTGGTGGATCTGTTGAGAGTTTCAAGGTAGTTCCAAAACTTTGTGGGTAACTTTTGTTGAAGAATCCAGGTAGTATAGCTCATTGGCTTAGGGATCCAGAAGATCACACATTTGTTGGAGTGTGTTTTGCTTATACAGCTTCTTTTTTAGGGATTTGTGAATGGATGTAGACCAGTTATCGAGTTGGACAGAACATTTCTGAAAGGAAAGTTTGGTGAAGGTGTATTAAGTGCAAAATCACTTGATGGTAACAGTGGGATCTTCCCAATTGGCATCAATATCTGTAGAGGAGATACATATGACAGGTGGAGTAGGTTTCTCTACATCTTGGAGCCTCATTGGAAGATACATAGATGTGAGTTCTCTTTTATGTCCGATAGATAAACAGTTTTGATCCAAGTTGTGGCAGAAGTGTTTTCATATAGCAAACACAGGTACTGTTTAAGGCACATGTATCAAAATTTTTAAAAAAAAAACTTTCAAAGGTGAGCACTTGCAAACTCTTAGCTGATGAGCTGCAAAGGTGAACACTTTCAAAGTTGAAGACCACGAGGCTTACATGAAGCAGTTGGAAAAGGATGAGCCTAAAGAAAAAGACTGGTTGGAACATGAGGACATGAAGTCATGGGCAAGATCACACTTTGATCTCACATCTAAATGTGAGCATACAACTAACAATTTCTCACAGTCTTGGAACAAGATGATAGGGAGCTACCACTAATAAGGTAATCCAAAAAGTTCCAAAACTTATTGATGTAGATTTTGAATGATAGAAGAGCCACGAGGGAGATATGCTTCAGCTTGACGGCAACGGAGTTGTCCCTAGAGTTGCTAGGATCATGCAAAGGTGTAACAGAAAGTACAACAACTACTATGTGCATAAGGCAATCCAATTTTACACCAAGTAGAGAATAAGCATGAGAAATCATGGGTTGTCAACTTGGCTAAGAGAGAGTGTAGTTGTTGTAAATGGAAAATTACTGGTATTCCTTGTATTCATGGTTATGCTGCTATCATGAGCATCACAATGCCTTCGACAAAGTAAGTGGATATGCTTATGTTAAATTCTTGTTTATGCTAATGCTTATGTTCACATCATACTTATGCAGATTCATTTTCTTTAATATAAACTCTCTATTTGCTTTGGTTGAATGTAGTTATGTTGATGATTCATTCAAAGTTCAAGCTTATAAAGCCACATACAAAGACTATGTGCATCCTATGGAATATTCACAGTATTGGAAATAGGTAATTAGCATTTATGGGATATATTATTTATGTGAATATTTACTTTGTTTGTTAACATAAACATTTCTTGCATTTGCAGCCGGAACATGAACTGTTCCCAGGGGCGGACCTACTAAGGGGTGAGGGGACAACTCCCCTCCCCCCCCCCCCCCCCACCAACTATCAAAATATTTTTAATATATACTTAGTTTTACAAAAAAAAATCAATTATATAACTTATAAGGCAATATGACAATTGTTCATTCAATTATTAGTGCATGTCTTTATTAGTGTAGTGGTTGGAAGTTTATCATTTTTAGTATACGACCCGAGTTTGATACTCTTCGAGCACAAGATTTCTTTATGGCTATTAACTATACATTTTTGTTTTTATTGATAATTACTATTCTTCATCATTGTTGATGATACACCAAATTGATCACATCCCTAAGCCATACATGTGTCATGATGATCTCGAGGAATTACGGGCCCTAGCGTCAGCCCAACACTGATCCGGCCCAAGGGGTTCTAAACCCGCCTAATGCAGTCCGCCAAATGGACCCAAACTCTCACAACTTGCTTAGCCCATACATCTCACAGCTATCCTCAATACCCGTAAGCCATGTTAAAGCAAGTATCTCGTGGATTAGCTTCGGACAGGCAACTACAGCAGCTCTCCGCTTCCAACTAGGAAGTAAATACCAGAGTACATATCACACAGAGAAACATCCTCTTATGGATTACCCTGAGATTGAAAACTATTTTCCACGTATATAAGAGCACACGACTAACAGGGAAATTCTCTTTTACATAACGACTCCTAATTAGATAAGGATCTCCACGAAGAACTCCTTCCTAAACTATGTCATTGATGGCCTGGTAAAATCGGGACTCCTGCACTATAAATAAGACATGAGATTGGTAAGATAAGAGACCCTACAAATTCCTTGTTTACAACATTTTGCCTTCCTCATATTCTTGTCTGACTTTAGCATCAGAGTGTCATCGGCCACCACAATGGTGGTCCGTGGCTCATGTGCGTTTTTGGTCAGCAGGTCAGTAGGACTAGGTCAAAACAGGGAGCGAAAAATGACTGCATCAGTTTGGCGATGTCTGTGGGGACGACAAAGTTCCTAACCTTTCACAAGCATCATCTCCCTTCGAAATACGGAGAGAAGGTGACCACTAGATCACACAATAATGGAGAGCAAGGGGATACGTCAAACACTCAGACTGGCATTATACCACCGCTCTCTGCAGCGCCGGTTATGCATGGGCAACAGACTCACGCCCCCACACCAGTAACAGCTGATATGTTGTCATCCCAAATACACAAATTGCCAAAACGGTGAAGGCTCCCACTCGGCAAAACCCTCCACCTGTTAATAGATATCAGGAGCAGCACATGCCTCTGTCTCCCGAGGATGACAGAGAGCGGGCATAGGAGAGTCAAGTCCCTGCTAGTTCACATTGGACCAAAGGAGGTGGCGCAATTAACATGAAATCGACTGCCAGGGCAGAGAGGCTCAGCCCTCAAAACCCCATCCGCAGAGGGGCACACGGCCCAGATGTGCTATATCGTCTCTTAGTCCCACCTTTTATGGACCGTATTATGAATGAGGCCCTTCCGAAGAAGTTCACACCTCCGAAGCTTGATTTCTACGACGGGACCACTGATCCATTCGACCACCTGCGCCATTACCAACACGTGATGGCCCTGGAAGAAGGATCTGATTCGGTGAGGTGCATAACTTTTCCATTTAGCCTGAAGAAGACAACACTAACGTGGTTCCATAACCTCCCGCCGAGGTCGAGTGACTCTTTTAAGACGCTGGTGAAGGAGTACCTGACACGTTTTGTCGGAAGTCAGCGTTTTCGAAAAGCCCAACACTACATACTCTTTCTGAAACAGAAATCCAATGAGACGGTCAAAGAGTATGTCACGCGCTTCAACAACAAGCTGACACTCGTTGACGGTTGCAGTGACGACACAGTCGTGACAGCTTTCACTGCGGGCCTAAGGAAGGAAATTTCTACAAAGACCTCACCTTTGAACCCCTTTTAAACATGACGAAGCTCCTCTAGAGCGTCTAGAAGCACATTACCTAAGAGAAGTTGAGAACCGTTAAGAGGGAAACCGAAGGTGAAAAGAAGCCCTCCGCTCCTAAGGACAATAAGGAGGGAAAAAGACGCGAGGATGAAGAAAGCAGCAAGAGGAAGCGTAGTGACAATAGGTCAGACCTTGGTCGGGCAAGGCCAGAGAAAGTATCCAATTACATTGGATCCAGATCCATTATACCTCTCAATTCTAGCCTATCGGACGTACTGAACTCCATGAAAAACTGGGAAGATCTTAAGTGGCCCCCAAAGCAGTGCGGAGACCCCTCCAAGCGTGACAACAGCAAGTACTGCTCGTACCAAATCTACGTCCTTCATGGAGTCGGACCAAATGAAGACCAGTCGCACAGGTCCCGCAAGCGAACTCTTCTGAAGATGCGGACACAACCCGCGGATGAGGACAGACGCATTTGCTACTCGAGGGTTCAAAGCCCCATTACCACCTTGACTTTTATGAACAAAGGCCTTAAAGAAGTCCCAGTGCCACACAACGACGCCCTAGTCATCTCGGTCTCCATTGCAAGGTGGGAGATAAAAATATCCCTAGTGGACACTGGGACCTCAAGGAGGAGAACCTGACGTCTTCAGACTATCTGCTAATTGGATTCAGCGGAGAGTAATGCTTCTCAATCGGGAAGATAAGGTTAGCAGTAGTGACAGGAGAACCACAACTGAGAAAATTCTTGTTTTTGAACTTCATGGTAGTAGACGCACCGTCTACATACAACCTTATTTTGGGAAGACCGTGCTCCACCAGATGGAAGCAGCAGTCTCCACCCTTCATCAGTGTGTTAAGTATATCGCTAACCATTCTAAAGAAACAATACATGGAGACCAACCTACCGCACGAAGCTGCCATTATGTTGCGCTGAAATAAATAGAATGTTCCCAGATCCAACCGAATCACACGGAACAATCTAAACCAGAGACAGGCCTAGTGACTGCAGACGAATCACTCCACTCACACAAGACCCCAACAAGAGCCAGGCCTAGTAACTGTAGAGTGGGACAGTCAAGCGATACAGGAGCGATATGCTCTTCAACCCAGCAGATCGGAGAAATCAATGCAAATGGGAGTACAACCCCTCGACATTCCGTTGGCACGGAAATTAACTCCCCCACAAGGTTCACTCTTCAGTAGCCTCTATGACATCAGCGAATCTCAACATTCCATCAAAAATACCAATGATCCACAAGGGCCATCCGAATTCACTTCAGGGTCAAGATCAATTTCTCTTCGTCAACAGTTAATCTATTTTAGTTGTTCATTTCCCTTTCCATAGTCAATGTAGAGTTTTAGTTCCTAAAAACTTATGTGATTTGCAAACATTCAAGAAGTAAATAAAAAATTACGCAAACACACTCTATTGATTACTGAAAAAATGTAACAACAGGTGCCCTGAGGCAGATACAAAAGACTACATACTACAAGCATCTGAATCCGATGCGACATGGAGTTGAGACTTGCTTAGACAATCCAACTACGTAAGAAGACAAAGAAACCCAAAGTGAACTTTGCTCGACCCCTTCCCAAGTTCAAGGACAAAATGGCAGAGGGGGATAAAAGCACAGAGAGGCCAATTGTTTCGTCGAATCACCCCAGAAAAGCGACCCGTCAACAACGTACAGACTTACAACGAACGACCGACGTCCTCAAAAGGCATCCTACCTGCTTGATGACTTCCTTGAATGGGTTTCGACCTCCTGAAGGAAATAAAAGAAGGCCAATGAGGATGGCCACAAGCGACGAAGCAGTCAAGGTCTCACAATGAGTCAAGCGAGGACACTTTTCCCATGCGTGGTACCCGGGGTGACTGAGAGATACCACCCCCGGAAGCATCGTGCATCCGCTAACACTTCGATCAGCCATAAGTTAGCAGCGGGAACCGCGTACATGCGGGCATAGCGGCACAAGGTAACACCAAGGCTCCCCCTTGGGAGGAAATCCATACTTCTTCTCCGCAGTATGAGAAGAAATTATGAGATCTCAACAGATCAACTACGTGCCTACCCATAACAGGTGACCACGCATAACATCGATTATCATTCTGCCCGATCAGCGCAAATGTCAGAACATGCGAAGACTCCAAAAATGGAGATCTCCCTTCAACCTTTGGACATTTTCTTCAAGCAAGAACATTATAGGATACACTCTGCAGAAGATAGTGCCTACAATGATTGAGGAACACCATTATATAGACATGATGGTTCACCAAACGGGCGTTTCAGCATTAACTTTCAGCATTGAATACCATATGGGAAACGAGGAAGCGACAGTTCCCAAGGAAACTGTGCAGACCATGTTCGTCCAATTAATGGTGATGCATGCAACCCCATCAATTGAGGGGGAGTAACCAATACTCAACTGTCTCGCAACCTACACCGTACACATGCTATCGCGCGATCTACGTCATACGCGTAGCGCAATTTTTATAAGAAACCCTAGTTCTCTCTGTGCGAGCCCATGGGCTCGGCCTACAATTCAAACAGTATTCTACCACATGCCTGGCACGAGCACGAAATCCTAATCAATTCTGACACATGGATCATACCTGTAGATTACCAGCTGATTTAAGGTAATTTTGTCCACACAATTTGCCATGCCCGCAGACATAAGTTCGCACGCCTTCAAGCATGCGGAACCGCTCTTCAACCAGGTAAGCTTAGTCAGCTGAGGCTAATGACAATTGATTCTAGTTCATCCCGACACCTAGTCCGTCTAGCGCGAATCCCGATGGTTTAAGAAGTTGGAGTCTAATCAGCGCTATCACGCCTAGTGACGATGACTCGCCAGGGATCATTGCCCCATTCACAGTCAATGGTCGCCAAACCCGATCAAGTAAGTGGTGACGAATGGCAATGAAAGCTTCCGATCAAAGCCCAGACCTGTAGCCCCCACTGCGCGGGCATAGATGGTTTGGAAGTGGGGAGCCTAGTTAGTCATAAACTGATTTCGACAGCTCGCAGTGGGACCACTGCTTTTCAGCCTTGTCGCCGAATTATCAACCCTGAACTTGTAGCCCCCACCGCGCGGGTGTAAAAGGTTTAAAAGGTGGGAGCCTAGTCACTCCCGAGCTGATTCCGTCGGCTTGCCACGAGACCATTGTTTTTCAGCCTGATCGCCGAATTACCAACCATGAACTTGTAGCCCCAACTGCGCGGATGTAAATGGTTTAGAAGGTGGGTGCCTATTCAGTACCGAACTGATTCTGACGGCTTGCCACGGGGCCATTGCTTTTCATCATGGCCGCCGAAAACCCCCAATTTGTAGCTTGATGCGCACGAGTGTAGATGATTTGGAAGGTGGCAGCCTAGTCAGTCCCGAACTAATTCTGACGGCTTGCCATGGGACCACTATTTTTCAGCCTGGCCGCCGAACCCCTTCGTCTTGAACTTGTAGCCCCCGTCACGCGGGTATAGATGGTTCAAAAGATGGGAGAATACTCAATCCCTAACTGACGTCGACAGCTCACCACGGGACCACTGCTCTTCAGCATGGTCGCCAAAGCCTTATTCCCCGAACCTATAGTCCACTCTGTTCGGACATAGATGGTTAGGAAGGTGGGAGCCCTAAACAGCTCGCCACGCGGTCACCGTTCCCTTCCAAAATAGTGGCCGCAAAGATAAATTGCAACTCAGCCAGCGTCCTCACGCTCGAACGAGTTGGCATTCTATTAGCAGTAAAGGCCACTCAAGCCGACACATAAATCGTCTGGCCAACGCGCGGACAGGTGCTAAATAGAATGCCACCCCGAGCTTACGACGTCTGACTCGCTACAAACGCTCTGACGCGTACACTCGGCTATCACAACTCGCTTATAACGATGGCTACTGCTGACAAGTCAGACCAGCGAGATAAGCCCTCAGCAGCTTACTTTAAGGACGAGATACAGCCCGGGTAATGCAACCCACGGCAAAACTGTTCGTGACATACCCACTATCGGACATGACTATGCAACAGTGACTCTGAGTCACCCGCAGTGCAAACGGTCAAGCTCTCGACTGCATACAGACCACTTGACTTCCAAATAATCCAACCAGCCTATTCCAAAGTAAGACGACAAGGCAAAACAAAAAGCACACAATAGGGACAATGATCACAAAATGAATACAGAAAGTATCTAAAATAAAATTGTTTTCATTGACAGTCGAAGCAAAATGGGTACGAGTATACATGGTTTACTTTTTATCGGGAGAAGATACAGAAACATAAGAGCTAAGCATAATGGAGGAAGGAGCTGGAGTCATGTCCATACGCGCCACAGCCTGAGCATCAAAGTTCGAACTGCCCTCTTTGTTTGATGACGCAAATGCAACGGACAAGTCTACATATGGCATCTTCTTATAACAGCCAAGATCCCATTCCGGATAATTTTCCTTCATCAGCGCAAGCAGTTCTAGCCTGCCGTGTACAACCCAACAGAACTCGCACTTGCCTTGTTCCTGCAAAAGCTCTTCCTCACGCGCCTTTGTATAAGCAAGTTCACGCTCCAACAACTCCAACTTTCCAGTTAGCGCATCAACCTGAGACTGCTCTATACCCAAATTGTTCTTTACAGCACTGAGCTCATGCTTCTCTAATTCGAGCTGGTCCTCGGCGTTCTTCGGCATTGAACTCCATGTCTGCATCTAATTGTTGCTTCTGAGCAGCCCAGTCAGCCTCCTTCAAGGCATTCTCTTCAGCAAGAGACCGCAGTACAAAACGCCCGCGCGACTTCCGTGTCTCGGCGAATCTGATCCAACTCTTGCTTGAATCTGTCCCTCGCAGACACTACCTCTGCTAGATCACGCTCAAGGGCTTAAAGATGAACCCTCTGAGTCTCAGCAACCACGGCTGATTGCTCCAACCTCTTCTCTCCGGCCTGCTTCTTCAGCAGCTCAATTTCATAAAGCGCATCAGAATACAACACTTGCATGTGCCAAAAGACACGTTCCATGGTGTACACCCTCTCACGAGCTGCCTCGACTTCTGTCCTAAAAACGACCACTTGGCTCAAGTGAGACATACCCAGCATAAGGAACTTTAAGCCCTTATCCATGCACCCTTCTAGCGTATCCTCCTCGAATTTTGGAGCGTAATCCATCAGCCAGTATGACGTCTGCTTATATGCTTTCTCTAAGCATACTCCACGTCGACCTTCTGGTGCCAGACTTCGGTGTTCATCCTCACTAAGTTCGGGGCAAACAAGCTTATTCATGCGTCCGGATGAAGCTCTCCCTGATTAGGAATTACACCGGCACCACCCTTTGTCGTTGCCATTGTTCCCAGGCTCTCCTCCGCAGCCTTTCCTTTATCGCGAACAACCGACTCTTTTGTAAGACGGCTTAACAGGATCCGGAGGAAGGGGAGGAAGCGAGTTATCCAATGGACCCTCCAACACCTCGAGACGAGGCCTGGAACAAGACGGTAAACAATGCGAACTATGAGAAACTTTGCATGTGCCACCACGGCTACTACCAGACTACCCACCAATAGGAGGATTGAATTTGAAAACCTCGGGCGGATCCTCGCTGGAACCTTCTACAGGAACGGTTCCGTGCAAATCGGCACCAGCAAAAGCTGCCATTCCAACCCGCATCAACTGCTCGCTCAAGGCTTCCGCCTGTGCATCACTAAGGTTCAACATGTCTTCAACCCTTGCAAATTGCAGGTGCTCCTTCTCCCAGCCAAATACATCGACCTTCGCTCTGATAGGCCAATTAGACTCACACGTTATTCACAAGAAAAAGTTGTTTTGCAGTCGACCCAGTTCTAATGTGGGACCTCTTCGAACTCACAAAGGAGGCAAGCGACTAGAACGACTCTTCCATATCAGACAAAACAAGAGCTTTGGCCCCAGCGACCTTCTTCTTCCTAGAAGGGGGCCCATCTTTGGACTTAACTCACGATGTTCGGTAAATAATGGAGGCCACGTGCCAGTTGAGAAATCGGCCTGTGAAGAAACATGAACAACGAGTAGCATGCAATCAAGTGCAACGAAATCATAAGAAAATGCCGTAATTACGAAGTGGCTTGAACTCCTGCTCGAGCGGACGACCCTTGAACTGGAAGTACTTTGAATCCGCAGAGGCCAAGAAGCAATACTTAAGCTAGAACTTGAAGTGATCAGGCAGATCGCAAAGCAAGCCGGCGATGTCATTTTGCAAACATTGTTACTCTTCAACCAATGAGAAGTCAGCAACTAGATCACTTGTGGGGTCGCGCTGACGCTAGCTTCCTTCACCCTAATCAGAATAAGGAGGATGATCATGTTTCCATTAGGCCCCAATTGGGCCGGAGGGATTCCAAGGAAGTTCAAGAAGTCCTAAATCACATCTAGAATGGGAAAATGTAGTCCGATTTGGAGCATCCCCCGACGCAAGCAGATGAACCCCACCGGTGGAGACATTAGCGTTTGGTCGCCCTTAAGAACATACAACGGCAGGTCCTCGGGGACCCCAAACTTCGCACGGATTTTGGCAAGGCCAGATTCAGAAAGCAACCTATCTTCTTAGAACTCAAGGCCCTTGGCAAGGTTAAGTCATCAAGAAGGTCTTGTTGAGCCATGAAGAAGATGAACAGTCTTTTCAATCAATAGACGAACAGAGAATATCTTCGAAAACAAAGAAAATTGAAGAGTCAGTCTCCGCACGACGGATGACCTAAATAGGGATTAGGTTCCTGCCTCTTTTTCACTGAATCGATGCACGTTTAATAAATGCAGCGCGCGGCTCAAGCAATGATTCAAACTCAATCATCGTGAGCTGCGTATCTTTTCAAGAGATGACTTAGCAAACCAATGTGACGGCCCACTAACTCAGGGGGAGTAGCTGATGATACACCAAAACGGTCACATCCCTGAGCCATACATGTGTCATGATGATCTCGAATAATTACGGGCCCAGCGTCAGCCCAACACTGATCCGGCCCAAGGGTTCTAAGCCCGCCTAATGCAGTCCGCTAAATGGATCCAAACTCTCGCAGCTTGCTTAGCTCATACATCTCACAACTATCCTCACAACAGCTCTTCGCTTCCAACTAGGAAGTAAATACCATATATATATATATATATATGGGAATTCCCTTCTACAACATGACTCCTAATTAGAAAATGATCTCCACAAAGATTTTTGAAACCACTCCCTGATTTTCTAATTATACATTGATTTCATGTTTGTTTCATTTATTGGTATTTGGGCTTCATTTAATTTGTTTAGTAGATTTATCTAATTGCATCTTATTTTTTTCAGGAGACCGAAATTAACTTGAAAAATGAAATCACAATCCTTGAATATATATATATATATAGTTTATCCTTGAACTTGCAATAAAATCCAAATAATGTCCAGTGTAAGTAGGGATTATCGACTACTTGACTTGGGTAAGAAGCTAATACTTGATTCACTATTTAAAGACCACAAAAAAGTCAAGAAATGGATAAAAAAAATTTAAAAATTAAAAAAAATTGATGGAAGGATAAGAGATGTGATTCTTGGTGAATTGAAACAAAATAATTGAATATTTGACTAATTTTTGAATGAAGACTGTGGTATGAGAATCCTCCATATCCAATATAATGATGCTAAAATGTATTTTCCATATCTCCAAAAGTACTCAAATCACATGCCTTCTCAACATATATGACTCGAGTTGTAGGATTTTCCTCAAACAGTAACCAAATCAACTATTTCATTTTTCAAACATCACTAGATTTTAGTCTTTGTTTTTCATTGGGAAAATCCTAAAAGACATGGGAAATAATCGTATTCTTTTGAATCAAAGATATTGTCCAAAATAAATGAAACTTTCTTTCGAAGTACTTCATGTTATAAGTTGTTTTGTTTTACTTCATAAATGAGAATTCCTTCTAACTAAGATTATATCTTCATTGCTCAATCTCTTCCCGTTAAGGGAATGATCAACTCTCCATGAAAATCTCAAATAAATCCATGCTCAAATCAAGTATAGTTTAGGAGATTTTTTTCATTGAAAGATAAAATTTAAAAAAAACATAATAATAAATGTTTATAAACTATTTATATTCTTATGAGTTATATTAATATGAATATTCATAGCTTACAAAAGATTTACCACTCTCTTTAAACCAAAACAATCAAAATCAAAGTAGAAAAATTAAATAGCATGAAATTTTATATTAGACATCGAATGTGCATAAAAAATGAAAATATCTAATCATGAGAAATGTTATTTTATTATAAACTAAATAGAATCAAATTGAAAATCTCCTATAACCAAACATGATACATGTCAACATTCAAGTATATTTTCAAATAACTGGCAATTAATAAACATGAAAAAAACAACAAATAATAGTTTAAATTATAAACTAATGTCATTTGGCCAATGTAAGTCAATGGATAAAGGACATATAAGGACTTTTGTATTAGTCATACTTGAATTATAGCAATGATATAAAACTTTTAACTAAAATTTTCTAGTATCTAAACTTTTGGTACTCAAAAAAAGGTTGAACGAAAAAAAGCTTAGAATAAATAAAAATATAACAATAATACAAACTTAAAACGTACCATGGCGAAGAAAATCTTTCAAGGACACCATTTTTAGTTATAAGATTAAAAAATAAATAAATTAAAAAACCTTTATTAGAAACAAATTCAAGGGATTATAGAAAATCAATAAATAATAAAAAATTAAAAAAGAACTCTTGTCCATATATATACTCTAAAAAGTTGTACCTTTGGGCGTCAATTTGAACAGACTAATAATAATTTTAGAAAAGTATTGAGACATCAGAAATAATACAACAAATCATTGTAACCAACCATTGAATCATTTTTTTCCCACTTTTAACCAACATCGTTAACTCTATAAAAAAAAAAACATAAGCAAAACCTAAAGGCACCTCTACTCTTGATAACTATTAAAAAAATGTCTGAATTAAGAAGACATTCATATTCCACAAGCTATGAATCACAACCAAATAATTAAGTAATGACATTTGGAATGAGGCATTTTATTTAATTCTCCGTATTTTCACTACTATTTTTTTCTTCGTATCTACCTCCCATATGTTTTACAAAATTTTAGTTAATTTGATGTTCAAATTGTTAAATTCACTCATAATACTATAAAGAACGGAAAAATAAAAATCCAATGGTAGCCCTAGAACAAAGCAACACGAGTGTCACACCAACACCACTATCAACATAATCATCGTGGTCGTAACAATATTAAATAAGTTAACAAGGCAATAAAAACACAGTGTCTATATCAATCTCATCTTTTTCATTCGAATCTTAGTGGTCAATGTGACAATTTTTTAGGTTTATAGCTCCTCGAGCTTCTTTTTGAGTAACTATAATATTCAAAATGATCACGAGGAAACAATGTGAGTGAAGGGGATAATTTCTCATGATCAAAAAATTTATAATAATATTTAAGAAGAAGGGATTTTTTAGGAGAAAATCAAATGGAAAAAAATAAAAATAAAAAAATATATTAAGTACATTGGAAATAAATTTGCAAAGAGCGACTCAAATAAAGTAGAATAGGAAAAACCAAAGCTGAAATTTTCATCACACAAAAATCAAATATTTGTCTTAAAAATTATTAAATATAAATATTCAAAACAATGAAGCCATAGTATAATTTTTTTTTTTAAATTCTTTTAGAAATACAACATTGAATCGACATAGAAAACATTAAATCTAGAACTAAACCTTCAAAACGCAAACATAAAAATAAAATTAAAAAAAATCAAAATTTACACCTAAAAATAAAAATCAAATAACACATATAAAACATCAATGAGTAAAAAAACATTATGCAAAAATCAACAAATCCGTCTCCTTGAAAAAAAAATAATTGTTAGAAATACAAACTCTTAAACCCAAGTAAAACTTTAAGAGAATAAAAAATCATAGTTTACACTCTACTACAAAAACAATAAATTCGATAAATAACATCACAAAGTAAAAGAAAAAAGTATGAAAGTGCATAGGAACATACGTGATCAATAAAAAAAACATTATAAAATTTTTACCTCAATATGTGTTGAGGACATAGTTTGAAGTAGGGGTGGGCACTGGGCGGGATGGGACGAGATAGACCCATCCCGTTCATACGGGGTTGGGACGGGACGGGATCAGCGTGCTCTGATTATATGCATTTCATTTTCCTTAATCAATCTGCAATTTACTGACTAAATGCATGAGTTTGATTATTTAATTTGGGTCTTACTGGAAAAATTGACAGTCATCTTATTACTCACGTTGTTGTTAGGCTCTTACTAGTATGATTGCTTCCTTATTTTATACTTATAATGAACAAATCTGACTTGAAAGTTGAAACCATCATAATATCATTTTCTGTGTACATAGGTTGATCAACTATGCACACAAACATGTTCTGTCATAGCAAAACAACTGCTGACTTAAGCCATCAGACTGTAAAGCTGGTACGGGTTCTTCCAACGGGCTCATACACCCCATAAGGCTATTCATATATTCCAAAGGAACTGATTCTTCATAAGGAATATCGAATATTCATAGAGTCTTCAAATATCCATAATGTTGCAGGTTCTAATGTCCAAGTTTGGGTCCATGAGGTTAGTTCCAACATAAATACGGATAGACACAAGGCCTTCAAACACATTCAACAGAATGGTCAATTGGTAAGCATTAATATTACATGGTTGGACCCATATAGGAAGCCCATAGAAATCCACAATTCATTTCCTGGACCAAGAAAGTTGAGGAATGACCCATCAAAAGGCTTTATATGGGCATCCAAATATTGCAATCCTAAAATAAATAAATAAATAATAAATATTAATAATAAATATGAAAAATTAGCTCGGGACGGGATTGGCGGGATTGAAAATCTCCATCCCATCCCATCCCATTCTAGACCGGGACGGGACGGGATCGGGATGGAATTATTCAATCCCATTAAGACCCAGAAAAATCGGGACAGGACGGGATCGGGATCGGATGCCCACCCCTAGTTTGAAGAAAAATTTGTTTAAAGTCACCAAGAGAGTGAAAATAAGATAAAAATGTCGAGATAATATTCGTAAAACCCAACACAAAAAGTTAGATTTACACACAAAAAAATATAAATAAATATATGTAAAAATCTACTAGTAAATAGAACATTACGTAAAGATCAACAAATCTCTTTCCTTGAAAAAAAAAATGAAACATAATTATTAGAAATTAGGAACTCTTAAAACCAAACAAAAGTTATTCACAACCTAATAATTAAGCAATGATATTTGCATGACATTTTGCTTATTTCTCTACATTCTCTCCAAAAAAATTTCTTGTATCCACATCTTCAGGTACTCTATATCATTCCAGTTTATCTGATGTCTAAAATTTTTTAAATCAAATTAATTCACTTAGAATACCATAAAGAAATGAAAACTAAAAACTAAATGTTGGCCCTTGATCAAACAACACAAATGTTATACCAACACCATTCATTACAATCATTATGGTCGTAACAATACTAAATAAGAGCAAACACATAGTTGTCTACCCCACTACTCAAAACACATACATGTCCATATCCATTGTGCTACTATGTTGCCTCCATCATCTCAAATAAACCCGCAATCTCACTTCCATTTTAATCTTCATTGTGAGAATTTACGAGTTCTTTAGCTTCTCAATTTTTTTTCTAAGTAACTCAAATTCAGAAATCTCATTCAATATTCAACTTGATCATTTAAGGTTTTTAGCTCCTTGAACTACTTTTCGAGTAACTCCATTTAAAAAATCTCATTTGATACTCAATTGTACCATGAGGAAACAATGTGATTGAATGAGAGTAATTTCTCAATAAGTCATATTTTTAGGAGAAAAATCTAAAGTGAAAAATAACATTAAAAATAGTTAAAAGAAATTTGCAAAAAAAAAAAACAAATAAAATAATGTTGCAATAAGGAAGAACATTCTAGAAGATTTATAATGAAAATCCAACAATTGTCTTAACACAATAGCATAAACGGAAATATACACAATCACAATTACTAACAAAATTAAAGCACAAACTTGTTAAAGGAAATGTAATATTTAATCAAAATAATGAAAAATCATAGTACAATGGAAGAAAATAGTCTATTAAAACAACCGAATAAATATACGAAAACCTTAAATTAGGAAAGAATCCTTCAAAACCAACTTAACAATTTGAAGATTTGCACAAAAATTCAGAAAAAAATGAATAAATATAAGAAAATAAACGAGTATCAATGAGTAAATAAAAACATTATACAAAAAAAGTAATATATTTGCCTCCTTGAAAAAATATTGTATAAAAATTAAAAGTTACAAACTCCGAAAAAAAAAGTTAAAATTAAAAAATTTAAAAACAATTGTTGTATATACTTTACTATAACAACAATAATGAATTCAATAAAATAACATCACAAAGAAAATGAAAAAAAAAAATGCAAAAGGGATATCAAGGGAAGGCTTGTAGAAAAGATCCGCCTATAGGCACCAAGAGAGTGAAAAAAAGATAATAGGAGAGGTGGTGGAGGGATACAAAAGGAAATTTATGTGACGCGATTTCGTCTTAAAAAGGAAATCAATGTTTCTGTGAAAGAACCCTCTTCACAATTTTCAATATTTTGATAACTTAACATTATTCTTAAATTAACAATAATGCTGGAAATAATGGAAAAACTCTATCTTTCTCTCCCTTTATATTTTTGTGTTTTTTCTCCTTTTTTTCTTGAATTTTTAAGTGTGTCACATCAGAATTAGAGCCATGAGAGAGCGCCAAATAAGATTATGTGTTTCTCTCTCTTAGTCTCCTTTTATATATTATATATAGATTGGGTTGGATTTAGAGGTTTGGTCAAGCTTTGAATTTCTTCATACATTATTTTTTCAATTGCTCTTCAACATGCAAATTAGTGGTGGAATTCGAATTTTTTCAATTTCTCTAATTTCCATAGAATTATAACAACTATCAAATTCGACATAAACAAAGACATTTAATAAATTTTAAACATATCTAGGGACTATAAAAGGACATAATGGGGAGTAAAATTCAATGTTTTTGGTGTTTATCACCTATTTTGTGCTGCATTAAACCAAATATAGTCAACTATGACATGTAGTCTATTCTTCAGAAATAATATAACACCCATTTTGGATTATGAAATATTATAGTCAACTACAATATGAGCCTGATCAATTTGAATAATATAGTCGACTATTGTACTGCCTGAATTCCATTCAAACTTTTCTCATTTCTTTGTTGATCTTCAACTGCGTCTAAATTCATTTGGGTCAGATTCCCTTTCTGATCATCCGACCATTCAAACATATTTTAACTGATGATGAGCAAAATGGTCATTCACAAATTACATTCAACATTTAATAAAACCCGGAAGCAATATTTAAATATTTCAAGAGACATTTCATCATCGTAGTATATTGAAAACTTCAAAAGTTTCAAATTCATTTTCATGAGTTCAAAGCAATAGAGAAATAATTTTCATATATGAATTTTCAACAAACACAAGTGTTCAATGGAGATTGAGTAGAATGCTTCAAAATTAAATTCAACTTAAATATAAAATTTTCAGCTAAGCTAATGAAAAAAGATTTCTAAGATGCATTTCGAAATCGTTATTGAATCAAACATGGTAATTATATCAAGATTAAAGACAGAGGGTTGCCTACTCATGAGGCAATCTTGTTTGGTGTGATCGCTGAGAAACTCTTATATGTTGGTTTTTGCTTGGATTGATTGTTTAGGTGTATTTTGTAAAATTTGCCTCTGTAGAACTTGAGGCATAACTTGTTGAAGCTTTCACAAACTTCTTTTTGCTTGGAGGCAAGCTAGGATTTTAACCAAAGTCCCTTGTTGTTTGTTTGAGTAAAACTCATGAATTTTTCTAAACCAAATTTTAAACCTTGAAGTTTTTGAAACATTTGAATCTAACTGTTTTGAAATTGTTTCAAGTTTTTCCTCCAATAATTATTTTCTTTCAATCAAAAAGGCATTTCTTTTTTCGAAATTTGAAATTTCTTCAAATTCAATATTCTTAACAAAGCCATTCATTTGTCTATTTTTAAAGTCTTTTTTTGTAAGTCAACTGTGGTAGCTTGAGTAAGTTTGAGCTATTTACAAAATGACTTGAGTTATAAACAATTACCTAGGTCTTCGATTTTATCCAGGTTGAGTTTTTTCTATTCTCATCATGTTAATGCATCAAGCTAGCTAGTTTCATAGCATCTTCTTGAATAAGACTGCATTAGTAGTGGTATTTGTTAGTAACATCATCTTCACTACTGTTGCATGACAATTTAGATTCAGCTTCTAATTCTCTATCTTCTTTTTTCTCTGTCTTTCACCACAAAGCCCTTGCAAAAAAAAATTGACTCTAAAAATGAATCATTTTTTGAGGTGAAAGAGTCAGAATCATAAGTTACATTCATTGCCTTGTTCTTCCTCGGCTGGTTAAGGCACACTGTTGATAATTCACTTCATGAACTTATCAAACTTCTTGAATTCCTGTTGGTGTCTCTGGAGATTTTCTCAAATCTTTTTGCTATGAATGCATTAGGATTTTCGATGTCATCTATCGTGGTTTCTTATTTTAGCATAGATTGTTCAACATTTAAAACAATGCCTTTTCTTTCTTATTCCAAGGTTTTCCAACGACTTCTCAAGTCAAAACTTTTCCCCGATGGAATCTTGAAAACGGACTTTTTTCTGAAAGATTTTGTTGTTCTCCTTGATCGCATATATCTTTGCATCATACTTTGGAGTGAGCGATCTCATAATCCATTCCGTGACTTGAGTATTTGGATACTTCTCGCCAAATCTTTGCATGGTGTTGAAGATCTTCTTCAAGGAACGATATTACCCCAACTGAAACACCTCATGTTTTTTAGTGTGGGGTTTTACTAACTAGGCTTTATAATACGAAAAAACATCATTGCTAGTAAGAGACATGTCCTCATCCTGATTAACTTCACATGATGTGTCCCAATATAAAAAATGAGATTAATATTGCATATTCAAATTGAGCCACATCTCCAACAGGCTAGACACGCACCACGATGTGATACACTCCATAAATACTAGGTATTAACCGTATTGACCATAATGCTCTATGAATTCAATTACTTAACCGCGGTGTTGATTAAGAGCTCCCAACTTTTGCCATCGTTTGTATTTAGTTGAAAGACATTGATATAAGGTATATCCTAACTCTGGTGTTCTTGTAATTGTTTTCTAAAAATGTACAAGACTAAGACCAAGCAACTTGTTACCTATGATAGCCCAATAACCACAATCAGACCCAAGGCCTAGACCTAAGCATAACTTGGAGCTTGAGGATTCAAACAATTATGTTTGGTAGAGGATACTGTGAAAATCGTACTTTATTATCTAGAAAAATATTTAGCTCAACTTTCCCATGAAATATTTCCATCTATGCCATCACGGGCTTCTCCCTGATCTAAGATTTGTATATATGTTGGTCAATTTTCAGTCAGGTTAAATAAATTAATCATGGAAACCTAACTGGATTAGCTATGTAAGTGTTATGATCATAATTTGGAGTGTTTGTACCATCTTTGGATGTTAATGTTGGGATGTCTTGAGCAGTAGTATATGAGTGTTGTACCACGAAAGTGTACCCAACATTGTGGAACAAAATAGTGAACATGATGATGATAGCAGATTGGTGTAAATCTCGAAATGGACTGTTTCATACTTATATGTGTGCTTGGATTTGGAGTAATGTGACAACATTGCAGTGTATAACACTTATACAGTATGTTGTGCAAATAGCTAAATGGGGGTGCCAAGGTCATTGCACTTCCAAATGTAGAGTCAACAAGGTAGCACGTTTGTAATGTTTTGGTGTGCGAATAATTGTTGATATAGTCGATTCCTGCTCTCATTCCTCGTTGCTTACCTAGACCTGCACCAGTAGCAAACGTGAGCCAAAGACCACCGTGTGGCAGTCGATGACACTCTAATGTTTAAGTTAGATAAGGCTTAGGATAGGCTTGAAACTGTAAACTGGGATTACGTAGTGTACCTCAAGTTCATTGACCTTATCTCCCTTTTATAGTGTAGGAATCCTTATTCGGCTAGGCCTGGTGGCGTAGATTAGGGAAAGAGATCTTGATGTGGAGATCCTTTTCTAATTGTGAGTTGTTCATGTGCGATAGTTTCCCTACACGACTCATGCTCCTAGATCTGCGGGAGAAGTTTCCCTTTCTGAGTGTTGTCCATGCAAGGAAGTTTCATTGCCCGACTTATACTCTAACATATGTTTCCTAGTCGGATCCAATTTGTTGTTGTCCTACCTGTCCTGGGTAGATCTCTAAGATACTTGCCTTAGAGGTCTTATGAGTATTGGGCTTGTCCACATGACATGTGGGTTTAATGGCTTATTGCAACTCGGACCCGACTGTCTGGATCCTGCCAATAATAGGCTTAGTGTTATTTGGGCCTCGCTGGATTGAGTATGCAATCAGGCCTGCTTTGTTCTGTTGACGAGATTATCATGACACGTGTACGATGCTGATCAGAGGATTGTTTGATGTATCATTAGCTACTCCCCCCGAGTTAGTGGGTCGTTTTATTGGTCCACTAAGTCATTCATGAAGCAACTGTGTTGTCGTGATGATTGAGTCTGAGTGGTTTCCTCGAGCGACGAATTGCGTTAATAGAGCGTGCACCAGCTTGAAAGCAGGAAATACGGGAGTTCAATTTTCTATATAAATATTCTGTCAGTGGAGCATAGCTCTTTTACTCTTTTGATTTCATAGATTATGTTTTGTTGTATTGTCTATTGTGTTTTTTACTTTGCTTAACCTTCGAATTCGAAAGCTTGTACTTTCTCTCATGGTGGGTCGAGATCAGCTTTCTAATGAACTGTTATCTAAGGGCCATAAGTTTTTTTTAGGAAAGGTTGCTCTCTGAATAGGATCTGGAAGTCCTCCGTAAGACATATGAGATTCCTAATGATCTGGTGTTTTGCACTTTGGGCGCCAATCTGATGCCATTGTACCCTCTTGAGGGGTTTATCTGCCTTTACTGAGGTATGCTTCAATCGGGTGTCCGCTTACCTCGGCATTGCACCCGTTCAACTTGTGTCGAACGAGTTTAGGACTTTAATTGTCGTTCTGATTAGGGCTAAAGACGCTAGTGTCCGAGTGTCTTTGAGGGCGATGAATTTGCACACTTCTCCTCGGCTAAACGAGCATGTTATGTGTGTGCTGACGTAGCCAGACTTCTTTGGCAAACTGCCTGATGATTTTAAATCATGGCAAAAGTTTGTTTTATGGCTCCTGCAAACTCCATGTACTTTGAGTTTGCTGGTCATCCGATCGAGCGTGAATTTAGACCACTTAGTAGGTTGACTCCTTCTCCAGTCTTTTTTGTATTAACTGTATATTAGATTGGCTTGTTGTGGTTTTTGCAGGGAGATTCCCAACTTCACCACTTTCTGCTAAAGATAAAGTTACTTTGGTTGCGTTCCGCGACATGCCTCGTCTAGAGATAGAGGATGTCGTTAAGCATTCTAATGTTGAGCGCAATGGTCTATGGGCTCATTGGCACGTGGCTCCCACTCTGTTTCAGGTGAAGAAGCCAAAGCCTGAAGGTGAGTCTGTTTCGCGGAAGATGAAGTTTCCCAAGATCAAGGTTCCAAGCCCTTCGAAAAGGGCAGAAATAAATGAGGCGCTTCCTTTTCTTGTGCATCTGCAGAGGTCTCGTGCTTTGTCTAGGTCTGTCCGCAGGCGTCTAATCTCGTCCGAGGGACGTGATGCTATCGGGCAAGAGCCTGGTGAAACGGTTGTTTCTAAGGGCGTGATGCTTAGGCCATGGCCCCTATCTCCCTTCCCGACTTGGAGAGGGAGTATTTGCAAATAGTTGGAATGGAGGATGTGACCAAACTGAGCACCAAGCATGCAGAGTTTTTGAATAACATACTGCTATAGGCGGGCATGGAAGCTTCAGATAGTCGTCATTTTTCAATAAAGGACTTTGAGATCCGCCTTTATCTGGATCGTGAACCTGTCAAAGAGTCGTCTGATAAACAGCTTCATGGTGAAGGGTGCCCTTCTTGTCGCATGTATTGTGCTCCATCTAGTTCATGTCCCCATGTTCAACTGACGATGGGTTGTCCAAGGAATAATTCACTTCCCTCTTCTCCGTCAACTGATTTTGGATCGGCGTGTGAAAAAGAGTCGGTTGTTGTGAGCAAAGGGAAAGTTGTTGATGAGGGCCCTGATGTAGTAAAAATGGCTAAGGGCGGTGTTGGGGTGATTCCAATTCTGAATGATCTTCATCCGGATGCGTGGATCAGTCTGTTTGCTCCAGATGTAATAAGGATGAGCAACCGAGCTTGGCATCAGGAGGTTGACATCTCTTACGCTATGAGGAAGCATATCAGCATGTGAAATGATTGGTTGGCAAACTGCACTCCGAAGCCAGTGGGAGAAACGCTAGGAGTGCGTTTAGATGAAGGGCAGAAACATCTTGTGCTGGGGATGTCATATCTGAATCAAGTGGCTGCAGTTGGAATTGAAGTCGAGGTTGCTCGTGAGATAGTGTATACCATGGAGTGAGTCTTTGCAAACTTGTAGAAGTCATACTCTGACGCTCTTCACGAGACTGAGTCATTGAGGAAGCAACTCAAAGTTTTATCAGAAACTGGAGTGGAGTCTAGGTCTATTAGGTCGGAGGCTCATAAGGCTCTCTTAGAGGCGTTTGAGTCCGACTTGGCGGGGACAGTGTTCACGAGGGATTGGTTCAAGAAAGAATTGAACCTTGTTCGTCGTGACTTGCAGCTTGCCCGTGAGACTATGACTGGAGTGCAGGATGAACTGCAGGCTTTGCATGTTGAGGGGGTCAAGAAAGAACCCAATTGGACTGTCTGATGTCAGCAGTTGGCGGTCGATGTTGAGTTCAATGCCAAGAGTGCGCGGACCACTGGAGAGCCACTACACCAAAAATACCCATTAGCAACGGTTTTGAACCGTGGGGGTAACCCATTGTCACGGCTTAGAGCCGTGGGCTGTAGAGGCGTCGCTAAATCCCCAGTAACGGCTAAAAACCGTGGCAAAAATATTAGCAACGGTTTTATACTCGAGGACAGTTGATGATTTAGCCACGGTTCTAAACCGTTGCAAAAATTTTAGCCACGGTTTTAAGCCGTGGCCAGGAATAGCCACGGCTTAAAACCGTTGCAAGTTATGGCCACGGTTCTAAGCCGTGGCAATATTTTTAGCCACGGTTTTAAGCCGTGGCCAGTACTAGCCACGGTTATAAGCCGTGGCCAGTACTAGCCACGGTTATAAGCCGTGGCAAGGTATGGCCACGGTTATAAGCCGTGGCAAGGTATGGCCACGGTTCTTAGCCGTTGCAATAGTTAGCCACGGTTTTAAGCCGTGGCAAAAAAAAAAAAATTTTATTTTTTTTTATTTTTTTTGGTCACGGTGTTAAGCTAATGCAATTCTACTGACAGTGATGCAATACAGGCAATGAAGATAAATTACAGACTGAAGAACTTGTAATTGTAATTCTGGATTGATGACAGTAAATGGAATGGATTGTATTCAATAAGAAAGCTAATTCGAGATGGCTAATTTCCTGTAGAGCAAATGCTCAAGTGTACAATTTTCTTACAAATCAAATGAATCCCTTTTTCTCTCTTATGCTCTCTTATTTATAGTACTACATTTATTGACAACTAATCTAACAGAAATCCTTCCTAAACAACATTACATGTAACAACATAGCACTCTGCAACATATAGCAACCTGCTCCCTTTAGTAACAACACTTGTGTTAGCAGCCTGCATTCCATTCAGCAACAACAGCATTAAAAGAAAGCTAAAAGACTGAGGGGACAAAAAAAAACAATTCCTAGAAGGAGATTCCCAAATACATTAGCTTACATTAGCTCAAGTTCTGAATAATCTTAGATAGACCTGAAATAGTGCCAAAGATGCAAGAAATAATCCAAACTATAATGATCAAAAGACATAGTGAGCCCTGCAAAAATATCAATTTTTGTTAGCAAACACTAACAGAGTCCAAATGTCAGTCAGAACTTGTCAGGTGTTTTCCTTGCATACCTGCAACCAAGTCACTCTGTCCCTGAGGATACTTAAGAAGAAAGCACATGCAAGAATCAAAGTCTGCAACCAAGAGAATGAAGAGGGAAAAAAAAATTTCCAGTTAGAGTTTATGTATGACTAGGATCGCAGTCTTAATTTTTTTTTTAGAACAGATTCTGGGTAGATTTTATGTATCACCTTTTTTCTAAGTTTTTCTTTTCAAGTTACTTCTCATTTCTCAGTCTTATCTCTGCCAGGAATATGAAAATGTGTACGAAATCCTACAGGAAAGATAAAGCAATACTGTCCCATAACTCCTTTACTGGAGAAAATTTCTACTTTCCAACCAATATTACAATTTAAACAACAAAAATTCCATTTGCAATCATCACAGATCAATGCAATTTATATGCTAAACATTTTAAATAGTTCTTAAATCTAGATATAATAGGACAATATCTCATTTGTCACTATCATCATACTAGTACCACAACACGATCCCAATTTAAATAAAAAATAAGTATCTATAACTAACCTTAAAAGATGAAATGCTGAGACCTGATATTGCTAAGAAATGGACAGCTTAATTTTGACCTGAACTTGCAGAACAAGAAGCTGAAGCATTATTTGGCTGGTTGTTACCATGATCCCTTGTAATCCTCTGATTATCCTTCTCCCTAACTGAATCCACTGCCACATTATTTGATGCAGAGGAACCTGTTGCTTCACTATTTTCTCTGGTTTCAAGACGCTCCATTAAGCGTGATACGCTAGCAATGCCAGCATTTACCTCTCTCTTAACTTCTGAACCAATATCAGCCATGGAAGTGCTCCGAGAAAATAGCCTCTCCTTCCATCCTCTGGTATTCTTTGTAATGGAGTCTTTGTACCTGTAGACAGAGAAAAGTGAATAAATAAATAAATCAGCCAAAGACAGAATCAAACATGAAGCCTGTATCATCATCATGGCCATATCCCTACCCCAAACAAAAGGAAGAAATAATTAAACATATCTTCTTAAAGTTTTCTGACTAATGAAAGGGATCTTTCTATGAGCTATCAAATACCTCATTGAAAAAGAATCCAAACACGACTTCAGAGATTCCGAGAAAGACTGTAATTTTGATGGGCCTGCACCATCTTGATTTACGTGGGAGGATTGACTAGCAGAGTTCCTGTAAAATGTATTGATCAACATAAAAATATTGAGTTTTGTGAAAGAAAGAAAAAATAACCCACAATAACAAGACAATATCTCTATCTACATCAATCTATATATAAAGTAATAGTAAGTACCGATTATTAAAAGAAAGGTGGTGAGCACTAGATCTAGATGCAGAATTAGGGATCTGATTGCTCTGGGAAGGAAGCAACTGTTGGATCCCTTGTGAGGATTCTTCTCCCATAGATGTAATGGGGACAGATGAGCTAGGGGCAGTAGTTTCTGGAACAGTTTCATCATCCAATGAAAGGGGAAGTCTAGCTTACTGACAAACTTATTTTAAAGAGAGAAAATTCCTTAAGGGGGTTGGTACTGATATAACCAAGAAAAGAGTTTCATGAGTCCTTTGCCAGTGTTCAGAAGCAGAGTTGACAGTACTGACACTGCAACAAACCACATTATCATCCAAGAGTGAACCTAAAGATATAGCTTGAATTGAACAACTATCAAAGCATAAGAAATGCATGCTAGCAATCTTCATCATGATACTTTTATTGTATCTAAGAGGAAAGAAAACATAGAGAGTATTAAGAACCAAGTCAGAAAAGTTTCCAGATGACTTGCAGGTTTCACTATCTAGCAAAACAGGGAGTGCATGCTACACATGTTCCTATTTAGAAAACATCCTACTGAAAATAACAGGATATAACAATCTTCATCATGATACTTTTATTGTATTCATTGAACAACTTAATATAAACAAAGCGGTAGTAGTATAGAGTAAAACCTGTATACATAATTTTATACAGGTTTTGTTGAAGAAGCTTCATGTAAGGAAAATAGATTTGAGCATGTGAAGTCATGAAATTTGATTGAATGGAATGAGTTGAGTGAATTGTAATTTGAAGTATATATTAGTTACCTATTAGTCATGTACAGGCACGTATGCCTACAATCAAAGCAAAAACAAAACAATATCATTGAACCCAAATAAAAACAAACACTAAAAAACCAACAAAACAACAATGGTAATCATTAATTCACACCTCAAGCTTCTCAACAAGTTCTTTTGCATTTGGTGCAGAGGCAATTATTTGGCGCTGTGAAGGCTTGATAAACCCATCAGCCACTGCTTTGTCTATGAAGGTCAGTAGATAGTTGTAATATCCATCCACATTCAACAAACCCACCTGCACAGATTTCCTCACTTTGTCAAGCAAATGAAGGTAACAAAAACCAAGACTCCATGGTTGGTTTTTTGATTTGGTTTTGGTTGCTTACAGGTTTGTCATGGATGCCAAGTTGATCCCAAGTGATGACCTCCAAGAGCTCCTCCAATGTGCCATACCCACCTGCAGCAGGAAAATGAAAAATCTCATAATCTCTAGCAAACAATAATAATGTCACTGAAAAACAGCTGGACAGATAAAAAAATCCATTCTTGCTGCAGTGGATTGAAAATCAATTCAACCAATCAATCTTCTCTCCACATAATATAATCTAATTTACACAGCACCACCATCACATCCTATACCCAATCTCCCAAACTACTAAAACACAAAACCCAAGCAACCAAAAAAAAAATCGAACTTTTCTTTCAACATTACAGCCGCATTACAAAATCATCAAACATTCAACACCCAGTAACCAAAGTTCTAACCTAAACATAACCCTAACCCTAGAAATTCAATTCACCAACAAAATTTGCAAATGCAACACCAACTGAGACCGATCACCAATAACAATCAACAACCAAAAACACAATTTTGCATCGAAACAAAATTGAACAAAACCCCACAATTTATCAAACAATTGCATGCGTTATAACCGATTGATATCACCGAAATTTCACAAATAAAATAATCAAAATTCACAGAATTGAAGGGGGGATCATCGATTACCTTCCATGGTGAAGAGATTTGGTGGTTCTCTTTGTCTTCGATGTTGAGGATTCAGAAGCAGATATGTTGATTAAGAGTTTCACCTTAATTTTAGTATATAATATAATCAAAAATTAAATTAAAAACTCAATTTAGATTCAGAAAATCCTGTGATTCAGAAAATCCCTAAACTTACATAATCCTTTGAGATCAATTTAGTTTGGCTTGATCGATTTTAATTTGTGGGAAAATCGATAAATGAAAAGTTGAAGAATACAAACAGGGAATACAAATGGATCAATAAACCTTATTATCACACTTATCCTTTGAATATCAAATATAAAGCTAAAACAAAAAGATGGAATGTGAGGGACTTACAGCTCTTGCAGCCGCTTAAGCTTAGATATTGAAAATGGAATATCCCCGTAAAGGGAATTTTCAAACAAGTCCCTGAATGAAGGGCAAAAACATAAGAAACGTACCCACACTTGCAAAACAATAAATAGCTTTACAAATAGTTGCATATGAGTTACAAAAAACAAAGGAAATAGAAATTACAGAGTTTCTAGAGTAACACAGTCGCCTATTTCATCTGGGATCTGCCTTGTTAAGTGATTCCCTTTCAAGTCACTGCACATCCATAAAATCAAAGCTCACCATGAACACTCACATTGAAGAAAGTTTTACCAACTGATAACAATGAAGACTGTTTATAGCACAACTTAGTCATATAAATTGTTCAGTATAGTCTGGATCTCTCTGTTTTATATGACTACAGTATAGTATGAATATTGCTTAATTCTCTCTCTTGCATCCCTTAATTCTCTATCTCTTTCAAGTTATGGAAGTTCCTTTCAGAAACATGAGGATGTAGAACAGGAAGTGGAAGACACTAGCTTCTAATGAGAAGCATGTGTTTCTTTTTGTTTGACCCTCACTTTGTATTGGGTAAGGGATTTGTTCAATCTAATGGCTACAACCAAAATATGATATTCTAATGCCTATATGCAAGATATGATATTATCTTTAATTAACAACTTTTTTACAGTAACAAATAATCATTATAAAGAATAAACTAACGAATAGCTTATTTGTACAATATTCAGAATGCATCTGTATAGATTAGACAATAATGCAACATAGAAATCATTATCAGATTGCATAACTTCACACTTATCGTCACGTTTAAATTAACCAATGTACTACTGACTACTGTCCTTTTCATTGATTTAGGCACCTTCATACAAAAAAATTTCAACTTAAATAAACTCACAATATCCAAGGCCATGTGCACACGCCGTCTCCAATCTAGTTTTGTTGTGTTTCGCTGAAGCAATCGAAATAAACTTCCCCTGCATGAATAATTGGTAAGTGGAAGCAACACAATATAAACAGGATTACATCAATCAAAACTGAGATGCTAACATGCCAGATAGTTTCAGAATGTTGCAGAACAAAAAGAACATATGTCACAGGATGTAACCAATATCAATGTTTTCAGAAGTGGAGAAGTACCGTGGTAGAAATTCCGTGACAATGCAAAGACGTTGAGGTGAAGTCACGACCCCCATAAAAAGTATTATGTTTGGGTGCCGAAGTCTCTTCATAAGTGATACCTGCAAACAAAAGAAAAACACCACAACCAATCATGAAAAGGAAAAGGACCAAAGTGCATACCCTAAAAAAATGAGTATAAATAAGGATAGAAATATCTGCAATGGTGCAATATTATTATCACGTCCCTAAGATTCTTAAGGGGAAATTGTGAAACAAGAAACAAATGTTCAAAATTTATGCTTCCCTAGGGATTTCCAAAAGAGAGACTCCCCAAACACTAAAGAAATGCATATCTATTCACATCCCATCCCAACTTTTTTGCTCTATTGATATACAAATGTCCACATCTGATTTTTTCTCATGCCTTCAGCTGACCAACAAGTCTCCAACGTATTCAAATCAAGTGAATCTAAAATTTTAAGAATTCTCTCCTTTTTAAGAAAAAATTGCACTGACAATCGCTTCAGATATGTTAGAAAGTGAAATCAAAAGACAGCTGAACTGAACGTTTAAAATAGCAGCCCTATACTGGATTCAAGAAACTTACCTCTTGTCTGAAGTTAAGTATAACATCCTCTTAATAATCTTGCTTGGAGAATACCTTCACTGCAACATCCTGCAAATTAACAAGACATCATTCACCAATCAGGATATCATAGCATGGATCCAAAGTTAGAATTTACCAAGAAGAATTTACCTCCAATTTCAAGTCTTTTAACAGCAGCAAGGAAGTAGTTGTCAAAACAAGCCTGGTAAACACTCCCAAGCCCACCCTCTCCAATGATATTAGTATCTCAAAAATTGTTTGTTGCAGCTTCCAACAATGGGTACTCAATCATAGCAACAGGTCCCTTCTTATTAATCACCCTCATGGCATTGAACTTACCCAAAATTGGCCGGAATGTGATACCTCTACTAATATCTTTGGATCAAATTCAAAAAACCAAAAAGCTACATAAGAACCATAATTGCTACAGTCTCACTAAACCATAGAAATCAATGAAATTTGGATTTGGATTTTACAGTAACCAAGGTACCTGAGTTTTGTACATTCTTATGATCAGATTCAGTGTCATTCGAGTTCCTCAATCGAACCCCCATTAAATCAAACCTTTTGCAGGGAAAACAAAGAGTAAAGTTAAGATTTTTAGTGAATCAAACATATTGCAAAGTACCCAAAAAAATCAGTGGAGTTGAAGAAGCAAACTTTAACAAAGTAAAAAACATAAATCATAAATATAGGGATAAATCAAAAAAAAATCCCAAACAATAAATGAAGGAGTGGGTTGATGGATTGACTTTAAAATATGGCATAATTGTCTAATGCATGCATTTGCTTAAAGCCTTAAACTGATGAATGATTCTAATTGTTAAGTGGAAACAAACCATGTGCGCGCAGTTGCTGCCTAGAATACTTACATGCAAAAACTTCTCCATTGTCCTATCCACTGGTAAAAGGGCAAGGTATTCAATTGCACATACAAAAACTTCCCAATACTCCCTTCTTCCTAAGGTTTCACATTGGTTCAACATGAGGCATATAAAAAAGGAGATGTCAAACACAGTTTAAAGCATAGAAACGTAAGCTCAACATAAGGCAAAAGAAAAGTGAGATGTCAAACACATTTTAAAGCATAAAAACAATTGCAATTATGGTACAGTAGAAACTCAAATAAATAAATCTAGTACCCAAACATGGCGCGCAAAAGTGCTAGAGTACAAGTGCACTAGCAGATTGATGCTTGGTAGTCATTGTTATCTAAATATATCAAGGATATAAGCACTAAACAAGAAGGTTATGACACTAAAAAGTGAATACCTAACATAAGTGGTAGAGAAATATTGAAAGAATGTCAGGTGTTGAAGCACACTTTGGATGATGATTCACATGGAAAGTTTTGTATGTGCAGAGAAAACCTGACCTGAAATACAAAACACAGATCATTCCTTATCAATTTTAACATCTAAATAACTTATAGACAATAGTGAAGTTTCTTCACTGATGACAAAACCCAAACAATAACAATCCGATTTTTATCAAGCAAAAAACGCAATTTAAACTTTCTCCCTAATCGTTTGAGATTCAAAGTAAAACCTTCAATGGGGGTGTAGATCTGATGAAATCCTCCATAGTCTTGGGATGCCGACAATCTTCAACAGGAAAAACAAATAAGTTCATCTAACATTTAACATAAAAATCAAAAATTTATTCAATGGGTTGTTGGGAAATCATATCAGGCTTGCAAAACCAGGCTTCATCATCAACAATCTTCTTCGGGAGCGGAGAAATTGATCCCTTCGGAGAAATCTTCTTCTTCTCCTCTTCAGAAATCGAGCTGGAGAAAAGAAGAAAGTGAGTTCTAGGGTTTGCTTTGCTGAAAGAAAAAAAAAATAAGAAGAAGAGGTCAACAAAGAGATCTAAAGAATAAGGAGATCTAAAGAAGAAGAAGGAGATCTTACCTTCTCAAACTTTCTTCTTTTTTTTTTCTTCTTCTTCTTCTTCTATCGTCCTCTCCTTCTTTCGTCCTTCTTCTTCTCTGCTTCGAGAATCAGTTATTGTGAAGAGGAGGTGTGGAGAGAGTCTGTTTTTCCCCAATTTTTTTCGCCAAAGCGCAAAACTGCTCCCTCCAAAGCGCGAAACTATTTTGGCCAAAGCGCGAAAGTGAAATTTTTTTTAGCTACGGTTTTAAACCGTTGGCAGTTTTAGCCACGGTTATAAACCGTTGGCAGTTATAGCCACGGTTTAAAACCGTGGCAACCCTTTTGGTGTAGTGTTTTTTGGCCACGGTTTTATTTTTTAGCCACGGTTTTAAACCGTTGGCCGTTATAGCCAAGGTTTTTAGCCGTGGCAAATAAACCAACGGCTTAGAGCCGTGGCCACCTCCCCGTAGCTAAACAAGCCTTTTGGTGTAGTGAGCATTTCCTTCTGGCGCAGAGTAGGCTGAATATTGTCAATGATAAGTTGGGCACTGAGCAGTCCAAAAATGAAATGTTGTTGGGCGAGCTAGAGCAGTTGAAGCAAGAGCTCACTGAATCAAAAGAGCGCGGATAGAAGCTTTTCAAGGCCCGAATCACGTTTGAATTCAACAGAGTCATGCATGGAAGGTTGGAGCCATTGCATCTGATGAAGGAGGAGCATCCCAATTGGGATCTCTCCTATTATAAAGAGATTGCATATGCAGAGTTTGAAACGACCTCCGATTCGTTTGAAGAAGAAGGCGGCCCTAATGAGGGGGGTCGAGAGGCAGCACCTACATATGATCGGTTCGGTTTAAGTTCAGTTTGGTTCGGTTTTAAAATTCAAAATCGGAGTGGTCGGTTTGGTTTTCGATTTCTTGGTGATTTTAACCGACAAAGCCGAATCGAACCAAATACATATAATAAATAATATATATTTTATATAAAATAATATAATATGTTTAAAATAGTCGGTCAGTTTGGTTTTATTTCTATTTTAGTTCGGTTAGGTTCGGTTACAGTTTGCATAATTAGAATCGGTTTGATTTTCAATCCTATATTTCACAGAAGAAGTATAGATTGTTCCTCAGGGGAAGTCCGTCTTCCATTTTCTGCGGCTTCCGTGTTCCCGTTCGCCACTGCTGTTGGGTGATAATACCAGTAGCTAGTTTGTGGCTTTTGTTCACTCCGGGTTTCACGTGTGACGCTCCAACCAGAAGGCAGGTTGGTGTAGCGGAGTTCTGATGAATGCGACCTTTCAATTGACGTTAGCGGCATTTCAGACACTTCCTTCTTGAGGATCATCCTCCTTTTGCCTCATTCTGCTCCATTTTTCGTCCCTTTCCGGAAGGTAGTCCGGTGGGTTGAAAACGCTTGTGTTTCGTTTCGAGGCTCATGTTGCCACATTTGAATCATCAAAGCAAAGTGATTTGACAGAGTAATAAATTGAGTGCGTTCTTTCGCCTTCTATTGCGAATGTTTTACTTTAACCACCTTTTCTTCTGGAGGCGGATTAGCAAATCAGAGTCTTTACCCTTGTTTCAGTGGATAAATGCTTGCATTAGACTTAGAAATTTATAATGTATAAACTGATGTATTAGTTGGTCGCAAAACTTTGTAATAACTCTCATTGCAATCAATAAAATCTATTTTATTTCTGGAATGTGTCTTGTACGAACAACTCTTCTAAACTAAAATGAAAAACAGAAAACAAGAAACGAAACCAAAACAACAAATAATTTAACTCCAAGCGGAGACTGAGCTAATCCGGCCCTGAAGGAGGAGCAAATGGTTCTGGCTCGGATTGCGTGGTCCCTCTAGCGAAGTTTTTTTTAAAGCTAACGAAGTTTCTAAATAGTGAACATTGTGCTAGCGGGCAATCCCTTGCTGATTAATTAACAGCTCTTGGAGTTGGTGCCCATTTTTTGAAGTACATTACTTAGCAATTTATTAGTCTGAATTGCGTTGCTAGCTTTGTCTCATGGATCCCCGCATAGTTGCACTTTGGTTATATGGGTTTCTCCGCCTTTTATGAAGTGATTCTCCTCTTTTGTCTAGGCCTGATGCCTGATATGTTGGTTCTGTGAGCTCGAGCTGTAACTGGCAACAATTCAGCTGATTCAGGGCTGCATAATAGCAGTTTCTTGCTACTGGCTTATCACCTCGGATAGTCCCTTGGGCATGGCCGGCTGTATATTTTATGTATTGGTAGAGGGTGGATACCACTGCTTCCATATAATGAAGCCACAACCTCCCCAAAATAATGTTGTAGGTGGATGGGGCATCAACTACCATGAACTTTTGGACAAGGTGTTTACGTAATTGTGGTTTTCCTGCCACCACCATTAGATTGATCTTCTCGACGGGGAAACACTTCTCTCCGATGAATTCGACCATAGGATGGGTGGCGAGTGTTAAGTTTTTCTTCTGTAGCTGCATGTTGCGAAATGCACTGAGGAACATGACATTTAATGAGCTTCCAATGTCCACCGAGGCTCTCTTTACCTTCCACTTAGCGATAAGGACAGAGATAACCAGGGCGTCATTGTGAGGAAAATGTACCCTCTGGGGATCCCTCCCCGTAAACATCAGTAATGCGATCGGGCTGTGAACTCATGCATGTTGCACTTGTCGGTCCTCTTATTGAAATGGTGTTCGTATCTCGGTTGGTGTCCTCTTGCGGACCCGTTTGATTGCTCTCCTTCGGGATCGACCCCGTTGAGGACGTAAATGACGCCAGGAGCTTTCTTTTCAATCTCCTTGACAACGTTCGGCCTTTCCTTTGCTCGGCTCTGCCTCTTGTTCGAGCCTAGGAACTCTTTTAGCTTGCCTTTTCTGATCCAATACTCGACTTCTCCTCTGAGGTTTCTGCAATCCTCAGTACCATGTCTGCCTTCCTTGTGGTAGGCACAATATGTGTTGTTGTTGCACCGAGCATGATTTCCTCGCTGCTTAGGCGGCCACTTCAGCTCTTCTCAATCCTTGATGGAATCTAGAATGTCAGAGAAACTGGTAATGAGAGGGGTGACAGACCTAGACCCGACGTAATTCGAGGCCTTATCCTGCCTGGGGGGGGGGGGGGGGGGGGGGCGAGTCGGTCTTGTTGTCTATGCGCTTCCTCTTGTTACTGTCATTGTCCTATTTCTTCTTTCCATCTTTCCTGCCCTTTGGAATAGAGGGTTTCTTCTCTGACTCCGTCTCTCTCTTGGCGGCCAACATTTCGACTAGAGTGATGTATTTCTGATAGGCTTATAAATGAAACATTTAACGCCCGTAATTCTATAATTGTTATGTCCTATTAATTAATAAAATACTCTCATTGTGTGTATTTTGTGTATAATGCAGGAATTCAAGTGTTAATCATCAAACATACACAAAATGACACAATAAGACTAAATTCAACAACAAAACCCATTGGATTATAAACATATGCATTATAAAAGACTTTCAAGCCCAAGGTCCATGAAGTCAAACCTACAAAGCATCATCATCTATGGATCTCGAGAAAATTAATTTGAAGATTTGGACAACCACATAGCAACTTCATCCTAGCCAAAAGAAATTTCTACATATTCCACCATCCATTATCCATATATTCCCTTATCTTTTTTATTTTATTTTATTCCACCATATTCTTTTATCTTTCCTTATTCCGCCATCCCATCATATTCCCTTATCTTTTCCCTATTTTATTCCATCTCCCATTCTACCATCTCACATTCTTCACCTATAAATACCCCATGCTTTGAGTATAAAGGGGAAAACTTTGAAGAAAAGAAAATTGAGAGTTAGAGATTTAGAGTCTTGAAGAGTTTTTACTTATAAGTTTTCTCATTTTCTTTATGTTTATCACCATGAGAAACCTAAGATTTACCATGAGTGACTAAACACCCTCTTAGGGTGTGAGTGAGCCCCATGGGAGAATGACCTCAATTAGGTATTCTCAAGGTATTTTCTTTCATGTAAATTAGACCAACTTTGTGATAGCATACTCTATGTACTTGAATGTCAATGTTTAATGAAATCAATGGAAATTTTGTTTTTCATAATAATGGATACATTTCTTGCTCTTGCTTTCATCTTTCTTAAAGTCATAGATTCAAGATGTCTTCATTAGTATGAGTCTAACAAACCCACCCCTTTAGTGCTTTAAGTATAACCGTAGTATAAGGTTATACATGATTTGTTAGATATTAGGTATTTCATTTAAGTATTGATTCCTTATATGCTTTTAGATCATGTTTATAATTTTAGAAATGATTATCCAATTGGTTTGATTACATAATCTTCATTTTATAATTTATCATCTTTAGGTGAGGTGAGAACTTATCTAAGGATGAGTTATGGTTTGAAGAATAAAATCTTAAGATAAGCCTAAGAGAACCATCAACCCATGGTGGTGATCTCTAAAGCCCTAAGTATCTCCATATTTGATTGTAATTTATTTACATAGTTTTTATTTAGCTTTTAGTTCAATCACTTCATCAAGTACTTATTTTCTAACTAGGTTAAGTTTTAAGATAGATTTAAAGATTAGTTTTACGATTTATAGCTCTCCTTGTGGGATTCGACCCGTATTTGTCGTTATCTAACTCAATAGATAACCGTGCGCTTGCGGTATGATTTGAAAATGATCAAGTTTTTAGTGTCGTTGCCGATGAGAGCAATGAAAAATTAGTTTTAAAGTCAATTTTGAATGTTTATCACTAGTTTAATTTAGGTTCATTTTTATAATTTAGGTGCATTTGTAGTATTTGTTAACACTTTGTACTCTGAACATCTTCATGTTTTCAATTTTTTTGAGTATCTAATGTTTGCTGTTTTTTTTTTAGTTTATCTTGTAAATATACATGACATTTGTTTTCATGGACATCTTTCCATTTGTTCATTGGATCAAAGGTTAGAAAGAATCGAATTTTTGAAGTTGGACTACCTGTGCTGGAATTTGATTGCTGAAAATGACTATTGTTTAGAGGCATGTTTCTACTGATTTATGATTCTGTTTTGATCGTTTTAAAATCCTATCATGTTCTACATAGTGTCTAGTTTCTAGATAATCTTTTGGATTTTAATTTGGAGAATTCTTTGAAACATACTTTGAATTCTCGTAGCGTCTATGCAATCTGGACAGTGTACAGTTTTTCTGCATTCACTTCGAATTTCAGTAACCTTCTAGCTGCCAAATGATTTTTAACAAATTGTTTTTGAAAACTTTGGTTTGTTAGCAATCCATGGAAATTTTAAAATCTAAATTTCATCAAGAATTGAACTCTGCACGATTTTTCAAAGTCGATCTATCAATTCTGGAAATTTTTAGCAATACACCGTTTTGCCAAACCTGAATGATTTTCAAAACTTTGGTTCTATACTTTGTATTTGAAGCCATTAACAATGGAGGACATTTGGATCATAATTAGAATTTTTTTGAGTGATTGTGAGGATTACAAATTAAGTTGTAATAACTAGAACATGGCCTAAGATACAACCGGAAGCAAAGTGATGTACCTCTCTCAACTCACTTCGAATCTCCTGCAAGAAGTGTTTCTGAAATGTTTTTGAGTGTTTAAACTTTCTGCAAGATATTGAATTGTGCTAAACTACATAAGAGCAGACCTGGCTAATTGCAACTGAGTAGGATTTGATCACCTACCTCATCACTCCAATACGTTCAAACTTAGCCAAATTTAATAAAATGAACTCAGACAACTAGAACCAATTAGAACGGTGTTCATAGGACCTCAGAAAAGGAATAGATTGTGATTGAACTCTTTCGAAGTAAGGCTGCTCTAGTGGCAATTGGTATGCGCCGGTAAAGACCAGTGTGACTACACCGCCATTTCTTACCTTTTCGTCTAGAGAGTGGTGCTTCGACAGAGTTTCTCATAAGTCTAATCTTATTTTGTTTGGGAACACAGAGGTTCTTGAAAGTATTTACGTTGTAGTTAAAAATCGCAAGAAATCCTTGGATCTTAAAGACGCCCTTCAAAGGCTTAGCCAGTTCTAGCACACTAAACAGGGTAAAACTTGCCTAGAACGCATCTCTGCCCAATGTGGCGATCTAGAAAATTTTGACATAATAAACTACCTCTTACTTGCTTACAAGACATATGAGAAAATCTAATTAGGGTGAGAATTGATTTTGGGATGCTCAAAATCATTTTCCACTTCAATTAGATTGGGTAATAAAAATCAATCGTTCATTGCTCTTAATTGAAGATAATCAACTTGTTGCTTGCTAGATGGACGGATAGGAATTGATTGAGCCTTGTTTGTGTGTCATGATTAGTAACTCCATTTAGGTGCATTCGCATATTGCATTTAATCTCGATCATATCATCTTAGGTTGCATTAGATTTTAGACATATAAAAATATTTTCAAAAAACAAAATAAAAAAATAAAAAAATCCAATCAAGATTGATTCAAGTTCAGTGTCCAGGAGTTTCTCTTGTGTTACGAGCCATACAATTATGGATTTTCATTGGGAAGATCACGACAATGTTGAGGTAAATTATTTTGCCTCAGTAAACTAAGATCAACCCTTAGAATTTGGTTTTGATTATACCAATCATTTTTCACAAAATGGATATGGAAACCAACCAACTTGGAACCAAACCCAACCCAATTGAGGTTTGAACCTTTTAGGTCCACACCATCCTTTGATCCCCAATATGTGCATAGCCATGAGCATTACCTTAGTTGTCCTACAATGCCTTTGATAGAGACCAATCGATACCATGTCATGCACAATATGCAATCCACACCATCTTCACTACTAGTCCTGCCATTTAATTATAGGTATAAAATAAAATTTTAAGGTTGTGGTAACCCTATTTGACATATTTTTTGAAGCAGTACACTGACTGACTCTATACCCATCTAATCTAATAAAAAAAAAAATCTAAAGAGCCAGGCCCCTAGCGCCAGGTGGCGCCCTAGCCGTGTGATTGTGTTCGATTTGAGGGTATTGGACATCTCTAGGATGATGGAGGGCATGGAGCCTGCCCTGGCGAAGGCTTGGCCTGCTGGCCTGGCTCTCTAGACAAGCTCTAAAAAAAATAAAACGAAATAGAGAGCACAAAAAGCATTTACAAAGAAGCAATAGAAAAAAGGAAGGAGGAGTAGGTGTGAGTTGTCCACCTATGGTAGCTCAGTTGGTCAGACATCCACTTTCCTCGTGAAAGAGCACGAGAGATGAGGTAGAAATGATCCATGTACAGGTAGGTAAGCAAGATGCTACAATATGATAATAATAATTTGTTATTTTAATAACTGCATAAATTAAATGATGTGTGGGGCGCTTGGGTGGGTGCGCAGATGAAAGTAAGTAACTATGAAGGGGAAGGACGGTTGAGCTATGGCAAAGAAGAGGACAACTAAGCAAGGAGGGTGAGATGGTAGATGATCTGATCTGATACATATTATTATATTCATTCGTTTTCCTTTTGCTGCAAGGGCTTCCCTTTCCATTTCAATGGAGGAGTGCTTTGCGGTGGATTCAGCAGAAGACATCTCCAAACTCGTTTTCACTGCAGCTTCTCTCATCCCCATTTCCTACTATCTCTTCTCGCTCTTGTCTATTCTCTTTATTTTTCTCTACAATTTTCTCGACTGCCATTTCCTCAATGATCTCCTTCACGCCTTCAGAGGGAATCCCGTCTCTCTCGTTTACCATCCTTGCTCACAGATCTACGATGGGGTTGTTTCAAAGTGCCGGATTCTTCATGCCAGGTACCACCCATAATACCCATTCATAGTTTATCTCAACTTTTACCAATCTCATTCCAATCCATATTGTTTTCTTACACCATTTTGCTTTGCCATTCCACAACTATCAATCGCATGAGAAACATAATGTATTTGCTCACTATCATTGATTCTCACCTCTCCATATTCTCATGTTATTATTGTGAAGAATAGGGATCGCCAATCACTTCCAATCTTTGCTTTTGTAGGTATTTGGTTACGCCCTGGCTCACAAGTCCTCATTTACAGACTCTTTTTCTCACCTTCAACGGGACACCTCCAGTTTTCAGCTATACGAGGTAATCCTATATATATTTTTCTTTTTTTTTTCTGTGTGATTGTGTGTGACTTCATGGATGTGTAAGTGTGGAAGGCGAAAACACAAAAAATGTATGTCCTTGTGACCCCCCACTTAGAGCTGGCTCACGGACAAGCCATCAAAACCTCACTTTGGGGTCTCCTCATTGCGCAACTACATTAAAGAATTTAATATATATAGGGGATGCTAGGAAAAGAATAAAAAACATTGTGAAAATATTTTGCAAAGTTCAAATAAAGCCAGCCTTGTATGTGATTAAAGACTTAAGACACATGAAAAACCAACCTATCTAGACTAACCAGGAACCCACTCCTAATCCTATCATGTCAGCCCCTTTCCTCCAACGCACATGAGCAATTGTGCCTGCACACACACATATATCATTGCAACTTCTTTCACTATATTGCATAAGCTCCTTGACTTTTACTCTCCAAGGTTGTCCTTAAATGGTAATCTATGGTTCTTAACAAGTGTAATTTTGTCTCAGGCAATTATTCCAAACTTCTGATGGTGGGACAATTGCTATGGATTGGTTGATGCCTTATGATGGTAAATTTTGAGCAAATACAAAGGGATTTGATACAATCATACAACAAAAGTTTTGGTTCTTCAAATTTGAGCGGAACAAGTTAAACATAGATAGTTAAATCGCTAATCAGACCTTAATTGGTTCGGAAGCGATATGAGATTAATCAAAATTATTCAGCCTATAAATTATAGACATTTTCTCTATCCTTCTAAGCTATGTGTTTACTTCAAGAATTTTTTAATTTTTTTTAAATAAATGTAAAAGTAGTAAACATGACATGCCAGAAAAAAAGTATTAACAAAATAAAAATCAATGTCAAATAAAGATGTGTCTCTCTATATTCTACTTATTATTTTCCTTTGGTCTTTTTTCTCTCGTCATAGATCTTATATATATATAGCCTTTTCACTTACTCTTGATATTGTCCTATTGATGAGGTTAGGGCTAAATTAAAAAAAAAAAATCATTCATTTATAACATATTGACGTGGACCGATTAATCTTTGAGTTTCGAAAGCAATTAATCAGTAAATTGGCAAAAAAATCGTCGGTTAATCGGCCAGAGGTTATTCAAACGATTAATTATAAGTTGTAGTGCTCTACTAGGGAGAAGAGATTAATCACTGATTTAATAACCTAGATTGAAGGTTTAATAACCTAGATTGAAGGTGATTACTTGACTCGAATCTCATTTTCGAAAACTAGATTATTATTATCATCGTCATTATTATTATTGTTATTATTATTTTAAAGTAAAAAGATATCCTAGTAATGTAGGTTTTGTACTTCCAAATTTTTTTTATGTGATTAGTTACAATTTCCATTCTTGCAATGTAATTGCTTTGATTTTATTTTCACTTTATTTAAATTTATTCTATTTAATGTTTTATCTATAAGTTTAAATTATTGCCTCCCCTATCTGATAAGAAACAACATGATTTGGTGTATCTCTTGCATTGCATTTCATCAATTAGCTTCTCCAATAGGCAAATCCTAATGATTGTAATATTCAATTATTCATAGTTGGTCTTGTTTCCATACTCTTCTTGGGGACACTTTGAATGTTTTCCAACTAACACATGCTGCATAACATAGACAAAAGTCGACAACATCGCCTATAATCTTCTTGGTCTTTTAAATATTAAAAGATATATGCTTCCTTAATATCTGTATATGTTTAATCCACAGTTTCTCAAGGTGCCCCTGTCATGATTGGTGGCATCCCCAAGGATGATGCAACTCCTATTGTTGTGGTGATCCCTGGCTTAACAAGTGATTCTTCATCTCCTGTAAGTTGTGCTCTTCATGTTATCCCCCTTACTAATAATGATATTGTGTAAAAAGTCAGTTAGAAGAGGCTCCATTCGCCAATGCTGATTTTTCTACACACTTAAAGTTACTCAGAAAGTGACTTCAATACCTACAATAAGTAGTGCATACAGCTGATAGTGCTCCTGATTATTGTATGCAGTACATGAATAAACAACTTTGCTTTGAATTAGCTTTCCACTGCTAATCTTTTATCTTTGTTCTGTTTGAATTATATGTGCATGAAAATCAATATTTTCTTAAAAACCCCTTGTTTGTAATTGTAGTAAGGTCTGTCAAATAAAATTTTACCTTGAAAGTTTTTTATCTTTTGGGAAAAAAAGTTGTTTTAGCAAAAGCTTACATATTTATCTATGTTTACAGTACATTAAACATCTCTGCTTCAAGATTGCAAGACGCGGGTGGAATGTTGTTGTTAGCAACCATCGAGGATTGGGTGGCATTTCACTAACTGTAAGATTCCTCCACCTCAATTTTTAACATGGTATATATACAATTTCAAATGTCTTGAAAACAACATCTAAATCATGTATGTATGTTATAATTAACACAAATGTCCCTAATCAATTATGTCTTATTTAGAAGCACTTTCTGCGTGAATCTATTTATACAAGGTGATAATCAATCCTTTTTTTGGTGCTGATTTAATGGACATTGATTGGTGATGATCCTTTTTTTGGTGACGTTGTCAATGGTAAGGATGCGCCCATGCGCCTGCGTCGAAATCAAGAAATTTGCACGAGGAGGCTCCGGCCTCATCCAGAAAATCCGTGAGAGTCGCCACTTGTAGATAATTGGCCTGCAATGGCTGGGAGAGCAACTCCTCGTATTGAAGCTTCCGACTGTGTCCTACCATTCCCAAAGGTCTTCTTGGGCTGTAATCCACTTAGTCTGCAACATATTTGCCAGTTCCATCACACATTTTATTTCTCAATCATTGACACACAAGCGAAGGCATAATCGTTCACTGATGATAAACCTTTTTTTTAACTGATGTATGAGTCGTTGCTTTGGAAAATTCTCTTAAACCTGCAAAACTCAAATTTAAAAGGATGTGTAATGGCAATCAAGGGGTATCGTACCCAAGGGAATACATAGTGGAAAATAATCAATATAGCAAAGAAAAAATCCTACTTAAGAGAAATTTAAAACAAATAGTGGAGATTGCAATGAAATAGACACTAAACTATTAACTACAATTTTGTTTGAATGAAAATGGAAGTATGGAAATATCAAGGATTAGGATCTAGTATCTATGAAAGACAACAACCCGCTCCTTTAGATCATTTTACTTTTTTTTTCTCAGCACTTGAGGATATAAACAATTCTTCCTCTAAGTGGATGATATTCAATAAAACTCACTAAACCTCTAAGTAAATCCACAATAACCTTGAACCACCAAACTCATGGAATTCCTCATAGTATTGAAGGAAATAACCCAAGATCTAACTCAAGGTTTTGTGAAAATTTAAGACTTAGATATTAATAAATCTTAATAATCTTTTTTTAACACCGTTCATATGTCAGACGTTTAGAGTATCACTTGAATCCCATGTGGAAAAGAAGTGATGTCATTCTCACTTTTAAATGAAAACGAATATTGAAGGAGATATTGGAAAATCAAGAACTAAAAGTAGAAGCAAATTAAAAAAAAAAAATGCGGAGTAGACTGTTTCCTCATGAAGGCGGATCCTTGATGGGAGGGATCTCAGCTTTCCATGACTAAACTAAATGATTAAAGTACGGAAAACTAAATGAATAGATCTTGAAAAGAACGAAAAACTAAGAAAATAGTTATTGCATTAACATAAATGAATTTACATGGAAATCAAATGGGGAGACTCTCCCTTCTTCTCTAAAAACAATCTAAATTCAAAGAAATTTTATGTGAATGAATGAGAAAAATTGTCTCTATTTATAGACTTTTGCCATGTAAGACAACCTTGATTCACATAGCTATGGATGGTTGAGATTGGTTAGGGTTTGTTGATGGGATATATGAAGAAATATTACAAAATTTGTTGTTAAATAAATGAAATAATTTGGTAATGAGTATTTGGATGGATTTTGGGGAAGATAATCATGGGAAATGATAGTGGGGATATGTAGGTATTAAAAGGGAATGGATGTGGAAGAGGATAAGTGAAAAATATAGTTTTGGGCTCCAAATGGGTGAGATCAAATAAAATTGGTGGAAAATCATTTGCGCTTATATTGGATGGCTTAAATGGATTTGGGGTAATTGATAACTTTGAATCATGGGTTTTAGACACTTGATGCTCCACATTTTCTCTTTTGATCTTCAAGTTCTACTAGGATTCATTAAAATTTGTGACTAGTCATATTCATGTTCTTCGCCTGTGGCTACTTTAAATCATACAAAAAGCTAACTTTATGCGTCATTTTCATCTTTGTGGCCAAATTGACTTGAATGACAAAATAATATAGAAGTCTGCTAAAAAAAACAAATTAAATGACTAACAAATATAAATTAGGGGTAATAAATCTTAATAGATATGTGTCTATCAGCTGAACGTTGCAAAAGAGTCTATCATCAGGTTCAATTATTGAATTGAATTTGCTTAGGTTGATCAGCTGCCCACACCACATCTCAGCAGAAATCAATTTTCTTTCCAAAGCCAACCATAAGTTTTATATGACACAAATATTTTGAATGTTTGATTTATGGTTCATCATCGAACTTGAAAGGCACAATCATAAGGAGACTTCACAGTCCCTTCCAGCCTGGCACAAAAAACGCTAAAGCCATTTACATAGAAGGGCTTAGTTGAATTTTCGGATACTCCTAATTCCAAGGCACCGAATTTGCTTTGGAAGGAAAACCTTTTTCCAGTTGATCAAATAGTATTTGCTGACCTACTCCATGGTGCCCCACATTGATTTTTACAATAAATTTTGTGACCAACACAAAGATGGTGGAAAGAGATGGCGAGTAAACGAGAATGCTTGCTAGTGTATTCTTGACTAGGGTGACCCTTCTCACCTTAGAAGGATCAGTTGGAAGGTCACTCTTCTAATTAGGAGATGAACACGGGGGAGGTTTCCCTAGCTGCATGGTGGAAACTTATACTAGGTGCATCAAAACTCACAATCATCTCAGATCCATCATCTCTCACCTACCGTCGTCAGTCATAATGGAGAAAACGATTAAGGGAGTAACTCCTCCTTTTGTCATATCGACATACTCATGCCTCGAGTCCAAGCTCACAGTAAAGGCTTCCACTAACCGCTTTAGAGATTTAAGATCTGGAGGTGATCCTTTCATTTGCATGGAGGCGACTAGTGAAAACTGAAAACCCTAGATCTGAGGGAAAATAACTAAATAAATAAAATTGGCGCATGTTAGCCAAATAGACAATAATAGGGCTCCCAGAGAATATCATTGTTAATATCCATCTGACCATTTTCTTACCCAAAGCATATCTCTGAAGTAAATATTCAATAAACTCCCGGTTCAGTAAGTAAAAAGTGCCTTTGAAAAGAATCTTCATTTTTTACAAAAAATAATGTTTAGAAAAAAAATACCATTGTTTTGCGTACACGCCTATGCACACACAAAATAAAGGGCAAGGGCATAGCCACAGACACTCGTAAGGGCTAGGCGTTCTCTAAAACAATGACTTGAAAGTTTTTAAACGACCAACGTGCTAAGATACTTATTAAGTTAAGAAGTAGGTTCCAGATATACCCAAATGCACCTAGGTGTTCTCTCTATATTTAACTCCCATTTTTGCTTACCGATTTAAAACTTCGTGGAATTCTTTGGCAGTCTGATCGGTTCTACAATGCTGGGTGGACAGAAGATCTGCGGAAAATTGTTGAGTATCTTCATCAAGAATATCCAAGGGCTCCTTTATTTTCTGTTGGTACAAGCATCGGTGCCAATGTTCTGGTATATAAATGTTATTTATCTTTTCTATATGTTACTTTTTTCAAGCCAACAGTAAATAAATTGATAAAAATCAAATTGTTCAAGTCACTACTTGAAATGCGAGGTCCTTTGTCGGTAGGATGTCATTGTGATGGTAACCTATTTTAAGGATGTCATTGTGATGGTAACCTATTTTAAGGAAAGGTATATTGACTATTATTGTTGGGTGCTAGCCAAGGCGAGGGATGCCTTCACCAAATCTCCTAAAATGCCCAGTATCATCTATCCTTCTCAATTTGTTGCATACTTCTGAAAAAAAATCAGTTTCTGATTCTATGCTCATAAAAAAGAAATACTTTATATGTGTGTACATGGAGTTGGTGAAGTGAATACATTTACAACTTTTCAAAATTAACTAGTTAGAAAACATTCGTCATCTGGAATCTTAGGTTTGTTAGTGATTGAGGCCATGGGCATCCTTGGTATTGGTGTTGGGGGCATCATAAATTTAAGGGTTTTTAGTTTGAATAGTTATCTGTACTGTGGGTCAACTAATTAGATCATATAATAAAAGATCCATCCTCACACAAATTGGGCCAATTAAAGATCCAACTTGTATGATTTGGGCCATGATAATTAAACAAGCCAATATCCAATTAAGTCGCATAGATACGACGCCAAGTTAGTTATTGCCATGTGCTTAAATAAGTGGTTAGTGTAACCAAGTAGTTTTGGGAATTTGAATGTGAATGGACGAATGTATGCATGTAGTTGCTGAAATTTGAATGTAAGGGTAGTTCTTGTAATCACCTTGGGTCTATAAATGGAACTCAAACTTTATTGTGCAAATTACATTCCTTTGCCCTTTCTCCATAATTGAGGCATTAAACTCATTGCCTGATCTTAGAAGCATAGTTTAACTTATATGTATCATATCGTATTGTATATCATAAGATATGTGGAGAAAAAGAAACAAATATAAAGTTTTATATCTATAAAATAAAGAATGTAATGAATTTCCTGGTCATAAGAATTCAAAATTTAAGGAGGGACATGCTTGTAAAATACCATTATATTGGTTTTAATAATCAATCACTCATTTTAACTTAAGCTCACATGTTGTTGTAATTAAAAATCCAGCCTTTTTTTAATAACTTTCGAGTTTTGTGCTACCATTTGGCAACCGGTAAAGTATATACCCCGATATACCGCGACCGGTATATACATATTATTTTATAACTATGCTTAGAAGTCAATTTTGTTTGGGGTTCCGCATACACGAATCTCTCTAGCACCCCTCCAGATGCAAATATGATAATCTCTTTGGAGTGATCATTTCACAACAACAAAAGTTCATTTATGAATTGGGAATTATCTAATTATCTTAGATGCCTAACTACTTTAACGATCTTTGGGTGTTTGTATTTCTCTTAATAAATCAAATTTAAGTTTTCATGAAGAAGGTAAAAAATGAGGGAAGAAGAAAAAAGAGAAAAATTGAGATATAGGAGTTTGGTGAGTTAGCATGATTTACTCAGTTATTTATGCATAAGACATTAAAAAAATTAAATGGCTACTCACCACTGATGTGTGTGTTTGTCTTGCTAGAGTTTGAGCAGCTTGCTAGAGTTGCTTTGTTTTCCAAGCTAGCAAGGATTCAATTCTTGAATACATTTGAAGGTCTTTAAATCTGTTGTGGAGGATCTTTAGTTTGTAGGAGACCAAGACCTTTATTGTGTGGGAGCTTCGAAGTCCAAGCTGAACTAAGTAATTGAAAGAAGACAATACTTTTGGGGTCTATTGTGACACTCTAACTCCCGAGGAGGTGGAGCGCATGGATGTACTAGAAATGAGCTTAGCTCGTGGAGGGGTGATGGTTGGGCTAGATGGAGTCCCACACGCTTAGGCGGCTGTCCAAGGATTTGATGGGCATGTGGTGGCGGGTTCATTAGTCCCAGATCATGTGGGAGGAGTGAGGAAGTAGTTTATAAGGGCTTGTCTTCTCCTCCATTCTACCATGGCCTTTTCAGACAAAACCCCACACCCAAAGTCCCAAGATGGAGCCAAGTCTTGGGTGGTTAAATTGGGGACAATATACAATTAGGGACTTTTGACATGGTCCGCACCCCTAGGATTGTTGAGTGTTTTCTTTGATGGTTTTGCTATGATATGAAGATCAGACGCTGTAACGGTCATTTGGCTCGGAAGGCTTATCCCTTTGAAAAGTTTAGAATGGCTCTGAAAGTTGAATGCTACTCACTAGCAAAAAAATGTTGATAAAAATCAACAACAATATGAACGTATGAAAAATGTTTGAAAATTTTGATGTAGACAAGTACTGATTTTTGTTCTAGAAGCATTGCCTATTGCTTATAGAAGATTTGTATCTTTGTTTCCTTGGGTCACACATTTTGTACTCAGATTGTGAGAAATTAAATACATTTAGAATTAGGTGAGAAATTTAGGTGTTCTGGTTTTTCTGTCATTTCTATTAATTCGGACCAAGATAGTTAAGGCATTGAAGCGAAGGCGAAGTGAAGCAAGCATTTCATGAAGGAAAAGCGGCTGTAATAAAATTTTCAAATAAAATTTTATAAAATGCAAATAAATGTGTTTTTTTTTACTTATATTAAGCTTTTAAATTGTAAATCAAATTATAATAGTATATCAATAATAATTAGGCATTGAATTTGCTATATGTTTTACATTATATTAATCCTTGATAAATTCAATCACCTAATTAAGTTAAGAATAAAAAATAATAAGTAAACATTTTTAATTATGTATGATATCTAAGTAACCAATAACTTGATAGAATTTTCCTTTATTATATAGAGAGAATGGAGATCTTCATTTAGATTTTGGAGTATTTGAAAATTTGAATCGATCTCTGCTATAAACGACTAACATATGTAATCCTAATAATAAATCTCATTACCAAAATTTCTTTTGTAATAAATAAATTTTCCCGTGGACTGGGAGAGTAGCCGCCTCTTCACTTTCAGCCAGTCGCTTCGACTGCTTTACGCCTTACCAAAACGAAACCTTAGCAAAAAGCGACATTTTTTTTCGCTTTTGGTTTCGCTTTGGCTAAAGCGAAGCGAGTTGTGACCGATTCGCTTCTCGCTTTAAGCAGTCGCTTTGACTACACTGATTCGGGCATCTTAAAGTAACAGTTCAAGCTCATAAGATCTATAAATTCCAACTGTTCTCGCTTTGTGTTTTACTCAGAGTATGCTTGGTTAGGCAGTTGCCCTCTGATACTTAAAAATCTGATGTTTTTTTGTTGTTAATTGGATGACCACTTTCAGGTGAAATATCTTGGAGAGGACGGAGATAATACTCACATATCTGGTGCTGCGGCTATTTGTTCTCCTTGGGACCTATTGGTTGGTGCTGTAATTTGTTTATCATTCCGTAAATGGTTGTCTGTTTTATCACTTCAACATAATTAAAATTTATTCAGAACACCATAAATAACTAAACATAGAACCTAAAGTGTAACTTAATATGTCTAAAAATTTGAAATAACTTGCATTCCAAGGTGCAAAAGCAACCAATCAAGTTCTTTATGATACAGGATGCAATAGTTGAGAAAATTATAGCAAAAAGAAGAGATGGAGAAGAATTAGAAGGTTTTCAGAAATAATATTCTTGAGTCTCTATTTCGATAAAGAAGTCACTGGAATTTGGAATTAATACAAAGAAAGAGAGTCTAGGGTTTCAACTTTGAATTGATCAAATCCAAGCTCAAGAACAATGAAAGTTATATGGTTTCAATAGTTTGAATCATGGTTTTGAAAAATTTGTGAAACTTACGCATCGAGGCTCATTTCATTTCTAAACCTATGAAAAACACGTCAAAATCTAAGCTAAAAGTTAAACTTTATAAATGCCTATGTTGTATGTTTTGAAACAAGTGTTTCACGTTTTGGATTTTGAGAAATTGTTTTATATATTTTTTTGGTGGTATACACATATTAAATCAATGTTTTAAAAAAACTTGTGAGACTTATGCATTGCAGTGAGCTTCGAGGCAAGGCTTAGTCGCAGTGCGTGTGCGTCAAAGGCTTACGTTGTACCTACGTTTCATCATCGATATGTGCAACTTTATTATATTATATTTTGACATTTTTTTTAATTAGTAAATAATGTGTTAAACTCTTAACTTATTATTTATATTAAATTAATAACATATACATGTAAGTTCGACTTAATTTAAATAGGCAAGAGGAATCCCCAGTTGCACCTTATATATGCCTTTTGATAAATATTTTGTGCTTTATTTATAAAATATGTATAGTTAAATATAATAATAATGTATTAAGTTGTTCATTTTTCTTTCTAGTCATTGTATGATTTTATAATGTATGTAATATTTGTACTTGTTCTGTCTCTCTCACTCACTTGTGAAGGGTTTTCTCTTACCCGTAAGTACATTAAAACGACTCACATCACACCTTCGCGTTTTAAAACCTTGGTTTGAATCCAATGATATAAAAGGTTGTAAACATGTTGAAAATCAGAGATGATGGATCAAAATTGTATGTTAAGGCAAAGATTTGTTGCAGAAGCCACTTTTATTTGTAATGAAGGGTCAACTTCACTTTTAAAAAAGGAGGAATGTGAAAAAGAGGTGAGGAGAGAGACCTTCTGGCTAATGTGACATTTTTTAAAGTCCAAAGGGGGCAGAATTAAAAGCAACAGAAAGAAAATGTGATGTAGGGGCAGGGAACAAAACAAATTACTAGAATTCTCAACAGCTCCACTAATGGGACTCTGGGAGACAATCTTGTGATGGCTTCTCCAAGACCCTTTTTTCTTCTTCCCTTTTTCTCTTCCAGCAAAGCCTACAGGAAAAATCTGTCCAGATGTCTAATCAAGGTGTGGAATGCATGTAAATGCATAAATTTTAGGATTACTTGCAGAGGAGTTGACTTCCTAGAAAATATTTAAGAATGCCTCTTTTTCAATCATGAACTTGCATTTCAAATCTGGTTTGTATGTGCATCTGGTGTTGTTAGGGTTAGGGGTGATATCCTTAATCATGTCTTAAATTTGCTAATTTCATGTTCATAGGCTGAGAAAACTGAGAGATTGTAATCTCACATAATATGAGATTGAAAACTATTTATTAAGATAGTGTCATCAGAATAACCCATTTTGTGTGTTGCAGATTTGTGATAGGTTCATAAGCCGCAAATTTGTACAAAGGTTATATGACAAGGCTCTCACAATTGGCCTTCAAGGTTATGCACAATTGTATGTCCACATACTAACTTGTATTCTTCAATCCTTGTGGTTGTATTTTGAACTTTATGAAAGCTTTTGTATGATATTCTAACTAATCTAATGAAACTAACAAATTTAAAGATTGTCTCCATTAAAATGTTATTGTTTTCACGCAGACATCATTCTATTTATTCTCGGCTTGCTGATTGGGAAGGAATCATAAAGGTTAACTATCTCACCTGTTTTCTGGAATCAACGAAATTTTATTTTTATTATTTATTTATTTACAAAACAAGGAAAATTTAATTAATAAGGGTGGAGAGTAGCATAAAGGAATTTTAGATTACTTCACTATGTTATCCCAGTTGGGGCTGAATGTGTCAAATCTAATGCCCTGAAAGATGAGAAAATATTGTGCCATAATGCCACAATTGGCGCTCAGTTTCCATTTTGATTATTCAATTCAACAACCACTTCATTTAATATCTCTTGTTTTAGCTTGAGTTATAAGTTTCAAAGGATCACATATGGAGCTAATGTTCATAATAGCATAGTTGTCAAAATGTTTCTCGTGTCGAATCTCGGAAACCCAAATTTAAGCTACATATATCGTATAGTACCGTATATTATAAGATACATGAAAAAAATATATAAATATATAAAATATACTATATGTATATTTACATATAAACAACACAAATATGGCATATTTAAATTAAAAAAAGTCCAAAAAAAACACTTTGAATGAAAAGCTCACATCATAAATTTCTTTGGTTGAGACAAAGGACCACTCCCACCCACATCATCCTCATCTTTTTCAGCATCAACCACAACTTTAGTTTTGTTTTTTTGGCCAAATCATTAAGCACCTTTAGAAAGTTTGTATTAATCTCTTTGGGTACCTTATTACATGCGACAACATCTTTCTTTGTTTCAGCAAGATGATATTTCATTCTTGTTATGCCTCCACTCAACTTTTTTGAACAATGTTTACATTTAAAATTATTCGTACCATTGGAAACTATTTCGCAATGTTGTATTGTTACTTCATCGTCACCACTACTAGGCTATGTTATTAATGCGACGAAAAATTGCTGATTAATTGTAATTCGGGGTTTGACCGAACCGAAGTGGGTGAAATCGGTTGGGGTTTAGCAGACTTCGATAAATCGGCGAGTCACCGATTAATAGGCCCAATCGACTCGCCGATTTATCACTATAACTTTTACTGAAATAACTTATATCTGTGTATATGAATGATGAAATACAAATTATTTTTATTGATATAACTTATATCGGTTTATTTTTGAATGATTGAATGTTAGTTTTAGAGTTTACATATTGCTATTTACTGGTAGAGTGATGTTGCTAAGTGCTAACTTGCTATCACTTGTTGTTACTTGTGCTGTGTTGGTTGTTCCTAATCAAGTCTAGGTACCTGCAAAATTAAATTCAACTATAAATTAATAAAAATAAAATTATATATTAATATTTAAAGTAGATCGTTAAATCCAATTAATCTCGCTTAATTGTAATTCGGTCCTGGACTACGTTGCGACCGCTTTTCTGATTTAACTGCATAGCTATTAAGAGACATTTAAGTACACACAATCACACAAACACAAATAGTGGAGAAGAAACTATAAAAGGTTTGGAAAAAACAAAAAAGTAACACAAAGTTACCAACAATGGCCACTAATGGAAGTTCTACATGAAAGCTTCAAACCTTCGATCAAAGACATGCACTAGGTGCTCATCTGAAAAAGAAAACTACCAACGAAGAATGATCGCGATTCTGAGTTGTGAGGAAGGAGGGAGATATGAAGGGTTTTCGTTACATTAGAGTTTTTTTGAGTTTTTCTCTCAAAAGCTCAAGTGGTGTTTTGTAAAGCTAAAGGAGGGTAGATAATGGATAGTCAAAAGTGGAAAAAGTGAAAAAATGTTTCTTTTAATTTCAAAAAAATGGGTCCCAACCGGTACGGTACAAAATGCTCCAGTTTTCCATTATCATATGAGGTCGGAAAGTTTATTGGCAACAAGTCGGCACAAAGTGATTCATAATGTTCAAACATGAGCCGATCGTTCGTTAGGGACGGTACCGACTGGTAAAACTGGTACATACTAGTCGATACACTCTGGTACATGTAAAAAGGATAAATCTGGTACATGTAAAAAGGATAAATCTTATCGGTATGTACTTGTTGGCAACCGATGTGGTACACTGGTATTTAATAACCATGCATAATAGTTTTCTCAGCCCCTTGGATTTGCAGATGACATGGCATTATTGAATTAGTAGTTGACCCTAGAATCTTTTTGAACCAAAATCCATGAATCCCAAAGCCTTGACCTCCATGAACCCTCATATACCCAACCTTATCCTTACCTACATGGCCATTCAAATCCTTGCTTAGGGTCGTATTGCTAAAGGACAGGGTAGATTGAGAATTAAGTGGCGGATCTTATAGCGAGATGTGTGCCAGAAATTTAGAAAGAAGATTTTGGGTAGTGTAGATCTTTTTGAGCTTTTGGTGAACCGAATAAGAAGAGGGGTGAAGGAAGAGTTAGGAGAGGCCAAAGAAGGTAGATATGATAAAAGAGACGTGGTGGTGGAATGCTGATGTGCAACAAGCAATTACGGAAAATAAAAGATGTTTTAAGGAGTGACTAAGAGATATATGCTTAGAGTCTGGGCTCTATAAGCAAGCTAAGAGGTTGAGTAGTAAAGCAGTAGGGGAAGCTAAAAAGATAGCATATGATGATCTGTATAATGGGCTAGGTACAAAGGAATGGGTGAAAGTTATCTTCAAGATAGCTAAAGCAAGAGAACGGAAAACTAGGGATTTGAGTCATGTTAAGCATGAGGATGAAGAGTTTTAAATAGATGGAGGGATTACTTTTGGAACCTACTCAATGGGACACATGTAGGAGAGTTAAACTTAGAGGAGCATGCTTCACAGGAAGGGAAATATCGCATGTTCTATCGCAAAGTCAGTGCCAAAGAAGTAAAAGAAGCTTTGAAAAGAAAAAAGATAGGGAAGGCAGTTGGACTGGATGATATACCAATTGAAACATGGAAATATCAAGGAGAAGTTGGGATTCAATGGCTAAGTAGGCTCTTCAATAGGATTTTGGAAACTAGAAAAATGTCACATTTGTGGAGGCACAACATTGTGGTACCAATTTATAAGAACAAAGGGAATATTCAGAACTGCTCGAACTATAGAGGGATAAAGCATATGAGTCATACAATGAAACTTTGGGAGATGATCATAGAGCAAAGTCTTAGGAGTTTAACCACTGTTTCGGGGAATCAATTTGGATTTATGCCGGGTAGGTCTACTACGGAGGCCTTCTTCTTGCTTAGGCAAATTGTAGAAAGATATCGAGAGGAACGTAAGAGTTTGCATATGGTTTTTATTGATTTAGAGAAAGCCTACGATTGAGTCATCGGAAAGTAAATTTGGTGTGTGCTTGGAAGGAAGTGTATGAAGGGGCTGTAACAAGTGTTCGCTCAATAGGCGAGATATTTAGTAAATTCCCAGTATCAATAGGACTATATCAAGGGTTGGCCGTAAGTCCATACCTCTTTGCTTTGGTCATGGATGAGTTGACGAGACATCTTCAAGAAGATGTATCTTGGTGCACGTTGTTTATAGATGATATTGTCTTAATTGATGAGTCTATTGAAGGTTTAGGTCGGAAATTAGATAGGTGGCGAAAGGCATTAGAGGGTAAGGGTTTTAGAATTAGTCATTTGAAGATAGAATATCTAATGTGCAACTTTGGTTGTGAATCAAGAGGGAGAAGTAATTCAATTGAGATCAAATGCGTAGAGGTTACAGAGTGTGAGATTTTTCGATATCTAGGACCTATAATCCAAAATAATGAGGCTATTGGAAAGATGTTGACCATAAAATTAAAGCTGGTTGGACGAAACTAGGGATGAAAGTGGGGCGAATTTTCACGGATATCCGCCCCTGCCCGCCCCATCTGGGGCGGTTTTGGATATGCCTAAACAGATTTCGGGGCAGATATAGATATCCAAACAACATCCGTTAAATATTTGGGGCAGATACGGCCGTATCTGCCCACGGATATCCGTTTAAGTAAGGATATTATTGAAATACCCCTGCCCTTAAAGAGAAAAAAAAACCTATTGTTAAAGAGAGTGCATCTAAGTGTTGGGTATTTAGGGTGTTTAATGATGTGTGGGTCTATATACCCACCCCACTCATTAGATAATTTGGGATCAATTTCTTGATGCACCACATCATCTATGGTCACAAAGAGAAGATCTGAAGAAGAATATGATCAGACAGAAGAGAAGACTCGAAGAAGAATACGATCGGACATAAGAGAAGATCTGAAGAAGAATATCTGATCTTAGATATGAAGAATGTCTGAAGAAGAATATGATGAATATGATCTGTAGAAGATTTGAAGAAGACTCTTCAATGCATAAAGAAGAAAATCTGAAGAAGAAGATCGGATAAAGAGAATGGACAAAACAACCGCTTCTTCTTCTCCTTCTTTTTCTTTTTCTTCTTCTGCTCTTCTCAACAAAATCTCACTCAATCTACCGTAGAGTCCACCATACAACACACACTACAGGATCACACAACAACTCAAGCTTTCACCGGTTCTATGTCGTGATCTCTACGTTCACTTTTGGTTTGGAATTTCATGCTCAAGCTCTCACCTTGCTTGATTAGTCATCAAGTTCGTGTCATTGTGAACAATAGGGTCTTCTTCTTCGTTTTCTTCACTGATCCCCACTGAGTCGACTCACTCTTTTGTTCAGCACAATTGATAGAGAAATGCCCATTCTCTTTGTGCACCAGTGTTGCAGAGCCAAGTGATCCAAAATGAAACTACAAAAATTCAAGCCCAAAACAGCTTGGTAGGGCGTATCGGGGTGGGCAACCAACAACCGCCACCAAAACCACAAAACTATAAACGGATTGGCGGATCCGCAATCACTGACGGGGCTGGGACGGATTTGCTCAAATCTGTTCCATTGCCATCCTTGGAAGAAATGGAGAATGACATCAGGAATATTATGCGATATAAGAATGTCTGCAAGGTTAAAAGGGAAATGCTATAAGACAACATTGTTCGATCAACCATGCTCTAAGGTTCAGAATGTTTGGCTACTAGGGAACAATATACGCATAGGATGACGGTAGCAGAAATGCGTATGTTAAGATGGATGTGTGGTAAAACCAGTAAGGAATGAAAGAATTATGAGATACTTAGGTGTAGCGCCTATAGAGGACAAAATTAGATAAAGACGTTTAACGTGGTTTGGACACGTGCTGAGGAGACCAAACACGCCACCAATTAGAAAATGTCTAGATTGGCAAGTTAGTGGAAGGTGTAGACGAAGGGGACGATCGTTGAAAACTTGGATGGAGGTGTTGAGGGAAGATATCCTTGAGCTTGAATTAGGCGAGGATATGTTGGAAGACTGCATTGCTTGGAGAACCAAAATACATGAAGCAGACCCCGATAGTATCAGGAATGGGTTTTGATGATGGTTGAGCCTAGAATAGCCAACTTACTCCTAACAAAGCCAAGAAGTTCCACACATGTTGACCAAGGTTGAACCTCATAAAAATGTGGCATCCCAATTGTACAACAGTTTTGTATCATTTACAAATACTATCCAATTGCATCTATTGTCAAACTAACATGTTCCTTGTGCTAAGCTGCAAGCTGTGGTTCGTATGCTAGTTACTCACCACTTCCCTTTCCACATAAAATCGTTAATCTCTTAGTTGTTTATTTTTTATTTTTTTTTATTTTTATATTTATACAATGCAAGTAGGGTACTTTATAATTCTCGGGGATGGAGTATGAAAGATGACACTATAAATTCACCTTACTTTGACCACTGCTATCTCTTCCCATCTTTGTCATCATTGAGTTGTACTTGAAATAGCACCTCCATAAGATATCCACCCATGTGATTTCTTCCCCTTGTAATGCCCTATTCGGAAGAAATTTCCAACAAGGTATCCATTACTGAACACCTTAGAATCCCTTGCGAGACCCTTTGTCCACCTTAGAATCCCTTGCGAGACCCTTTGTCCGGCACACATCATAAAATTTAGGGAATAAAGATTGAGGAGGTGCCTGTTCGCAGCCATGTTGTCCCAACATTTGGTTTTTGAACCTTTCAAGAGATTTAAAAAAACATTTTAGAAATTCACAGCTAATAAAGCTTGGACCGTGTTTCATAGATGTTCTGGAGGTCACACATCATATGTCTCCCTTACTTAGCTTTAATAATTAATTTCACAAGCTATTAGGTTCTTTAAAATGCCGCCACAAGCATTTCCCCATTCTTGCTTCTTTCGTTTTTCTAAATCCGTCAATGCCCAACGTTGAAGTTCACACCATCCCCCACTTAAGTTCATGGAATTCTAGGTATAATCTTAAAGAAATACCAACGTTGTTTTCTTTTGTCATGGGAGAATGGAGGAGAGTCTGGGGTATTTGGTGTATACTTTGGAACTTGTGAAAAATATCAATTATTTGGACATACCCCATAAAGGCTTGGGAGGTCATCCAACCATCCTTGACTCGAAAATTTTAACCACTTCTATAAGTCCATGGTGTGCAAGTGCATGGTGACTATTGCTGTATAGGCTCGGAATTACAAGCCTAGCCCATGAAGAGTTGATTGATTTATGGATTTATCGCAAATCTAAAAATAATTCTTAAATTTGGAGGCCCAAATGAATTGATGGAATTGAAAGCATTACAAGAGAAGGAGACAGATACTCGCATCAATGCTCCATGCTTAAATCATCAACTTTGTTACATAACATTAAAAAGTTTCAATTCTTTACAAAGTAAATAATTCAGATCTGTCTAATAGTACATGAGTAGTAATGTTGATATACTAGTGAATGAAACTGACTAATAATTCAAATCTTATTGCTGAAAAATAAAATAATACTAAGATGTACAAGCGTATCCCGTATTGTGTTTTTTTTTGGTCGACATGTCCGACATCTCGTATTCGTGTTTGATACTAATACTGTGTCCACGTCGTTGTTACATACTTATGAAGCAAAAACTAAATGTAAAATTGAAAATGTAATTTTATGTAAAAGGTATTAGACGTCAACTAAAACGAGTTCACGGACATGGTCGTTAAAACACACTCTCAAGGAAAAGGAATGTGATCTGAAGTCTCCGGAAGAGAAGATGAGTCCCAACTCCCAGCCTACTCTAGTAAATTATGTCTTGAAAATGGAGGTAGTGTTAGTTCTAGTTCTATGCCATTACCCTTCAGGCCTTGCCATGATTTAGGCTTTTCATTAGGTATTATTTGTTCTAGGTGATCTAGGAATAGTGTGATTCTTGTTTGTCTGCCTCTAGGTTAGTTTTATATTGTTTGGATTTGTTATTATATAGGGTGGGCTTGTGCAATCCTGAGCACAGTTCATGTGGAGAAAGGCTTCAAGAAATATATGTTGTTTAAAAGCTTTAGAAGCGCTTAGTTCAATTATGTTTAGTAAGTTGAAGGTAGTTAGGATACATGGGCAAGTTAAAGGTTGATGGGATCCGGTGGGGGAACTGATGAGAAAGAAGAAACTTTCCATTTAGAAGGGGAAGCTTTTGTGAAAAGGAGAGCGACTTGTGTTTATTAGGAGTACCTTAGCCAATATTCTTATTACATGCCATCTTTATTTCACATGCCTTCTTCATTGACCAAGAGAATTAGGAATTGCTTTGTGGTGTGGTGATGAGATTAAAGGGTTCGTTGTTTTAAATTGGCAATAAGCATGCTTTCTAAAAAATGTGGGGTTTTGGTGATCAGCCTCTTCTATTGATGAATCAAACGTTATGTACATCAGGGTAGAGCTTGTGGAAGGAAGCCACTAAAACAGTTATATGATCCTAGGGTCTGGTTGGATTCCTAGGCATCCAGTGATCCCTTATGGCACTAGCACAATGGCAAACAATCTCCAGTTACCAAGAAGGTTTTCTGAAAGGAGTTCAAGTGGTTGTAGGCTGGTAGAGGTAGTAAAGCTAAGTTTTAGTATTACTTTTGGGTTGGGATAAATCTTATGAGAGGAAATGTGGAACATTTATAAATTTTAGTGGTCAGAATAATAGTATGGCAATTGTAATTTTCATTTTCGCAGATGGGGACTTTTTGTGGAATAATTGTCTTATTTTTCAATCTATCTGACATGGGGGAAGATTTATTTTTGGGGAATCGAGATGATAAATGATTCTAGAAAGAGGATAATGAAGGGCCATCGGTGTACTATAATGGCCATAACTATCCATTGGTGCTCGTAACAACTTTCATTCGAAGTTGGTTTGGAGGAAAGTGGCCCTACTCTAGAATATCATTTTCCCCTTGGACATGGCCAAGGTAGAACAAGCTCATAGAGGTATAGTAATTGATGTGAGTTGTACTTTGTGTGACTTGCTCCCTTGGAGTGTTACACATCTTTCATTGTGATTGGGTTAGTATGGTACGAGGTATGTTGGTTATTTTTTTATTATGTTGGTTGATGCCGGTTTCCATGAGGATTTCTTGTAAGACCATGAACCACCTCACTCTTAAAGGGAAGTTATTATGGAAGATTCTCCTTGTTACTTTATTTGGGGTGGTTTGGAAAGAATGAAATAGCGTAACACTTTGTAATAGGCTTCAAATATGGAGTCAGCGAGGAAGCATGAATCACGCAAGGAAGCATGAATCACGCGAGTGTGCGACACAGATGGTACAATAAATTTCTAAAACTAGGACACGACTACATGGGTATGATAAAGACACTACATGAGAATGACAACATTATATTTGTGTATTGATATTTTGAATATAAATGTTTTCATTAGTATTTCAAGTATTTTGGTTAATATAATATTCTTAAAAAGTTTCAAAATAAATAAAAATATATAACAATCATTTATTCATTGAACAAATTCTTCAAGCATCAACCTTCAATTGAGAAATTGTGTATGTAACGACATTAGTAAAGTGTAACTTGAATTTAAAAGAAAATAGAAAAAATTATTTTGAAAAATTGGTATTTTCTTACAAGTTTCATTGTATGTTCTCTTAACATAATCTTGAAGGATTAGAGATTGCAACGGGGGATACAGAACAAATTATCTATTTTGTAGGAATTCACCATATGTTACCTTATCATTGTGAAAAATTCCATACTCCTTTAGTTACGTTTCATCTCACTTTAAATGATTGACTTTCAAATGATTTACTTTTTTAAGGTTAATGTCTAATAGGAAATATACTGGGAAGCACAATGATAAGGTAACATATATGGGAGCAATCTAAAAAGAGTTGGACACATGTATGGGAAAGTAATTTATATGAAGATTCTTAAATGCTTCTAAGACCTGAAGTAAATCAACAATGGTCCAAAACAATGTAAACAAAGCGACCGCTTAAAGCAAAACGTGAAGCGGTGACAACTCACTTCGCTTTGACCAAAGCAAAAAAAATGAAACCAAACGGGAGAAAAGTATGCTGCTTTTCGTTTTTTTTTTTTTTTTTTTTTTTGTAGTTGTTTCAAAATTAAAAGTATACAACTATATTGCTAATTTGCTACCAATTAGACTAAATCGGGAAATTTTGAAAGTGAGTGATATGTTCTAAGTACCACTAGGTCAACTATAGCTAAGGAAGTGGATATTCTCAGGATAGGGAGTGTGAGCAAGAATTGTTGTTATAGATTTGGCGAACACATTATAGCGGTTGAAAGTGAAAGGTACGCTCTAAGGACCACTCAAGGGGTGCCCTAAGATATGATTAGCAAGACTAAAGGGGGTGATAGTCTCTTATTGAAAATCTTTATTTTTGAAACTTTTTTGCAAAAGAATGCACAAACAAGGAGGCTATATAAACACTCATAAATACTTTGTACTAAAAAAATACTCTCCTAGACCTAAGCATCAATGAAACAATTCAAAGATAGGAGTAGAGTATAAAATGATTAAACTTTAGGTCTTGGTGGTCTCACAAGTCTTGGGATCTAAAGCACAATCCTAAGGAAATACTTTTGCAAAATAGATATAAGACTTGATGCACAAATCAAGCGAGCTAAACTATTATTGTAAAACTTATACTACTTAAAACACGCAAGATGAGATATCAAAGACAGTAAGATAAACAAACAGGCATGCATAAATAAGTAAAGAGAAGGGAAAAGACAATATACTACACACATATCTAACGAGTTCACTTAAGTCGGGGTTTGATTGGCCCCATCCAGTTACTTCCTCGGTGGAAAGGGCTTGCAAGCCTCAAGCTTCTATTACTTGATTAAAAGATAACTAAATTATCAGATAATTGTCGCATTCCAACGAGAGTTATCAACACTAACCGATTGCCCTGCTACGCGAGTCTTGCGAACATCTTGGCCGTCAGAGTGGGACACAAACAACCAAGACATGTGTTTGGGATTACGAAGATACATTTGGTCTTATGTTCGTGCTCGACGAGGCTTATCGAATAGCCAAAGATCTCACCATTATGGAATGCGACACAACCAAGTCTTACCACCTACTTCGGATCTCCATGTTGACACTCGTATGAATCCACTCCACGGATTCGCGCCGGATGGAACAAGGTTCAATTAACCATCTCCAAAAAGCTAACATTTTCTATCTTTCCGTGTAGTCAAGCAATCAGATGGGGCAAATAAAGGTTGGCTTCTTGGAAGTCACTCGACAAATGCCAAAATTACAACATTATGAGAGACGTACAACTTTCGAGAAAAGGGATCATAACGCACGATTTATTCATACTTTTTTAGACCTTTGGGAAAGAGATCCCTCTAGGAAATGCGGAATGGCATGAAGGCTCGAGAGACCTCTTATAGAGCTGCTCTCAAAATGCTCCAACAAGTTTATCTTGAACTCCAAAAGTTGATAAAGGCAAATACTGATGCATCTATTTATAGATTGATCCTTGAGGGGTGAAATCGACTTCGTTGACCTCAGACTTTTCAAAGCGGTTAGATTCAAAACGTCTCTTTGCTTTATCAAATAGTCTTCTGTTGATAACAGAACTTTAATAGTGAAGTCGACTTTCCCATGTCCAGATAAATTTTTTTTAGACAAAGCTTCTCTTTTCTCACATGCCATCGTACTTGGCATTGAACATCTTCTTTTAGCACATAGGCATGTCTCTTGAAAGAATATTCATTCTTAAGAGAATAATCATTCTCATGTGGGAGGATAACTCATATTCAAATTTTGAATTTTGGTTCCCACACAGTTTTCTCTCCAAATAGCTTTTGGCATTTCATTTAAATTTGGCCATTCAAAAGCTAATTTTACCTTGTCTTCATATGCCACTTGTCTTGGTTTACCTTCTTGGACCTGTCTTCTTGAAACTTTGACATTGTTTGACGGTTCTTCATATCTTTGACTTCGGTCTCTTGAGTTGACTTCATCTATGGTTGACTTTGGCTTGGACTTTTATTGGTGCATGACTTTAGTTCATATTCTTGCATTGACACCTTTGCTTGAGTCTTTATGGTCGCATTCAAATGATCGAATTCATCAATCAATCGCAACCCAATATGCATGACTTTATAAGTTAGTCATACATTTTTAAAATAACTCTTCACTCAACCTATATTGGTTTTGCAAGCTTAACCAATATTGTTTTTGCTCTAATTCACAACTAAGATTTTCAAAATTTTTGCTAAATTATTAGTTACTTAGATATTATCTAAGATTATAGTTGAAATTTTAATCATATAGTATAAATTATATAGAGAAGTACATTCCTAGTTATCATTAATATAACATTATAACTTTATTTTATGATTTAAAAGCTTAATATAAGTAAAAAGCTTAATAAGCATGTAAATGACACAATATGATATATTTAAAAAAAAGTCCAAAAAGCACTTTCAGTCATGTATAATACTTGTGTAACATATGCAATTAACTATCATTAGGAACTATTTTGCATTGTTGTCTTGCTCTACTCCATTATCACCACTACTACCTATAAATGTTTGGAAAAAATAACAAAAAAATAACATAACTACTCCATTATCGCCACTACTAGAAGGCATTTTTAGGTCAACACATGCACAAATAGTGGACAAGAAATTATAAATGTTTGGAAAAAATAACAAAAAAATAACATAACTACTCCATTATCGCCACTACTAGGAGGCATTTTTAGGTCAACACAATCACACATACACAAATAGTGGACAAGAAACTATAAATGTTTGGAAAAATAACAAAAAAAGTAACATAAAGATACCTAAATAGATCAATGGCCACCGATGGAACTTTCACATGGAAGCGTCAAACGTTTGATCAAAGAATTGCACTAGGTACTCGTTCGAAGAAGAAAATAACCACAAAGATGGATTGTGATTCCTAGTTGTGAGGAGTGAGATATGAGAATTTTGGTTTTTCTTTACATGAGAGTTTTTTTGTTTTTCTCTCAAAATCTCTCTTAGTGAAGATGAAGTGTTTTGTTGGGCTAAAAGGGGTATATAAAGGATAAGACAAAGGTCAAAAGTGGAAAAGTAAAAAAAAAAAAAAACTTTTGAAATTAAAAAATATGGGTTCCAGCTGGTTCCATGTCGTATACGGTATACCTACCCATACACCTGCTAAACCAGTATGTATCGACTGGTACATGCAGAACTTTAAAAAATATGGGTCCCGGCCGGTTCCATATCGTATATCTGCCCATACATCTTCTAAACCAGTATTTCCAACCAGTACATATCGGTTGTCATCCGGTACGAGATGCATCATCTGAATATTGGAGGGTACACCGTTATTTGACATCTATGGTCACTACACCTTCTAAACTTTCAAATGAATTGCTTCCAATATCCCATATCCAAGTCTGACCTTGAAGGGATTTTGGAAGTTTTCCTTGATAAAAAGGGATTTTTTTAATCTGTAAGACTCCACCCATTGGTGGAAAGTAAAAGCAATAATAGAGGTTTTCCACCCCTAGTTTTTACATTTGCATCCACTCCCTCACAGTGTTTAAGGGTGTAAAATTTCTTATTGTCATATTTGAAGAAATAGTCGAGAGAGTTGTTGGAATTGTACTTTTAAATGGGAGCTCCATTCTGAATGGGAGGTGGCAATCAAAGTTGAGGGAGATCAGAGTGGCAATTACCTCCAGCGCATGGACTCATCCTCGCTCTGCAAACATGAGCAAAAATTTTGTATTTTCCTCCATGAGTGGAGATACAATTTGGGGTTATTTGCTTTCCACCCTATGGGTGGAGATGCTTTAAACAAAATCTTTGAAATAAACAATGTCCAACTAGTATCCAGCCAGGGTTTGACCTGATCAAGCATTCTGAACACTTTGACCAAGTGTTTGACACATGTCCAAGGAGTGTTGGTGTGACACAGATACTTCAAAATTTTTGAAGTTTCCATGCTTTAGTGAAAATGTATCACCCGAAAAATACTGTCTGGAACACTATACAAAACAACAAATAAGTGGATAAGAATATAGAGAAAGTAAAATAAAAGCACCTCAGTAGGTTGTTAATTGTATAATGTGAAATCAGATCTATATCCTGTTTTGCCCCCGCTGTAGTTATCAAAACGTATATAGTATCTTGTATTGAAACCTAAATGGAAGATACACGTGTATCATAAGATACGGTGTAAAAAATAAATTATAAATTTATAAATATACGTTTAAGCATATTCAAGACATAAATTAGTGTTATTCTAAGCAAGGAGGTCCCATAATCACTTCCACCAGTATATGACTTGTGTAACACATATAAGGAAGCTATTTCTTATCATCCTTTCGTAGATTCGCTCCACTTTTACAAGGATGGTACATCCTTGGATCAGTGTAGCCGTGCGCTTCAAGGCGTTTTTACATAATTCCGCCTCAAAATGAGGCATCCGCCTCACCCGCCTTAGCCCAAAAATGGTTGCAGCCAGCCCATTTGTAGCCCATTTATAGCCCATATGCAGCCCATTTTTAGCCCATTTGCAATAAAAGAGGTTGCGACCCACTCTATAATAAGGTTTTATCAAATTAGGTATTCCCAAATAACAAACAAACAAACAAGATAAAACGTTTTAAGTTTCGATAAAGATGTCACACTTTTTTTTTAATATTTTTTGAAAAATATATCATGATTTGATTAGTCTGTAATAAACATCAATCTTGATTTTTCATAACATAGTTCAATGATTTTTATGCTTTTGGAATACTAATAGTGGTCATACTGTGGATTTTTACCAATCATTCCAACAATTTCTTCTAACAAATGCTTAATATTCTTAAGTTTCTATTCTTTCAAGATTGTTTTTTAATGATTTAGTGGATGTTTGCAAGTTACTTTGACACTTATGTAGTGCATCTCTTCGCAATGCTATGCAACGTTATCATATTTCTATTTAGATTCTAGGTAGTTGTCACTTTTTCTACATATTTGCTTATGATATTTAGTTGTCACTTTATCATCTTTTCGCAATGCTATGCAACTTTATCATATTTAGTTGTCACTTTTTCTACATATTTGCTTATGATATTTATCAATATGATGATGTATATTATTACTATGCTATGTTTCAATTTATTATAAAAAAATAAAAATCTTAAAAAGATGTTAAGACCGCCCGAGTGAAGTGAGGCGTCCGCCTCGCTTACCGCCTCATGCCTCAGGCGTTTTTAGGCCCGTCCGCCTTGCCTCCGCCTCTGCCTCTGCCTCAACGCTTTAACTATAATGCCTTGGATCATCCTATAATGGTATATCGTAAGATAAGTATGTGCCGTAATGAAGAGGCTTAGATACATGTATCGAGTATCGTAGATATTGATAACTATAGTTTCTCATCCATTTGGTGCTTTGGCAGTCACGCTCAGTTAGGGACTTCGATCACTATGCCACCTGCCTTGTTGGAAAGTTCGAGGTACTGAATTTTACATATTTTTGTTTCTTTTCTAGATGAGTCACTGAAAAGCGCATCTTTTTTTTTTTCTCAGACTGTAGATACATATTATAGGCATTGTAGTAGTGCTGGCTTTGTGGCAAAT